>JAMRYA010000007.1:1200000-1800000 GCA_024447215.1 Panagrolaimus sp. LJ2400 | reverse complement strand
TGAAGAAGCATGCCTCAAAACAAAATAGCCAACAGCTGGCTTTTCTTTTTTTCATGGGAAAAATGTTTCAAAGAGCTTTTATTGATGTCTTCTTTTTTTGGTTTCATTTTACAATGGCAATTCGTTGTCTCAGAATTAAAGTTTAAAAATGAAACTTCTTCTTTTATTATTTTTATCTTCGTTTTTTTTTAAATTATTGTAAGCTGTTTTACTAATTAAGCAACTAATTGCATTAAAACCACAGCATTAAATGTATTAAAGATTATTAATTTTTTATTTTGAAGATCATAGTCATGTTTTAGCATGTCTATATTCTCATGTAAGGATTCTGTAAAAATATGCAATTTGATTAAAGTTTTTTTAAAAAGAAAATACATAAAAACAAATAAATTTAATTAATTTATTTGCATAAATTAAATTTACTCTTTTGCTGTTTATTTGTAGCATAATAAATGAGAATCTTGAAAAAAGATTGCACATTGGTCTGATTTTCCCACTCGAACATAAGTATTTTTAATGATTATCTTTAAAGCAATATTTATTTTTATAAAATAAATATTTTTTAAAATCGCAGATAATAAAAAACAAAAGCAATCTATTTGAAAATATAAAAGTAATTCAGCTGTGTAAATTAAAAACAGATTGTTGTATGACCATTACCAAATATTATTGCAATTGTGGTTTCAGCAAAACACTGGTTCTTACAAAACATGGTTAAATGTTATAAAGGCCGCTTTTTTATTTATTTAATTAATTATTATATTACATAAGGGATAATTACATATTATTTTAAACACTATGTTTAAAAGGGTGCCAGGGTCTTCGTTTAACAGCACAACTTGCACATAAAATCAACACAACCATCACCACTACAGCCATGTTTACAACAAGATTCAACCATGGACTTCCAGCAAATCATATCACGCTTTACGCGTGATCCGCGGAAAACATTCAAGATCTGAAAGAACACAGATTACTAATGATTATTTGCAGTGATAATTGTCTACCTCATTATTTTCCATGTTGCTTTCAGCGTAAACTGATAGAGCGACAATTGCTAAAAAGCATAAGACGAAAATGAATTTTGACATTTTTTTGTGAATGGGTAACAAATGAGTAGTAGAAGATGTAAATCAGGAATGATACTTTTTTCCTAGATTGTCCCAGCTTTTATACGGAAAAAACTGATGCCACTTTTCATGAATATTTTAATCGTAAACAACAACAATTGTTTATTCAGAAAAGATTTTGATTTTGCAAAAAATTGCAATAATATTTGGTAACTGTCGGTTTTTAATCGCTTCTGAATTTAAATCTTGTTTGCTCTGTTTTTTCCGTTACATCTATAAAAATTAGTGGATACAAAAAAGGTGTTTTTACAAGGGAGGTACCAGACATGATTTGGGCTTTTGGCAACCAAATGTAGCCTAAGGGGTTCATAGGGGTCTAAAAACATCCCAGAAAAATTATTACGTGCTACTACCGGCGTTATGCCGTTTTATCGGCGTTTAAAGTTTGAAAATAACCGACGTTTTCTCATCTCATGCATTTTGTGCAGCGGAGTACTCAAGCTTGTGTGGCGCAGTAGGGTTGACGTTTGTGGTTCACTTTTTAGGTCACAGGTTCGAATCCGCAGGGGTAAACTTTTTTTTAAACTTTTTTTTTCTTGATTTAATTAATTGCATTGTGGAAAAACAACGTCGAAATGCCTAAAATTTTATTATTAAAAAATGTTTTTTTAATCCCTTTGAAAAAAGTGTTAACGATGTTTTTATTTAATTATATTTTTGCAAAATTACAACAGACTTGACATCAACATTTATTTCAAAATTAATTTTCTAACAAACAGTTCAAATTATAATACTTTAGTTATAACAACGATGAATATTTTTAACAAAATGATTGAAACAAAAATATTGCATACAATGAGCACATTTCATAAACGGCCATTTTTCACAAACGCTGCACTGATCATCAATTTCAATACAATCAAAGCAAACAGTGACAGGGGTTTCAAATTTGTCTGGACGTTCATCAAGATATCCAGCAGCATACCATGAATATTGAAGCATTGGACGGAAGATGGGGGCAGCAAATTGTCCAACAGTGATATCCAAAATGGTAGCCATACCTTTTCTATCAGATACAGTAAAAGTTGTTTCACGTCGTGCTTTGTAAGTCAATGTTCGAATAAAATTTTTAAAAATTCTCATAAAATAGACATCGAGAGGCTGCGCTACTCCAGTTGATTTCGGTGGAAGAATATAATGTTCTGTTTTATCATTATCTTGAGCAAAGGCTTTGATATATCCATTCCATGAATCAACAATCAATACAGAGTTTTCGCCAGCACTGGGTTTAAAAATATTTTCAAGCCAATAAATTCCAAGTTCTGATGTCATCATTCCACTTTTTGTAGATACAGCTTGAATATTTTTAAATGGAGCCAATTGCGTTTCAAAGCACTGTGGTTTATTGGGTTCACAAAAAATTACTAGCATTGGTAGCATGAGTTCTCCTTCAGCATTGATGACAACTTGAGCTGTGTAAGAGTGAGTGGTAGCATTCACACGCTGAACAAGGGCTTCAACTTTCTTTGCTCCATTTTCGCAATTTTCGATTTTACTTTTCGTAATTCAGATTCTTTGCTTTGTTGTTCAGCATCATGTTTTTCATTCAAAATATTTAACGGTATGCAATCATCAAGAAGTTCTGAATTCCACCGCTTTTCACCATCAAGTTGCTGCTTGACTTCGAATAGTTCTTTTTCGGTTGCAACAATTTTTTGTTTATATTCATCAAAAAATAGTTTTTGAACATTTGAGAGAGAACCTATAAGGATATTTGATATAAATAAATAATCGAAAAAAATAAAAATTACTGTAAAATTCTTCTTCTGTCACGGGTAATGATGGAGCAGGTGGAGGCAGAATGGTATCAGCTAATTTTTCAGCAGCTTTTAATTGCATAATATCTGTTTCTTTTATTTGTTGTCGAGGCATTTCAAATGGATCTTGTATCAATATTTCATCACACATTATTAAATTATTCTTTTTTTTCAGGTGGTTCAATCTTGTATCATTAACAAATAAAAACGATAAAGAAATAATAGAAGGAAAATAATAAACTATATGTATTATATCACAAGTAATAAAGAGCAAGTGCTCAGCAGCAGATAAAAGTAATACACATACACAAGTAACAAAACAACAGCTTCTCAAAAAAGAAAAGAGGTAAGAACTTTCTCGGCTGAAATTACAGTAGGAAAATGCGACCAGGAGGAAATACAAATATTACAAAGTTCTGGGTTGCACAAACTTTTTTTAATAATCATGGTTACCAATTTTACATTTTATTAATCGCCAAATTGATGTTCATGTGCTTCTTTCTTGTTTATGAAAAATAAAATTAAATAAAAACATCGTTAACACTTTTTTCAAAGGGATTAAAAAAACATTTTTTAATAATAAAATTTTAGGCATTTCGACGTTGTTTTTCCACAATGCAATTAATTAAATCAAGAAAAAAAAAGTTTAAAAAAAAGTTTACCCCTGCGGATTCGAACCTGTGACCTAAAAAGTGAAACACAAACGTCAACCCTACTGCGCCACACAAGCTTGAGTACTCCGCTGCACAAAATGCATGAGATGAGAAAACGTCGGTTATTTTCAAACTTTAAACGCCGATAAAACGGCATAACGCCGGTAGTAGCACGTAATAATTTTTCTGGGATGTTTTTAGACCCCTATGAACCCCTTAGGCTACATTTGGTTGCCAAAAGCCCAAATCATGTCTGGTACCTCCCTTGTTAGTTTACACAGCTAATTTTTTTTAAATAGACGCATTTTGTTTTATTTTTTTAGTATTGAAAAAATAAATATTGCGTTAAACCGAATTTCACGAAAAATATTTGCGATTTTGAAAACAATATTTGTTTGAGCTGCAAAATCAAACCCATGAACAATCTTTTTTGATAAGCCATTTTTATTATGCTACAAAAAAAACAGCAAAAAATGTAAATTTAATTGATGCAAATAAATTAATTAAATTTATATATTTTTTTGTATTTTTTGTTTAAAAAAAACTTTAATCAAATTGCATATTTTTTATTTAATCTATGTAGAAAACCCTTACCTAAAAATATATGTATCAACACGCTAAAATAAGATACTGTTTTACAAAATAATAAATTAATAATCTGTAATACAGGGTGGTCCATTTAAAATGTTAAAATGTTTTTGCTCGGCAAATGAGTTCTAGCAGGTCCCAGGAGCTCATATAATGTAGTTATGACAGACATAAACTCGTGCAACTTTTCCATATAAAATTTTGGCATTTGGGAACATTTCGCCAAATGGCGCCAAATTCAAATTTGACCTCGAACCAGCTTAAACTAAATATATATTATGAAAATCTGGACTCTCCTACACACAACAGTCAAAAAATCAACCCTCCAGCTTCAAAAATGGTTAAATGGCAGCCATTTGAAAAATTAGAGTAAATGAGAAAAAAGTCAAAAAAATTTTTTCTGTGTTTTTATTATTTTTTTAAAGAATGCATTTTTTCAAATGGCTGCCATTTGGCCATTTTTGAAGCTGGAGGGTTGATTTTTCGACTAGTGTGTGTAGGAGAGTCCAGATATTCATAATATATATTTAGTTTAAGCTGGTTCGAGGTCAAATTTGAATTTGGCGCCATTTGGCGAAATGTTCCCAAATGCCAAAATTTTATATGGAAAAGTTGCACGAGTTTATGTCTGTCATAACTACATTATATGAGCTCCTGAGACCTGCTAGAACTCATTTGCCGAGCAAAAACATTTTAACATTTTAAATGGACCACCCTGTATATTTAATGTTCAAGTGCAAGTAATCTAATACATTCTTGTTTTTTAAAAATTACATTCAAAGAACAAGAAAAAAATAAAAATGCTATAAAAGCATATTGGATATAATGTTTGCCGCTGAAGATAATATATTTTAAGTTGATACCTTGAAAATGCCCTTATATATAAAACCGACAGGAATAGAAAAGTTTTTAGATTCTTTTTTATTAGGGTCGCATCCATATTATCTTATTGCATGTCCTGATGAATATTCAAGAAATTTTACGAAATTAATAGAAATTTATTATCAAAGCGATATTGTTAAAGGACAAGAAATAGCAGCAGCAATTATTTCGGATCAAAATTTAAATTTTTATTTTTCATTATTTGCTGGTGCATGTCTTGTGTTAGCTTTAGCATTGAACAGGAAACAATTTGTAAGTATTTAAGTCTTGAGAAAAAACATAACACTGTAAATTTGTTCCATGTAAAGCAGAGAGATTTAATCTTTTCTTCTTTTTTTTCAGATTCAAAGCTCAACTTTACGATTGTTCACCAATTACTACATCGGTGTATTATTGGGACAAACATTTTTAAACCTACTTGCCAATTTTTTTATAATATTTTTCCCTGTTGGAAGCAAAAATGGTTTATGTAAAATCAGCATTGCATATTATGAGGTTATGATAGCTCCGAAAAGAGAATTAAATCTTTCAAGTAAAATAATTATTTTATGCAGTTTTGAATTTTGTTAGCGGTTTTTTAGGGCTACAAACATACGCATCAACACTATCAATAATTTTTAATAGCTTGGCATATCATCTTCTACCAATCTACCTTATCATACATCGCTTAACAACATATTTTGCATGTGCTTTTCCATTTGCTTTTAAAAGATATTTTGGAACAAAACGTTTAATGCTTTATTATCCATTAATTGGTGAGGTTTTTAATTATATGCAAATTTGTCATTCAAGAAAGTTTGTTTTTAAGGTTCCATACTTTTTGTATATCATGTTACATATAATATCATTTCATTGAAATTTCAAAGATCAAATGAATATTGGGACTTTTTTGATGGCGGATATTTATATAAAAGATATGAATATATTAATCAAATCGCAACAACAACTTTTGTATTAATGCATTTGGTAATTACAGTAATATGTATTTATGCTATATTAAAATTTAGTAATTCTACAGTAAGCTATTTAAATAACCTTACTTACTGGACAAAATCATAAAATGAATTAAGCGTTCAAAATTCATTAGGTGATCTCCATCGAACTGGACACTTTTTGTGAACCCTGATTAGGTCATTCAAATTATGCCCCTTTTCAGCCAAATGAAATGAAAGAACTTCGAAGCTTTCTTGCTTTTTCAATTGCACCAACAGCAATTTCAATCTTATTTCAATGTATTTCATTTATCAATGGATCATCATGGGTCTTTGACGCTCGCGACAGAATGGGTGTTAATGGATCACCATTTATGATCTTAATGAGTAATATTGAATCAATTTTACTTATTGTTTTTCAACCATTGTATACTTGTATTTTATATATCATATTTGTTCCTAGCTATCGAATACTTTTTTATCGTTTATTTTTTTGTTGTAAACCAAGAAATGTTCAAATTCATCCAATTGTAATATTGTCTGTCAGTCGGAATATTTAAAATAATGGTGTAATTCATTTTTTTCACAATTAAATAGATAAAAATAAAAAATAGCAGACATGTATTTTTTAAGAGAAAAATATTTAGACATTTACTATAAAGTAACCCTGAGAAATCACGTAAACATGTTAAATATACTGCATTAAACCTTCAACACAACCTTTTTTTTTGTGGTGCGTCAACAAGATTTCAAGATAAAAAATAAAAGAAAAGGCTTGTACTGATAAGAAAATTTTTCTTCTTGCTTCATCAGTATGTATTAAAACAAAAGTCCTTTTCAGGTTTTTGTGCTTTTTTACATCTTGATTACAAGTATCAAAATGAAAAAATATATTGTTATCTTTGTGCTGCTATTTATTGTCGATACTTTTGAAGCTACAGAAACACCATTATGGGATCTTGTTGTAAAGCAAGAGCAAGTTTTTTTGACCGTTGAACATCAAGGAAGATATTTAAATGTTTGGAGGCAAAATGTTAGTGATTATTATCGGTTAGTTTTTTTGTTGGATTACAGAGAGATCAAGGCTGTCCAGGATCTCGGCCATTTATCCAGGGTTTTAGAATCCAGGATTGTTGGGTGGAATCCTATGGGTAATAAACTAAAATTTATTTTAGATACTATGTAACTCCCCTCTGCATCATGGATTTAGAAACAATAAGTTGTAGTCGAGATGAATATTCTGATCATCATCGACATGTCTTTGAATTTGATATAAAGCTATGGGATTGGAAAGCTGCAAAAGCTGTAAAAAAGGCTTTACAACGAAAAAATGTTATTGTTAATGCTGAAGATATTTTACCACTTCCAATGCATCTTATTCGAATTGGTCTTCGTCGAAAAGATTTAAAGCTTGAAATTGATCATCAATGGCGATCAAATCAAGATCAACCCCATCGAATGTCTTTCGAATTTTTTGTTCGACATCAAAAATTTTGTGATAAAATGGTTAGTTTCTTTTTTTTATTAACATCTTGTAATTTCCATTACGTATAGGTTTCTGATGCTAAAAACAATCCGGAATATTTTTTACGAAGAACAAAGCTGTATTTCGAATTCACGATGATAGCGGGACAAATTTCTTCAAGAGATTTAAAAATTACTGGAAAAATTTTACAAAAATCGTCGTTTTTTAATAATCTTTTGAATAAGAATACTAATAGCAATGGTATGTTTTAGAGTAGAAGAGTGTTTTTTTTGTACCTGTCTAATAGGAAAAAAAGGAAAGTGAAAGAAAAAAGATAGGTGTGAAAAAATTTTCATTCGCACTTTTTTGCTTTTGTTCTTTTTTTGCAGAAAACCATTTTTTTAATTCTTTTTTGTTCTTCTATCGTTCTGCTGTTGTCTTTTTGAGCTTAATCTTAAAAAACTAATATCTTTTTTTAAAATTTAGAAATTAAAAAACTGCTCTGATCATCTCTAGATAAGATCCAAATAAATAGGATTATCACAAAAAAATGAAAACATACATCTAGAGTTTTGAAAAAGCACAAAAGAACAATGGTAAAAAGATGCGAAAAAACTTTTTTCAACACCTATCTTTTTTCTTTCATTTTTCATTCAGGTCTGTTGTGTGTATGGTAACTATCAAAGTTCTACTGTCTTCTTACTTAAAACAACCTCTGTTTTTATAGGAATTGTTTATCTTCAATCAAAAGATGTCAATCGATTAACACATGACATATTTAATACTGCTGCATTTGAAGAAGAAATAACAGCTGATTATATTTCATCAGAGCAAGAACAACAAATTATTTCTGAACTTATAAATATTTTTAAACAAAAAATTATTGATTCAAAGGAATTAAGCAGTGAAGAATGGAATTCTGTATTTTGGGATAGCATTTTTGCAAGACCTGATATTCAAACAGAACATTTTAATCAAGTTTTCAAATACAATGAAGATGAAAAAGAATTCAAATACGACAAAGAAGAGGATAAAAAGTTTCATGAAGAAATTGAGGCAAAATATGAAAAAGCTGATTCCGGCTCTGGTGGTGGTGGCATTTTTGTAAAAGGCGAAGTATTAAAGGGTTTTGGTTTGGATGTTGAAGGGGGGATTGGTGGTTATGGTTCAAGCGCTAGCAGCTCTAAAAATGAAACAAAAAACGATCAAGAAAAGTATGCAATATTTTAAATAGCAAAGTAATCGTGACTAAAAATTTTTAGAAAAGAAAAAAGCATTTTCAAATTTGATGATTTTCAAAAATTGATCAGCAATGAAAATGTTAATGTTAAATGGACAGGCGAAAAATTTGAACCAAAAAATTTAAATTTATATCGTTTAAATTTAAAGCAATTGAATCTTTCACATGAAATATATTTTCGAAGAATCGTCGTTAAGAAGTATCAAACAACACAAAAAATTGAAATAAAAGCTGAATCAAGGAATCATTCAAAATCAATTTTTGAGCAATTATCTGTTGAGGCAACTACTTCACCTCCTGTTACTTGTTCTCCTATGCCAACAAGCCCGTCTCCAATTACATGTCCACCTGTAATAACCCCTGCAGCTGCAACTTGTCCACCTGTGAAGACCTGTCCAACACTTACTTGTCCACCTCCAGTTACCTGCCCCATGCCACAAAATGTGACATGTCCTCAAACAAGTTGTCCTACACCAAAATATTCCTACTCAGTTAACTGTCCACTAAACGGCAAGTATTTTCTGGAAACAAATGCTTGTTATAGTATTACAAACATGAATTTGGATTGGCGAAATTCTGCAAAACATTGCCGAAATCTTGGTGGTCAATTGACATCAATTCATAGTAATGCAGAACTAAGTTTTATAGCATGTAAGTTTAGCGAAAATAGTGAAAATTGCCCATGAAAATTTTACTCATTCAGTCCATATAGCAACAGCCTTATTAGATGTGTATATAGCCGAAATATAAGAAAAAACAATGATCCATAAACTACTTCATTTTCAGCATTATACAATGAGCGTGGCTCTTTTTGGACTGGGGCATATACATTAGATGGAGACAAATGGTTGTGGTCTGATAATACTGCATGGAATTTTAGCAATTTTTGGGGAACAAAATCTCCATTTGGATTTTGTGGAGCCATAGGAAGCTCTAAAAATTTGTTCAATATAATGTGTGGAGATGAACACAAATCTATTTGTAAATTTCCTCTATGAAGCTCAGAATTATGCTTTTGTAAATTTGTATAGTAAAAAAAGAAAAGTATAATGTGTTAGGTTTTATGTATATATTTGTGTTTATAAAAATATTTTTGACCACTTGTTGTTACTGTTGCCAATCTTATACATACATTTTATCATCATAAATAATTTATTTAATTTTGTTTATGATCATATAAAATTTGATCAATTACAATAGCCAATGCAACAATAAATGCATCGTTTTCTTCACCAATTATTTCAACACCATAAGTATCGGACCATGAAAAGAATTCTTTATCCACAGATGCAACGAGCCTGTCATCTTTTGTAAGGGTAAATGAATGAGCGGCAAAATCAAAGCCATGCATAACATATTCACCAAAAATAGAATCAATACAAAATTTTTGTTGAAAACATGTAAATTCTTGTCGCACGGTTGCTAACTCCTGATTATCACGTGGACAGTAAATTTTAAATGTTGGATGAATATGCATCACTTCTTGTTTTATTTTCATTAATGGACTAAAAATGAGTGAAATCGTTGTAATTATTTTTGACTTTGCAACCAGTCCAAGCTTACTTTCCAGCCATATCTTCTAGCATAAGATTATCACCAAATGTGAATAGCTTTGATTGGACAATAAAAACTGGTTGTCCATTGGCATCTTTAATCTTGAAATCATCACCAAATGAAAAAATCTTTTCACGAATTTGGTATCGTCGTGCTGGTTGTATTGGTTCTTGGTGATAGCTATCACGATGTTGAGTGATTCGTGGATGAGAATCCATAATTAAATTAAGGTTAAAAATTTTTGAGAAAAATACAAAACAGCTGTTGCTGAAGCAGGTGAATAAAGGCTCAGATGTGTTCTAAAATACGATCCGGCTTTTATTTTTAAATGTTTTTTAAATGGTTCAAAAAGTAGTAAAATTAAAACATTTTTTAGCAACTCAAAATTGGCAACATTACAATGATATGCACGCACCTAATTTTTAAAGTAAATGAGATGAGCAAAAAAGTTTATCACAAATATGGATATCTCTCTTTTGGGGTTTTATTTTACAAATGGTAAAAAAAACGAAAGCAATATATTTTTAGCAGTGTTTTTCTTTGGAAGAAAAATTTAAATTAGGAACATTTCAAGGATAAAAAGTGCGGCCGGCCCGAGGCAGTAAAGTGGACATCTCTCTTTTTTTACAAAGAAAAAGGGCAGCAAAAAACAAGAAAACAATCTATTTTTGCGGTTTTGTTGAAAGAAAATTTAAATTTGGAACATTTTTTTCTTGCCAGTTCGACTTCGAAACTTGGGCAAACGAATGTAACTAAAGCGAAACACGGTTATAATAAAAATGGCAGTGGTTCTATTTTTAATGGAAAAATTGCATTTTTATTGTCGGTGGCACGTTTTATAGAAAAATTAAAACAAAAAATAAGCTTTTTTTATTTTTCAAAATTTTAAACGATCATTCGCCAACAGCAATAAACACTAAACAAAGTTTCTTTAAAAACAATAAGCAAAACATATTTTTAGCTCTTTAGATGTAATGCAAGTTTGCTAAAAATAAGTCTAAAAAATGACAAACGCAAAAAAAGAAACAACAGTTTTTTTCCTTCAAAAAGAGTCATATGTTTTTTAGTTTGGTCCTTTAGAAAACAAAGTCAAAGTTGTGGCAGTGTCCAACAAAAGGAAACTTAGTTATCTTCCTTATTTTTGCATTTTGTTTGTTGTTGTGGATCTTTGAAAAATTCAATTTCTTGGTTCAAAGCTAAAAATAAGGAAAAAAATAAAAAGGTTTTGAACGAAAAGGGGCAAATTCTAAAAATATCCAACAAGGTCCAAAAAGTTTACTTTTAGATTCATTACAAGAATATGAACTAAAAAGAATGCAAATAAACTGGAGCGATGGAAAAGAAAAACTGACTAAAATTTATTACAAAAATTAAACTTCCTATCATTGTTAACAAAATAAGCGAAATGTAAAACAGAAAATGGAAGATTTACTCATTTCCAACTTTTTGAGCAAATTACCATGCTAGGGAATTTAAATGTCTGTAATTTAAGCATACTCCTCAAAGACAAACTTTCATCATAGAATTGATAATCACTGCTACTTCATCTGTCATCACTGTGCAAGCATAATACGTAATTTGTATCCAATAAAATTTGCATAAAACCATAGTCTTTCATACAAAAAGAAAGCAATATTTGATGCTCAATAATAACGGTTTTTCCCTTTTTCTTTTGTAAAAGTCATTGGCACCACCGATATTTTCTCTGGCATAAGTGTGTCACTTCTGCTTTTGCGCATTATTGATTTGTCGGATGCAATGTTGCCGTTTTTCCCTTTTCTTGTTTTTCACTAGTGTATTCAATTTTTCTTCTTTCCTTCTTTTGAGTACAAAACATAGCATTCATTTGAGCCTGAATTTTCCAGTTTTATATTAAAAATGACACTCGAAATTGAACGTGAAACATAGCTTTTTAACACAGTATTTTATTGTGGTATTATTCACAAGCTTTAATTTTTATTATCGCAAAAAAATTATTTTTGACTATTCTTGGATTATTCTGGTACATTTATTGAATAAAATGAAAGCTAGAAATTCTTATCTTTACAAATAGCGGATTCTGTTGATAGTGATTACAGTAATAAATTTCGACAATGAAAGATCGACTGATGGAATTACAAGAAGTAAGCGTTTTTAAACAGTTTTAACTTAAAAGTATCATTTAAACCTTGCTGCTTATATCATAGATGATTCAAGTAAATGATAGTCTTCATGATATTCCTACAAACATACCCGTAATCCGAAATAGAAAAAGACGAATTTCTTCTGAATTTTTAAATTGCTTTAGAAACGATATAACTGAGACTACAAGCATGGCAGCTATTAATCAAAGTACATCGATGGAAGATTTTGTAGTTCAGCAGATACGTGAAAATATAACTTTAATTGATGAAAATGTTAACTGCATTAAAATATTGCATACCAAGATTTTGTCTAATCCAAGCCATAATACAAGTTAGTTTATTATTGCCACAATTTTAGAAGCTTATATAGTGACATTTAAGGAACAAAGCAGAAGCTGGAAGAAGTTACAGAAAAAATAGAGAATTCAATAAATATAATTTTGGAGAACATGAAATGTAAGATTTTTCTGTTCATAAATATATAAAACAAAAAAAGCTCTTTGCAGTGATAGAAAACAATATACTAGAGGATGTTAATGTCGTCTCTAAAGCTCAATTAACGATTCGAAGAAATCAAAGTGCCATACTGTCGAGGAAATTCTTTGAAGTTATGACAGATTTTAATGAAGCAGAAAGACTTTATCAAGATAATTTGAGGAATATAACTCAAAATCAAAATAGTAAGCATTAATTTACTTTTATAAATAGTAAAGAGAATTTTTCAGCGGCATTGGATCACAATACTGAAGCTGGAACATCTGATCCTAGCACAAACGCATCATTTATGGATGAATTTTTTATAGAAGTTGAATATGCAAGATATATTTTAGAGGATTTACTTCCTGAATGCGTTAAAAAAGTTAGAAAATTGCATTCAGCGATCTTAAGCAATCCTGTTACTGATCATGGTAAGCCGGTTACTGTAATTTACAAAAAACATTTTTACTTTTTTAGCAGCAATAAAAGAATTACATGAAGTTACAATAGAAATTGAACATTTAGCTAATACAGTAATGGAAAAGCTTACGGGTAGGAATTATCAAAAACTGTAGTTTGTAGTAAAACCAAAAATTTTGTAGGGATGAATAATAGTATAATGTATGATGATGGCACTTCTGGAGTCAACTTGAAGATACGTAAAAATCATTTTAATTTGTTGCTATCTATATTTGTTGAAACTATGCTTGATTACAATAATTGGCAACAAGATTATCACGAAAGATGTAAAGGAAGAATTCAGCGTCAACTAGACATAGGTAAGATACAATAACAACAGTTACCTTCTATTCTTATTTTAACATTGCCGTTTTAGCTGGTAAGAATGCTAATGATAAAGAATTAGAAGAAATGCTTGAAAGTGGAAATGAATGGATTTTTACACAAGGAATTATCACAGATACTCAGCAAGCAAGAACTATTCTTGAAGTTGACGAAAGACCAACATTCTCTGGATATAGAAGCCGAATTGATATGCGAAGAGATATATTATATCTTAAACTGCTAGTATTTTGTATAAACTACCAAATGATAGCCAATGATAAAAGCCTGGAGCAATGGATAACTGAAAATTAATTAAAAGTTTTTATGTAATAAACTTGGTATTTACAAATGTTTTAAAAGTCGAGATAAAGTTATACTTTTATTTATGCCAAAAATAGATCTTACAATTATACATAGATAATAGTTGCAGATCTAATAAATTAATGCCAAAAGAAGATAGATACCAAAGAATAATTTCATTAAAGTAACATCACCACTATGTTGACATGCAGACAAAAAGAAAGCAATATTTATTGTTCAATAAAAACGGTTTTCCCCTTCCTTTTTTCCTTTTGTAAAAGTCTTTGGACCGATGTTTTCTTTGGCATAAGTGTGTCACTTCTGCTTTCGCGCACTATTGATTCGGCGGATGCAATGTTGCCGTTTTTTTCATTTCTTGTTTTTCACTAATGTATTCGTTTTTCCTTCTTACCTTCTTGTGAGTACAAACATGACTTTTTATGAACTGAATATTTTTATGTTCCATTTTTTTATATAAGAAAATTTCATTAAAAAATTGATAATTAATTTATAATTTTAACAGAATATTCTACACAGCATTATTTGAACCGTTTTGTATTCATTTTTTCATTGATCTATTTTTTGATACTTTAGGTTTTGTCTTATTAAAAATGGAATATTAAAGTTCTTTTCTTTGGATATTAACTATCATAGATTCTGTTTACAGTATATATTTTTATTATGAAGGATCGACTGCTAGAATTAAAAGAGGTAAATGCTTTTCATAATTAAATACCTTTATAACCTTTTTGATCACAGATGATTGAAGTGAATGAGAGCCATGATGATGTACAAGTAAATATTCCCATTATTAGAAATAGAAGAAGAAGACTCTCCTCAGAATTTTTGAATTGCTTCACAAATGATTTTGCTGAATCTTCAAGCATAGCTGCAATAAGTCAAAGCAGCACTTTTGTTGAAGATTTTGAAGTTCAAGAGATAAGCGAAAATATAAGTTTTATTGTTGAAAATGTTGAATGTCTTAAAAAGTTGCATTCTCAGATTCTTTCAAATACTAGAAATAAAAATAGTAAGTCCATCACTACTGTAACTGTAGAAGTATAAACTTGTAGTAATAATTTTAGAGGTGTTAGAAAAGCTAGGTGAAGTTACAATCAAAATCGAGAATTCAATAAATATAATTATGGAGAAAATGAAATGTAAGATCTCTATCCATTATTTTATCAAACATAGGAGTGTAATTGCAGTGTTGGAAAACAATATTCTAGAAAATGTTCATGGCCTTTCAGAATCTCAATTAACAATTTGTCGAAATCAAAGTGCAATACTTTCATGAAAATTTTTTGAAGTTATGACCAATTTTAATGAAACCGAAAGAAACTATCAGGAAAATTTGCAGAATACAACTCAGCCTCAAATTAGTAAGCATTAATTTATTTACAAAAACTAGTAAAATTTAAAAAACGCTTTTCAGATAGAATAGAAAATGAAGCTGGAACATCTGATTCTCATACAAAAACATTATTTATGGACAAGTTTTTTGTAGAAGTTGAATATGCAAGATATCTTTTGCACTTAATTCCTGAATGTGTTGAAAAAGTCAATAGATTATATTCACTAATATTGTCTGAACCACGTGACGATCCTGGTATGATTTATTAGTACACTGTACATAACAATAAGACCAGAAATACTATAAGTGCTAATTTTATTTAGAAACTAGAAAACGTTTGGAAGACGTTATAATCGAAGCTAAACATTTAGCAAATACAGTAATGGAAAAGCTAATATGTAAGATCTATCCATTTTTTATAGTTTACATTGACTCAGTTTTCTTGCAGTAATTAGCAACAACATAATGTATAGCAATGACAATTCAATTGTCAAACAAAGGATTCGAAGAAATCATTATGAACTATTGCTGCGGGCGTTTGTTGAAGCTATGCTTGAATACAATAACACACTAACTTATTATTATGAAAGATGCAAAGAAGGAATTAAGCGTTGGCTATATATTAGTAAGTAAAAATATGTTTTCTGCTATTATATTGTTATGTCACATTTTCAGATAGTGTAAATGTTTCTGATGCAGAATTAGAAGAGATGGTTGAAACTGGTAATACAAAAATTTATTCACAATGGAGAATTTTGTCAGGAGAAGAATATTCAAGACATATTGAAGAAACTGAAGCGCGAAAAACATTTTCTGGCTATAAAAGCCGAAGCGATATGCAGAGAGATATAGTGTATCTAAAAATATTGATATTTTGTACCAACCATCAAATAACAACTGTTTTAAATAGATTCTGCTTCTATTCATGCTAATGAGATTGTTATGGTTAATATTTATTAAAGCTGCTCAGCGGCAGTAACACATCGACTAAATCGAGCAAGACAATCGACAACTAAAATACACAAAGAAAAAACGATGATAAAATAAGAGCGAGAGAGAGGAGAGAGAAAGTATACACTTCGCCAAAAGAGCTAACGTTTTTGAAAGTTTGATTTCTTTCCATCAACAACCAATGATAAAAGCTTGGTGCAATGGATAGCAAAAAGTTAATTAATAATTTCTAGTAACAACAATAATTAAAATAAAATTGGTATTTATAAGTATGAGTTAAAGTCGATATAAAGTAACATTTTTATTCATGGCAAAAATAGATCTTACAATTTTACATAGACAATAGATACATTTCTAGTAAATTAATGCCAAAAGAAGATAGATGCCAAAGAATAATTTCATTGAAGTAATACCACCACTATAACATGCGGCTTCAGGAGATGCTGTAGCATTTGACTAAAACAATTTATTAAACAAATGTAAATTACATATGATTAAAACAACTTACTGCTTCAATAATTTTTTAATATGAACACTTTTCTTTAGCAAAAAATGTATCAACATAAAAAGTACGGAACACCTTATCAGTTAACTAAAAAATTACAAACTTTTAACACCAAATGCATACGATAAAAACTTACATAAGAATCAAAAGCATATTTATGGCAATTATCTGCATCAGAACATGAAGCAACGATCATACTTGTATCATAATAAAAATTTGATTTAATTCCTTCATCTCTAGCAATTGTTTTTTCTTTAAATCTTGCAACAGCACCTGGATTTGTATTGTTACAAGCTTTCACAAAATCTTCATAGCAGCCACTTCCTTCAATAATTTTCTTTCCATCAACAGTGCAGACAAACATAACACAAGCATCACAAGTTTTATTAACAATTTTCGCTTCTTTAATTTTCCCTAAAACCCTTTTTAAACATCTTTTATAAAAGCAAAAAAGATAAACTTACAAAGACTAAATTCTTTTCCAGCTTGACATACACCACCAGTTTCACATTGAACTTGAGGAAGTTTTGCCAATGGAGTATTATTGTATGTACAGGTATCAGGGTCTTTTTGATCAAAAGCTGTCGAAACATCATATGTATTACCAAATTGTTCATGAATATTCTTATATGTCTAAAAAAGAATAGCTCAATTAAAAATGCAAGACGTCAGCATTACCGAAAAAGGGTGTAAAAGAATTTTTAGTTGCTACAGGTCTCATTTATAACCTGGGTGCCATTCATGTAATTTGTTTTAACCTCAGATTCACATAGCACCCACCCCCTCGTGTTTTTAGTGATAGTCCCGCTTGGACTCGAATCTGGGATTACCAGGTCGAACATCCGACGCGCTAACCACTTGACCACATGAGTTAGCAACCTCACAGTGGAATTTTATGCACTACATGATAAGATATCTGAAATAAAAAAACTTACTTCTTTATCAGAAAATATTTTTTGACATTTTACTGTTTTATCATTATCACATACAGCAAGAATAAGATTTTGATCATTATAAACATAACTGTGTCCCACATATGTTTTAATACAAGCAAATATGCCTCATATCTAATCTTTGGATCAACATATTTACAAGTATTAACAAAATCATCATAATTTCCAGATCCTTCCATAAACATGCGTTGACCAATTCGACATTTATAATAATAACAAGTAATATCCCAATCTGGTAATTCTTGTGCGATATAAACTCCTACAAAAATGATTGAAAAATAGGGAATTCTTAGGAAAAAAACTTACCAGGCCTTTTATATTTTCCACAAGTACCACCTCTTTTACATTTAATTAAATCCGGAGGAATATCAAAAGTTGAAGAAACAAAAATAATAAAAATAAGCACTAAAAATTGATAAAATTTCTTCATTGCAGCAAGGTACTGCGACAGCAGCAGCAAATGATGATGATGACAAGAATGATTTTTTGGCGATGAAAAAAAGTGAATGAACAGCAAATGAAAGTTTGAAGAAATTTTACAAAAATTTATTTTTTTATGATTTTCAGCAATGGTGATGTCTAACTTGGAGGATCAATGAATTTTATTTTTTAGAGTTTAAGTTAAAAAAGTTGTATCTCAAGTGTGTGATCTTCGGATCAACAAGAATAAGTTTTTAAAAAGAGCATTAATTAACAGTGATAGATTTGCAGAAATCGTAATAAATCAGATATATTTAGTAGAACCAGAAAAAGTAGATATGATAAATTTATATTTTTGCCAAAAATATACGATACAGTTTTTACATGAATAAAATACACAATTTTAATAACTTAATGCCAAAAGAAGATAAATACCGATCTTCTAGCATAAGATTATCACCAAATGTGAATAACTTTGATTGGACAATAAAAACTGGTTGTCCACTGGCATCTTTAATCTTGAAATCATCACCAAATGAAAAAATCTTTTCACGAATTTGGTATCGTCGTGCTGGTTGTATTGGTTCTTGGTGATAGCTATCACGATGTTGAGTGATTCGAGGATGAGAATCCATAATTAAATTAAGGTTAAAAATTTTGAGAAAAATACAATAGCAGTTGCTGAAGCAGGTGAATAAAGGCTCAGAGGTGTTCTAAAAACGATCAGACTTTTATTTTTAAATGTTTTTTAAATGGTTCAAAAAGTAGTAAAATTAAAACATTTTTTAGCAACTCAAAATTGGCAACATTACAATGATATGCACGCACCTAATTTTTAAAGTAAATGAGATGAGCAAAAAAGTTTATCACAAATATGGATATCTCTCTTTTGGGGTTTTATTTTACAAATGGTAAAAAAAACGAAAGCAATATATTTTTAGCAGTGTTTTTCTTTGGAAGAAAAATTTAAATTAGGAACATTTCAAGGATGAAAAGTGCGGCCGGCCCGAGGCCGTAAAGTGGACATCTCTCTTTTTTTACAAAGAAAAAGGGCAGCAAAAAACAAGAAAACAATCTATTTTTGCGGTTTTGTTGAAAGAAAATTTAAATTTGGAACATTTTTTTCTTGCCAGTTCGACTTCGAAACAAGGGCAAAGAAATACTATTAAAGCGACAACACAGTTATGATAAAAATGTCAGGGGTTCTGTTTTTAATGGAAAAACGCGTTTTTTACTGTTGACGGCACGTCTTTAAAAAAATTGAAAAAATTTTCAAAGTTTTAAATAGATGATTCAGCAAAAGAAAAAGCACTAAATATTATTCTTTTAAAAGTTATAAACAAAAATATGTTTCGTTTCAAGCTTTTTAGATATAATGCAAGTTTGCTAAAAATAAGTCTAAAAAATGACAAACGCAAAAAAAAGAAACAACAGTTTTTTTCCTTCAAAAAGAGTCATATGTTTTTTAGTTTGGTCCTTTAGAAAACAAAGTCAAAGTTGTGGCAGTGTCCAACAAAAGGAAACTTAGTTATCTTCCTTATTTTTGCATTTTGTTTGTTGTTGTGGATCTTTGAAAAATTCAATTTCTTGGTTCAAAGCTAAGAATAAGGAAAAAAATAAAAAGGTTTTGAACGAAAAGGGGCAAATTCTAAAAATATCCAACAAAGTCCAAAAAGTTTACTTTTAGATTCATTACAAGATGAACTAAAAAAAATGCAAATAAACGGGAGCAATGGAGAAGAAAAACTGACTAAAATTTATTACAAAAATTAAACTTCCTATCATTGTTAACAAAATAAGCGAAATGTAAAACAGAAAATGGAAGATTTACTCATTTCCAACTTTTTGAGCAAATTATCATGCTAGGGAATTTAAATGTCTGTAATTTAAGCATACTCCTCAAAGACAAACTTTCATCATAGAATTGATAATCACTGCTACTTCATCTGTCATCACTGTGCTAGCATAATACGTAATTTGTATCCAATAAAATTTGCATAAAACCATAGTCTTTCATACAAAAAGAAAGCAATATTTGATGCTCAATAATAACGGTTTTTCCCTTTTTCTTTTTTCCTTTAGTAAAAGTCATTGGCACCACCGATATTTTCTCTGGCATAAGTGTGTCACTTCTGCTTTTGCGCATTATTGATTTGTCGGATGCAATGTTGCCGTTTTTCCCTTTTCTTGTTTTTCACTAGTATATTCAATTTTTCTTCTTTCCTTCTTTTGAGTACAAAACATAGCATTCATTTGAGCCTGAATTTTCCAGTTTTATATTAAAGATGACACTCGAAATTGAACGTGGAACATAGCTTTTTAACACAGTATTTTATTGTGGTATTATTCACAAGTTTTAATTTTTATTATCGCAAAAAAATTATTTTTGACTATTCTTGGATTATTCTGGTACTTTTATTGAATAAAATGAAAGCTAGAAATTCTTATCTTTACAAATAGCGGATTTTGTTGATAGTGATTACAGTAATAAATTTCGACAATGAAAGATCGGCTGATGGAATTACAAGAAGTAAGCGTTTTTAAACAGTTTTAACTTAAAAGTATCATTTAAACCTTGCTGCTTATATCATAGATGATTCAAGTAAATGATAGTCTTCATGATATTCCTACAAACATACCCGTAATCCGAAATAGAAAAAGACGAATTTCTTCTGAATTTTTAAATTGCTTTAGAAACGATATAACTGAGACTACAAGCATGGCAGCTATTAATCAAAGTACATCGATGGAAGATTTTGTAGTTCAGCAGATACGTGAAAATATAACTTTAATTGATGAAAATGTTAACTGCATTAAAATATTGCATACCAAGATTTTGTCTAATCCAAGCCATAATACAAGTTAGTTTATTATTGCCACAATTTTAGAAGCTTATATAGTGACATTTAAGGAACAAAGCAGAAGCTGGAAGAAGTTACAGAAAAAATAGAGAATTCAATAAATATAATTTTGGAGAACATGAAATGTAAGATTTTTCTGTTCATAAATATATAAAACAAAAAAAGCTCTTTGCAGTGATAGAAAACAATATACTAGAGGATGTTAATGTCGTCTCTAAAGCTCAATTAACGATTCGAAGAAATCAAAGTGCCATACTGTCGAGGAAATTCTTTGAAGTTATGACAGATTTTAATGAAGCAGAAAGACTTTATCAAGATAATTTGAGGAATATAACTCAAAATCAAAATAGTAAGCATTAATTTACTTTTATAAATAGTAAAGAGAATTTTTCAGCGGCATTGGATCACAATACTGAAGCTGGAACATCTGATCCTAGCACAAACGCATCATTTATGGATGAATTTTTTATAGAAGTTGAATATGCAAGATATATTTTAGAGGATTTACTTCCTGAATGCGTTAAAAAAGTTAGAAAATTGCATTCAGCGATCTTAAGCAATCCTGTTACTGATCATGGTAAGCCGGTTACTGTAATTTACAAAAAACATTTTTACTTTTTTAGCAGCAATAAAAGAGTTACATGAAGTTACAGTAGAAATTGAACACTTGGCTAATACAGTAATGGAAAAGCTTACGGGTAAGAATTATCAAAAACTGTAGTTTGTAGTAAAAACAAAAATTTTGTAGGGATGAATAATAGTATAATGTATGGTGATGGCACTTCTGGAGTCAACTTGAAGATACGTAAAAATCATTTTAATTTGTTGCTATCTATATTTGTTGAAACTATGCTTGATTACAATAATTGGCAACTTGAATATCACGAAAGATGTAAAGGAAGAATTCAGCGTCAACTAGACATAGGTAAGATACAATAACAACAGTTACCTTCTATTTAACATTGCCGTTTTAGCTGGTAAGAATGCTAATGATAAAGAATTAGAAGAAATGCTTGAAAGTGGAAATGAATGGATTTTTACACAAGGAATTATAACAGATACTCAACAAGCAAGAACTATTCTTCAAGTTGACGAAAGACCAACATTCACTGGATACCGAAGCCGAAATGACATGCAAAGAGATATATTATATCTACAATTGCTGGTATTTTGTATAAACTACCAAATGATAGCCAATGATAAAAGCCTGGAGCAATGGATAACTGAAAATTAATTAAAAGTTTTTATGTAATAAACTTGGTATTTACAAATGTTTTAAAAGTCGATATAATGTTATACTTTTATTTATGGCAAAAATAGATCTTACAATTATACATAGATAATAGTTGCAGATCTAATAAATTAATGCCAAAAGAAGATAGATACCAAAGAATAATTTCATTAAAGTAACATCACCACTATGTTGACATGCAGACAAAAAGAAAGCAATATTTATTGTTCAATAAAAATGGTTTTCCTCTTCCTATTTTCCTTTTGTAAAAGTCTTTGGACCGATGTTTTCTTTGGCATAAGTGTGTCACTTCTGCTTTCGCGCATTATTGATTCAGCGGATGCAGTGTTGCCGTTTTTTTTCTTTTCTTGTTTTTCATTAGTGTGTTCGATTTTTCTTCTTTCCTCCATCTGTGTACAACGATTTTTTTTGAGCCGATATTTTATTGTTTTATTTTTATTCCAATTTTATATAAGAAAATTTTATCAAAAATTTGGCATTTAACTTATAATTTTAACAGAATATTCTCTACAGTATTATTCAAACCGTTTTATTTTCATTTTTTTGAAACTTTTTTTAGTTTTATTAAAAATGGAATATTAATGTTCTTTTCTTTGGATATCATAGATTCTGTTTACAGTATATATTTTTATTATGAAGGATCGACTGCAAGAATTACAAGAGGTAAATGCTTGTTTGTAATTAAATACCTTTAAAACCTTTTTGGTTTTAGATGATTGAAGTGAATGAGAGCCTTGATGATGCACAAGTAAATATACCCATAATCAGAAGTAGAAGAAGAAGACTCTCCTCAGAATTTTTGAATTGCTTCACAAATGATTTTGCTGAATCTTCAAGCATAACTGCAATTAGTGAAAGTACTTCTGTTGAAGACTTTGAAGTTCAAGAGATAAGAGAAAATATATATCAAATCACTGAAAATGTTGAATGTCTTAAACAACTACATTTTAAAATACTCTCAAATACAAAAAACAAGAATAGTAAGTCTATTACTACTGTAACTGTAAAAGCATAGATTTGCAGTAATAACTTTTAGGGGTATTGGAAAAGTTAGATGAAGTAACAATCAAAATAGAGAATTCAATAAATATAATTCTGGAGAAAATGAAATGTAAGACTTCTATCCATAATTTTATCAGAGATAAAAGCTTAAGTGTAGTGTTGGAAAGTAATATTCTAGAAAATCTCAATGGCCTTTCAGAAGCTCAATTAACAATTTGTCGAAATCAAAGTGCGATACTTTCAAGAAAATTCTTTGTAGTTATGTCGAATTTTAATGAAGCTGAAAGACTCTATCAAGAAAATTTACAGAATATAACTCATCCTCAAATTAGTAAGTACTAACTTATTTTAAAAGCTAGTAAAATTTAAAAAAAGCTTTTCAGCGGCATTGGATCACATTGCTGAAGCTGGAACATCTCGTTCTGTTACAAGAACATTATTTATGGACAAGTTTTTTGTAGAAGTTAAATATGCAAGATATCTTTTGCACTTAATTCCTGAATGTGTTGAAAAAGTCGAAAGATTATATTCACTAATATTGTCTGAACCACGTGAAGATCCTGGTATGATTTATTAGTACACTGTACCAAACAAGAAACTATAAATGCTAAAAGTGCTAATTTTATTTAGAAACTAGAAAACGTTTGGAAGACGTTATAATCGAAGCAGAACATTTAGCAAATATAGTAATGGAAAAGCTAATATGTAAGATCTATCCATTTTTTATAATTTACATTGTCTCAATTTTCTTGCAGTAATCAGCAACAGCATAATGTATAATGATGACACTTCAACTGTCAAACAAAGGATTCGAAGAAATCATTATGAACTATTGCTGCGCGCGTTTGTTGAAAATGTGCTTGAATACAATAATACACTAACTTATTATTATGAAAGATGCAAAGAAGGAATTAAGCGTTGGCTATATATTAGTAAGCAAAAGACTGCATTTTTTACAAGACTATCGTTAGCTCCTATTTTCAGATGATGTACGAGTTTCTAATGAACAATTAGAAGTAATGGCTGAAACTGGTGATACAAAAATTTATTCACAATGGAGAATTTTGTCAGGAGAAGAATATTCAAGACATATTGAAGAAGTTGAAGCACGAAGAATATTCTCTGGTTATAAAAGTAGAAATGACATGCAAAGAGATATACTGTATCTAAAATTATTAATTTTTTGTATCAACCACCAAATGACAACTAATGATAAAAGTTTGGAACGATGGGTTGATGAAAGTTAATTAAAAATCTGTCGAAATAATGATTAAAAAAAAGTGATATTCATAAACGTGTAGAACGAAAGTTACATTTTTATTCATAATACAAACAGATTTACATGGACATATAAATAAAAGTTTAATAGATTAATGTCAAAAGAAGATAAATACCAAAAAATAATTTTATAGCAGTAATACCATTTCCTTCTTGAGTAGTTACTTCTGGAGCAGATGTAGATGAGGACTAAAAAAAAGCTTAAAAACTGCATTAACTGGTGCAAAGAAAACTTACTTCTCCTATCATTTCTTCATATGAACATTTTTGTGTAGCTAAATTATCGACAATAAATAATTTGTCATTTTTTGTATTCTAAAAAATGACAAACTTTATTAATAATTTATTAAAAACTGACTTACATAATTATCAAAAGCATATTTATGGCAGTTATCTGCATCTGAACATGAAGCAACAATCATCTTTTTATCATAATAAAAATTTGTTTTAATATTTTCTTTGAATTTTGCAACGGCACTTGGATTTGTCTTATTACAAGCTTTAACAAAATCATCGTAACATCCACTTCCTTCAATAATTTGTTTTCCATCAAGAGTACAAACAAACATAACACATGCATCACAAGTTTTGTTAACAAATTTTCCGTTACGAATGTGAGCTAGAAAAGTTGTTTTGATAAAAATATAGAATAAAAAAACTAAATTTACTTAAAGAAAATTCTTTTCCACTTTCGCAAATACCACCAGTATCACATTGAACTTGAGGAAGTTTTGCCAAAGGAGTATTATCATATTTACAAAAAACACCGGATGTTCTATTCTCTGGAAAAGCCGTAGTAATATGATTTTTATATTCAAATATTGCTTGAGATGTTAACTGAAAAAATTTAATAGTAGTATGGTTACAAATGTAAAAATTTTCACGTAACAGATCATTCAGTCGCGGGCACCTTTACCGGAGAACATCAAGGCTGTTAGCATATCGGCGCAAGCCGGTGGTGACAATTCCTTTATCTCCCGATAGAGGACCCCCACTCTTTGCAAACGTTTGTCCCACTAGTAACGCTTGGATTGCTCAAGCACAGAAGTCGAATCTGTGAGGATCCGGATAGTAGACCAGCAGTATACCACTGCTAACCACTTGACCACAGACTCCTAGATGAGCCACATGTCTTATTTTTTCGATAAAAAGCTACTTACAAACTCCATAGCACCCTGTTTAGCCACAAAAAAATCCTTTTAAAAAAAGACTCACCTCATTATCTACAAATTCTTTTTCACATTCTTCTTGTTTATTTACTTCACATACAGCCAGGATTAAATTATGATCATTATAGGCATAGGTTTTGCCATTTTTTGGAATAGATTGATTGATCTTTTGTGTAATCCATGGTTCAATATATTTGCATGTATTAATAAAATCATCATATTTTCCAACACCTCGCATATATAGTTGATTATTGATTCGACATTGATAATAATAACATGGACCATCTTTATCAATGTAAAATTCTCTAGCAGTAAAATTACCTGGAAAAAAGTTGATTTAAAAATATACATAGAGAGATAAATACTTACGAAAATGTGGACCTGGCATACAAGTGCCACCTTTTTTACATCCTCCATCGAAATCTATCACGTCATCATCAGCAAAAGTTGAAGAAACAAGAATAATAAAAAGCAGCAAAATTTGATAAAACTTCTTCATTGCAGCAACGTGTTTGTGGCAGCGGCAGCAAATGATGATGACGATATGAATGATTTTCTTGGTAATGTAACAAAATGAATGAACAGCAAGTAAAGTTTGAACAATTTTATGTAAATTTTTGAAAAAACAACATTTACAAAAGTTGCATGAAATTAGAGTTAAAAAAAAAGTTATAAAAGTTGTATCTCAAGTGTGTGATCTTCGGGTCAACAAGAAGAAGTTTTTAAAAAGAAAATTAATAATGAATGACAAATTATATGCAATCGTAACAAATCAGATATTTAGTAACATGAAAAATAGAAGATATGATAAATTTATTTTTTTGCCAAAAATATACGATACAGTTTTTACATCGAAAATAAGTACAATTCTAATAAATTAATGCCAAAAGAAGATGAATACCAAAAAATAACATCATTAAAATATTACAACCACTTTTTTGATGTGCAGCTGATGGAGCAATTGTTGGCTGAAATAATAAATGTAGTTACTGTAAAACGCTACAAATTGTCCAGATCTGAGGTAGGTTAGAGTTACGGGTATGCCAAAACCTAACACTTAAAGAAAAGGCGGCAAAGATCAAACAAAGAAATCAGACGGAAGGAGGTGGAACATTTGCCTGTCAGATCTGGATAATCCCATTATAAAAATACTTACTTCTTCAATCATTTTTTCATATGAACAAAATTCTTCAGCATTTTTGTCGTGGTAAAAATTATCAGATACTTTGCTATTCATCTGAAAAACATAATTGTGTGATTAAAAGTGAAGAAAATAAAGTATAACTTACATAACCATCAAAAGCATATTTATGGCAGTTATCCGCATCAGAACAAGAAGCAACAACCATACTGTTATCATAATAAAAATTTGTTTTAATATTTTCTTTGAATCTTGCAACGGCACTTGGATTTGTCTTATTACAAGCTTTAACAAAATCATCGTAACATCCAGTTCCTTCAAGAATTTGTTTTCCATCAAGTGTACAGACAAAGAGTAAACATGCATCACAAGTTTTGGTTGTAAAATTTGCTTTTTCAATTTCGACTGAAATACTTTATATTTAAAATATTTGATGAACACATGCAAAAAAACTTACAAAATTGGAATAGGTATCCAGCTTGACAAATTCCACCAGTTTCACATTTAACTTCAGAAAGTTCAGGCAGCGGAGTATTATTATGTTCACACTTGTCAACTCTTTCTTGAGAAAACGCATGAGGACCTGTATCTACTTTATCAAAATTTTCATGAATTTTCTTATGTGACTGAAATAGAAAACCACGTTATAAAAATAAAGATGTTTACCGTCTACGTTTCCAACAGACGGTGGAGTTACTCGCTTAATATATGAAAGTATTCAAGCAAAAATACATCTGTCAAATCCTAAGTTTGTTGGTTTACCAGTGGTTCAAAGTTTGCTGTGATTTTTATGCTATAAGCGTTTTTAGATCACATACGGCTGTGTATATATAGTGAAAAAACGCTTATATGGTTCAGCATATAAGTCATGCAAAGAATATTTCCATATACAAGGCGAGGCAAATTGTAAGCTCTCAAATCCACCCTAAGTGAGGGATGTCTACGGTAAGTAGAGGGGTATATAAACAAAATATAGCTGCTTAACGCCGGCGTCACGTGGAAGTTTCTACAGTGTGGCGCTTGTTCATGCATAACATGATATTTGAACAAAGATACTTACTTCTTTATCAGAAAATATTTTTTCGCAATCTTCTTGTTGGTCTCGGTTACATACAGCAAGAATAAGTTCATGATCACTATGCATATAATCCGCATAATATTCTTTTATTCCTTTCTTAATCTGTGGATCAACATAGTTGCATGCATTTAAAAAATCATCGTATGTTCCAGATCCTTCCACAAACATCCAATTACCAGTTTTGCATTTATAATAATAACATAGATCAATCTCCATTCTTGCTGGCTTTTGTGCGACATATTTTCCTGCAAGAAAAGTAAACAATAATGATTAAAGAAGAGATGATTACATAAAGAAAAACATACCAGAAAAACGATCCAAAATATCTCCACATAAACCACCTCTTTTACAAGAATAACCAAAAGTTGAAGAACAAAGAGTAAAAATAAGCAGCAAAATTAGATAAAATTTCTTCATTGCAGCAATGTGTTTGCAGCAGCAGCAACAAATGATAATGAAGGCAAGAATGAATTTCTGTCGATGAACAAAGAATGCGTATTTGTTTTGCAAATTTTTATGCAAATTTATAAAATATTTGTGGTTGATTTTTCAGCTACAGTAATGCCAAACAAAGTAAAACGAAAATTAGGATAAAAAAAATTTTATATGCAAGCTTGTAAAAAATAAAATGAACAAATCAGATATTCAATAACATGAAAAAAATTTGACATAATTTAAATTTAAACCTTTATTTTTACACAAAAATGATAAATTTTACATGAATAAATAATACAATTCTAATACACTAATGCTAGAATATAATAAATACCAAAGAATAATTTCACTGAAGTAATACCATTGTTGTATCGTTCAAGATGTAATGGAGCTGTTGACTAAAATATCGTATAAAATTAATAAACAGTCATTATATTCTCGTATAAGGACTTACTTCTATCATTTCTTCGTACGAACATTTTTCTGTGGCACTATCGTTAACATAAAAATGTCTCATTATATTATCAGTCATCTGTAAAAATAATATAAAAACATTATAAAAATTGCATTAACAAATATCCTTAGCTGTTACTGTATGAACAGCAGTAGGCGCACTAGCTACCAATTAACAGACCCTTTTTTAAAAAACAAAACTTACATAATAATCAAAAGCATATTTGTGGCAATTATCAGCATCAGAACATGAAGCAACAATCATACTGTCATCATGATAAAAATTATTTTTAATGCCGTCTTTATTCTTGGAATACTTGACATTGAATCTTTTAACTGCACCAGGATTAACATTCTTGCAAGCTTTCACAAAGTCATCATAGCAACCACTTCCTTCTATGATTTTCTTTCCATCCAAACTGCAAACAAACATTACACATGCATCACAAGTTTTTGTTACAAATTGAGCTTCTTTAATCATATCTGAAATAAGTTCTTATAAATTTTAAAATAAATATATAAATAATTACCATATCTGAAGGAAATCCCTCTTTCACAAATACCACCACTTTCACATTGAACTTGAGGAAGTTGTACTAATGGAGTATTATTGTATGTACAGCTTTTTGGTGGTTCTAGATTAAAAGCTGATCCTTTTTCTTTAAGACCTTCATAAAATTGCTTGTGAACTCTTGACTAAAAAGAAATTTTAAATATTCACGATGTCACAAAGTGATAAACAGCGAAACTAAAAAACTCTCGCATTTTCGCTGGGACATCCCGTATATATCAGGTGCTGGTGAAAGGTGGTGCAGCCCGCTGCGGTCAGGTGTAGATCGATGCAAACTGGTGCAACCCGGTGCAAGTATTTACTATTATTGTTAAAAAAAGGTAACTTACATCTTTATTTGTCAAAACTTTTTGACATTCTTCTTGGTTACTATCATCACATACAGCAAGAATAAGATCATAATCATTATACATATAATATCTCCAATTTATCTTAGCTGAAGTGACATCAAATAAAATCTTTGGTTCAATATATTTGCAAGTATTAATAAAATCATCATAACTTCCAGAGCCTTCCATAACCATATGATCACCAATTCTACATTTATAATAATAACATGGACCATCTGTAGCTTTTTCAATAGTAGTATATTTGTTAGCTGAAAAAAACGTTGCAATGAGCTATATTTTAAGATAAAAAAAACTTACAAGTAAAATCATTCACGGAACAGGTACCACCATATTTGCATCCTTCAATTGTTAGGGCTGCTGCTGTTGAAGAAAGAAAAATAAAAAGTAGCAGAATTTGATAAAATTTCTTCATTGCACCAAAATTTTGAAGCAGCTGCAAGCAAAAGATAATGTCAAGAATAATTTGTTTTTTGACGACAATGACTATCGAGAAATGAGAATAAATTTGTATTATTCAAGTTTTCTTAAAACATTTTCATGCCATTATTTTACTTGCAATTTCATTTTTTTAAAGAATTCGGTTTTAAATATTGAATAACAAATTTTTAATATTGTACTATGCTGCTGTTTATCATGTTCTTACACCGTCCACAACAACAAATTCCAAGTTGCTTAACACAAAAACTTGACCTTTGTTTTTTGAAAAACAAACGGCTAGAATTATGCAAGTTATTTGCTAGGGCATAAAAGCAACGTGATTTTTTCTCTAACACTATCATTCACCAATTCGATAGTGAGAGTTCTCAGATTATTCTCACAAAGAATAATTTGTCATGAACTTATCCCAATTTGATCTTTGAGAAAGTAATCTTTTTTTCAGATGACTAAAAAACTGCTTTTCCCATAAATATTTTTTAGCAAATGTAGAGTGAGAGAAAAAGAGTCATTAATCATTCCCCCATAATATGTTGAATTCTATTGTTTGCTTTTTTTGAGTTATTCATCTGTATTTTTTCAATTTCAACTGCACACAACCACATATAAGATTTTCTTATGTGTGAATTGCAAGTGAAAAATAATAAGGCTTATAAAAATTTAAAAGTTAAAATTCTTTGTTATTCGAGTTCTTTTTTTAATATCTCCGTGATTCAACTTTCACGTATGTAATATCTCCAAGTTTTTGCAGATGAAACAAAAGTTCATTGAATTGCTTGCATTTGATAAGAATCAAAATCTTCAATATCAAGGAAAATGTAAGCTCAAAATTGATCGGTGCTCTTTAATGCTTTATGTTGAGCCTAAAAATAAAGGTATGTTTTTTTGGTTGCATCGTGGTTATAGGAAATCGTTTTTTTAGAATTCGCACTGATTTCTGCCAATTTTAAATTGACATTTTACATGGATAAGGTCGGATTTGTTTGTTCAACACAAATACAATGTTTTAAATTTTTTGTTTTAGAACATCTTGTTTGTTTATGCTGAAAAAAAGGAGGAAGATTTTGCTTTGATTTTTGATTGTGAAAGACGATGCAAAAAAGTCTATAATTTTATTTGTAAAGATAAGGTAAGCCTGGAGCATAGTGGTAAATATGAAATGTGCCATATTAGTATAAAACTTTGTACCTTGCCCTCGAGTACTCTCGTTATTAGTTAAACATTTTAATTGAGTAAATTTTTGAGCATTTTTAGGTCCAAGATTTTGTAAACAAAGAAATGCTGTGGGAAAGATTTTTGATTCCACTTTGTAAAACAATTTCACAAAAAGATGATATTGAAACTTCATATTTGAAAAAGATTATGAAAAACTGGATGATCAATCACAACCATAATGATAAAGAAAAATTTATCAAATTTTTGAAAGAAAATGATATTAATGATCTATCTTTGAAGGAATACTTGGTCACTAGTAAAACTGAGAAAAACATGGAAGGTGATAATGAAAGTACAAGGTAAACATGTTTTTCATGAAACGAGTAAAATTTCAAAAGATTTTTTTAGGAAGATTAATCTTCGAAAACGACAACATCCTAATGATCAAAATAAAAGTGATAATAAATGGAATTTGAGTGCAGAAAATACTCAGTTGTAAGTTTTTATAACACTACATTAAGCCTGTGAAATTTCCAAAAAATTTAGGATTCCACGAAAGAAACAAAATCCATTAACATCTTCCATATTCATTGTTCCTGCTACACAATTCAAGCTTGTAAAAATCAAACAACAATCTAAAATGCGTCCAAGATTATTGATTTTTACTAATCCTGAAAAAACACATTTATATGAATATTCATGGTATCCAAAAGATAAGCAATTCTATTGTACTGGATGCAGATTAAAACAAAAAGCAAGTGTTGCAATTTTTGAGAAAGAAAAAAATGGAAAAGAATGCATCAAAATGAAAGATCATTTTTGTACAGAAAAATTGTATATTCCTGAAAAGTACATTGAAACAATGATTGTCAAAAAACCAGAATATGAAATTCTAGAAAACTGTAATACAACTTTTGGCAAAGCTCTTATTATCTTTGATAAAAATGATAAAAGCCAATGTTGGGAATTTCGAGCATGTAAAGAATCATACTTATTTTGTTGCCGTAAATGTGTAACATTTGCAAAAATATGGAATGAAAATTCTGACAATGAATACATCGAAGTAATAAATGTTAATCATAAATGTCCAACTGTAGAATATGAATCAAAAAAGTTTTATGAATTTAAAAATTTTATTTTGCCACCAGATTTTGAACTGCAAACTATCTTCAAAAATGGTAAAGAAAAGAAACGATTAATTATTTTTGACAAACATGATAGAACACTTTGTTATGTATATTCTTATAATGGTAAAAAGAATTATTGCCTTGGGTGTAGTGGAAAAGGTTTAATAGTTACTGCAAAGCTATTAACAAATTCTGATGGTGAACAGTATGTATTATTGTCAAATACGAAACATATATGTGAATTGCGACCTTATGCGGATCTATCAATAAAAGAAAGTATCATCCGGCTTCCAAATTTCGAATTAATGGAATGTGGCAAAGATGGAAAAAGCAGATTATTCATTTTTGATTCAAATAATCGAAATCTATGCTGTACATTTATTCATCAAGAAAGACAAAAAAGTTTTTACACTTGTGTCGGCTGTGATTATATTAGACGATCTCGTTATAAATCAGGAGCATCAAAAGATAAAGAGAATTACGTAAAACAAGTGAGTGCAAAATTATGCATAAATGAAGAAAATGGCGAATATTTTGTACGATGGAATGGTGTTAAACATACTTGTAAGCCAAAAAAGTATGAACCTGAAAAATATAAAAAACTTGAAATTCCAAAATGTTTTGATTACTTCTTTTTTCGTCGAAAATCTTTTTTAACATCTGCTTATGTTGCAATTTATCATCCTCAAGATAAGAATTTATGCTACGAATTCAATTATGATAAACATCATTCAAAATTTCGATGCGTAAAATGTCAAGCCAAAAAGTGTTTTTACAGTATAAGAATTGAGAAAGATGAAAATGGAAAAGAATATTTTAAGCATGACTTTAAAAGACATATCTGTGAACCGACAAAAGTTTCATCAATCTGTCCACCTCATTATGTAATTTGTCAAAAACATGAACTAAATCTTAAAGAAATCGAAAAGAAAAAGCCTGAAATTGATGAAAGCAGAATTGTTAAGCTACCAAATTTTGAATTACGTTCACATCCTGTAAGTGGTTCTCCAAATGCGTTATTGTTTATCTTTCATGCTGAAGATAGAAATATTGGATACCTGTATCGACTAAATTCTTCAAGCGATTTTTTCTGTTGTAAAGGTCATGCATGTCATGTCACGGCAAGAATCAAAAGAAATGAAGAAACTGGTGAACAATGTGTGATTTTGGGCCCTAATAAACATAAATGCGAACCTTACAAGTACAAAGATTTTTGTGGCGAAGATAATGCAACAAACATCATTGATTCAAATTATATTACAATTACTCGAGACAACAAAATTACAAATGTCATCGTTTTTACATCACCTGCTCAAAATGAATGCTATGAATATGGTCTACCAAAAAATAATACTTATACATGCGTGGAATGCTATAAAGTATATAAAAATGTATCGCTAAAAGTTTGCAAAGATAAAAATGGAAAAGAATTTCTAAAAATGTCTAAACATGGCCATGTATGTGTTCCACGAAAATATATTAAAGAAAAATATGAACCAAAAATTATTTCAATCAATAATTTTGTATTTCATTCTGACAGCGATGGGGATCAAGATGATAAATATTTAATTATATTCACGTCAGAAAAGAAAGATTTATGTTATCAATTTTTGAAGCAAAGACTTGGATATTACAAATGTACTGGATGTGATACTAAAAGGCAAATTTTATCTGCAAAAGTAATTGAACATGAAAATGGAATATTAACCCTTAGAGAAAGTGAAAAAGAACATGTTTGTGTTCCACGAAAATATGATCCAAGAAGTTATCAACAACAAAAAATTATTTCAAATGAATTGTTCCAACTTTATCCAAACCGAAAAGGTCAAGCAGATATGACTATGTTAATTTTTACTTCTGTTAAGAAAGAATTTATGTATGTCTTCATCAAACATCCCCATGCGAATAGTTACTATTGCAGTGGATGCAACAATAAAAATTCATCAATAATTGTAAAAATTGTTGAAGATAAAAATGGTCAAAAAGCGGTTAAACTTGATCATCGAGAACATATTTGTGAGCCGAAAAAATTTATTAAAGCAAAATATGAACCTCAAATCGTTTCAAATGAATTGTTTGAGCTACAACCAAACAAAAGCAATAACTCCAATGAAAAATTAATTATTTTTACATCTATCAAAAAAGATTTTATCTATGAATACCGCTGGAAAGAAGGTAATTATTTCTGTTGTGTTAGATGTAAAAATAAGAAAACATGTGTATCTGCAAAAGTAATAGAAAATGAAAATGGTATTAAATCTCTGAAGCTTGGCTCAAATAAACATATTTGTAAGCCACAAAAATATGGTACCAGAAAATATTGAAGTCATTGCATTATTTTTGTATTCATTGACATCTTTTGGCACTAGTGCAGTTATGTCCCCGTCATTTTCTTTCTTTATCCATTTAACATTTTTTTGACCGAATATGCAAATTTGAGATAAAAAAAATCTGTGAGCTTCATCTTTATCGTTGAGGGGGAACCAAACTGCACTAGTTCCCATCTTTTTTTTGGTAATTTGCTTTATGAAATTTATATTGTAACAATTATAAATTATAAAATTATAAAATTTTGAAAAAGATTAGTGTAAAAGTGAAAAATACATAAAAGTAAAAAAGTGGGGGAACTTTTTACGGTACAAATAATTTCAAGACTAGTTTTTTTTCTAAATAAAACATTAAAGTACACTTTATATAATATACTGTATAGCACATAGTCTTTTGACAACGACTTATCTAGAATAATACAAAACTAATTTTGTGAGAATTTACACACCAGTGGTGTTGGTGTTTTAACGCCTTATAATCTCATTCCCATTTGCTACATGTGACATAAATTCAAGAAATAATTAACGAAATAATTTTTTTGAAAGAAAAGAAATAATTATAATTTTTCTTTTAGCACAAAAAAAAAGTTGTCAGACAACCTCCCCATGTGTGTGATAATTAAAATTTTTTGTGTTATGTTTTAATCTCACAACCTTTTTCCAAAAAAAGCCTTATTATTTTTTCTTCAAAAATTGTATTACAACTTTTAAAAATGGCGCTGATATTTTTAAGTGAAAATTATGAAAAGCTTTATAACTGTAGCTTCTATGATTATCAAACAAAACCATATGAACTTAGATCAAATGCTTTTAGAGGATGGTTATTTTTGATTACATTTGTTTTTGTATGGGTAAGATTTTTAAGAATTTAAATTTTATTATTTTCTGTTTTCATAGTAGAAGTTGTTGTCATAATTCAATTTCTGTCTAGAAAAAGCAATTCTCAAATTTTGAAGGGTGTAAGTGCATCAGTGTCCACTAATTTTCACTCCCGGAGTAAATAGAATTAATTCAAGAAGAGTCAGAAGTATAATAACTGAAACATTTCTCAAAACTTCTCGAAAAAAGAAACAAATACAAATAATTTCCGTTTTTTGTTCAAGAATCTTCATATTTGATGTTTTGTCCCTCAAAAACCCTGTTTATTGTGATACAAGCTTTTAATAACAAACAAGCAAAAAAAGCATGTTTGTGATTATTAATCAATTGCTATAAGCTTTTAAACGTCTTTTTGACAAAAATGTGGAAGTAATTGAGTGTAGTAAAAATTAAGGAAGGAAGTAATTGTAAGTAAAAATAGTAATTTTTATTGGAAGTAGAAGTAACTGAAAGTAAAAAACTTGGAAGTTCGTAAACATTGACGTGCGTATAAAATTAATTTTTTCAATGCTAATAGCTTCTGTGCTTAAATTTATAAGGAATTGTCGCTAAAAATAAAAGCTTTTTTTGAACGTAAATTTTGAAACATTTGCCAAATAGCGCCAAATTTAAATTTATTGTGGCATCTGGCTGATGTTAGATCACTAAAAGCTGATACAATCAGCTTACAGTTCAAAAGTCCAAATTTGTTGCATATACAAGCGGCGAAAAATTTGCTCTTTTGTTTCTAAAACAACAAAATGGCAACCATTTCCGCAATAAGTCTATTTCTAATATAAAAAAATTGTTTTTTTTATAAATCTGCATTTTTAAATGATCGCATTTTCGCTATTCTGGTACCTATAGTGCTAATTCTTTAAACTAATATGTGCAGAAAAAATTAAATTTTTATTGTTTACGTCAATTTTACAAATTTAACTCTGACGTCGTCTGCCTATTAAAGTTTTGTCGGTCAAAGTTCCGGCATTCCACCTCGATAATCAAGCCAAGAATAACAGTTTACATAACTTTTTTAGATTCTCTACATCCCATGTACCATAGTAATGTGTGACAAAGAATTACTTAAAAATTCATGTTATAAGCTGATGCTTTTTCTTGCAATTCTTGATTTAAATATGAGTATTTACAATGGAGCCTGGACTGGAATTACTTCTGTTACCGGGAATGTCTTCTGTCATTGGCCTGTGCTAGCTTATTGGATTGGAAATGGCTCTGGAATGGCATGGAAAATGCAAAGTACTTCAACTGTGTTATTAGCATTTAATCGATGCATTGAAGCATTTGATGAACATTTAGCTAATCTTATTTTTAAAGGCAAACGAACCCTTCTATGGATGTTACTTCCAATATCTTGGGGTGTATATGATTTTATTGTTGGACCACCAGGATTTTTTAATCCGATTATTTCTGCAATTAATTATAATCCACATGCCGGATATTTTACGGATGAGGCTAAAATGGTATAGTTTTCATATGAAAAAAGATTTTTGTGTTTATCGAACTTTTACAGTACGGCAGTTTATCAATTTATTATAACAACATCTTTTGCTCAATATCAATTATCAGCGTCTATGGTTTATTTTGGTTTTTAATTTGGTTAAAACTTAAAAAATCAAATTCATCAACAAAGATACGACATGTAAGAAAATACACTGTTTTAAGGATTATTGAGAAATGAAAATTTAGTATTGATTTCTTCCTTTTTTGCTATTTTTATGAAAATTTTCTAAGATTAATAACATTTCAGACAAAAGTGTTCGGTCAAATTTTATTAATTGCTGCATTTCTTTTTATTGTCAGTACTGGTCATTTGGTGATACAAAACTTGAAAACAGTTCCTTTCATTGTTTCACAGCTGTTGCAATATTTATATTTGCTATTTAATGGTGGGTACAATATTTTAGCCGTTAATCGTTTTAATTTACTATTTATAACTTTTTTAATTGTTAGCTCAAATAAGCATTAAAGTACAGGACATAAGTCGTAACTAAAAATATGTTTTTAGGACTGCCAGCTGTAATCTACTTAACTTTTAATGTCACAATTAAAAATAAAGTTAGAAGAATGTTTTTTGGTGGTGCTCCAAAAAGCACCAGAGTCATCACTATTGCAACACGATCCGCATCTGGCACTACTACGAAATAGAAGATCATTATTTTATAGTTTTTGTTTGTGGATTTTATTTTTTGGATTTTTGATAAATCTTAATAAAATTAATCAATTATTTATCGATAAACCGTTGTTTTTTTGTCTTTATGCCATAGCAAATGTACTTCAGTTTTTTCATCCAAACAATCTTGAATTATTCAATTGCAGAATTTTCTCAGGATTGTATGGCCAATTACCAAAAAGTCGATAAGTATTTTAAAAGCAAGTCGTATTATGGCAGCATATAAGGATAACTGCATATTGTTTTCTCTTTTTTTTATTTTTGGTACGAGTTAACTAGTAGAACTTAAGCAAGATTCAGTTCTTTGTTTTTAAATAATTCTATCTGGTCCTATTTTTTACTGATAATGGCATCTGGTGAAGCAGTAATTGATGTAAGTTAATAGTAAAAAATGCTTTGGAATACAAAAGTATAATTGTTTTAGTTTTGTACTACCAACAAAATGTTTTCATGGACTTTTAATAATTTGGATAAAATAGAACTTGAACATTTAATCAACACGCGGCCTAATGAAAATGCATCATATGGTGATTATTTAATTACTTCGCCAATTGAAGCTACAGATTCTTTTAATGGTATAAAATATGTTGCTACTTGTTATTTTGAAGTGCAAGGCAGAAACTGTATATATGCTGAAAATAATAGAGTGTATATAGTAAAGGCTGCAGTAGAGATTGCACCAAATCCTGGGAAGATTACAGGATCTTACCAAATTAATGATGATGAAATTTGTTCTTTGGAATATGATGGTATGCTCTTAATTAATAATGTCACATCCAGATTCTAAATTGTCCGATTTGTTAAACGGACGTGCAGATCTTATAGCCACACATAAATCACATATTAGCTGTCAACAAATCAGAAATGATATTTGGGCTTTTATTTAATTGTGATTACATTACCTTAAAATGCTTGCATCCGTTATCGAGATCAAGAAAATTACGGTAAAAGGTAGAAATTAGTATTGTGTGTTGATGTGGTTTATGGCTGGTTAAAAGATCTGAACGTTTTACTTCTGACCGGGCTTATAGACCGGGGCTTTAAAAAACTTTGTAAGCAAAATTTGAATAAATTTGAACATTACTGTATTAAAGCATACATAATTGTTATACATAGAACCGCCTCTATTTATGTTAATACTGGGGCGGAGTAGAGCCAAATGAAAGCGCCGACTAGGCCCCGATTTTGCGATCTTTTGGAGCCTTGTGGTTTGTGACTTTTCTAAAACACCGGGTCACCGTTAATTTTTTGTTTATACATACGCTATTTTACAATATACTTGAATTAGCGATTTTAACTACTTTAGTACATTGACATAATTATTTTTAGTAGTTGAAAATTCTTCAAAAATTTTATATGCTACTTTCACAGAACCATTTGGAAGAAGAGAAATTGCCAAAAAACTTTCTTTTTATATAGATGTATCTGGTTTTCGTACGAAGACCTTTAAAGTATTACCATTTCGCCATTCAAGTAAACTAGGATTAAGTGATGAAATAATTAGATATGTACAAAGGTGATCCAGAAACTGAATTTGTTATAAAATGTGAAAATAAAGAATTTAAAGTTTGTTTTCATATATCGCTTTAACAGACAATTACAGCATACTTCTTTAAGGTCTCAAAACCAATTATGGCCGCTCGATCTCCATTCTTTAAGACAATGTTTGAAACAGAAATGAAAGAAAAATCTCAAAATTTTGTGGAAATTAAAGAATTTAAACCAATTATTGTCGAAAAATTAATAGAATTTTGTGAAACTGATTCAATAAGAGATTGCAAAGGGCTCGAAGATGATCTCTTCAAAATTGCACATTTATATCAAATTCAACAATTAATGGTAATTTTTTAAACGTGATTTTATTAGTTTGCTTAATGTCATTATTTTTAGTATTTTGCTGTTGAAAAAATGGCTGAAAGTATAAACCCGAAAAAAGTTGCATCATATATTCAACTTGCTGATCTTTATGAATTGAAAGAATTTAAAGAATGGTGTTTACAGTATGCTCAACGTAATAATATTGTTGTTACTTAAAGGAAAAATATCAATTCTTACAATTTTATTGTCTTTTTCTTTAAATTTCTGATTCTGCACTCGGTTTGTCCAAAAGACTTTTTTGAAAGCAAGAATTTTTTATTTATTTTTGTGTTATAAAATTCTACACTGTATTGCTTATGTATTTTACTTATTTTTATGTTTTTGTCGAAATGAGATTAGAATGCAAATAAAGCCTATTTTTTCTGTCCACTCATTTTGGATTACCGTTTAAAATTCTTAAATAAACGAACAATGCGCGAGGGTCAATAATCTGTTAATTGCTTGCTGCACACATGCTGTGAATGTTCTAACGATTTTATGTTTTAGATTTGGACAAATGTCTTTTGGTCCACATTTAGTTGTTTTTCTCTTCCAACTCTAAAAATAGCATTGATTTGAATTTTTTAAAGTATATTTCTCTCACAAAATTTTTTGATAAAAAGTTAATAAAAAAGACAAATATCTAAAACTGAAAATAATGCATTTATATTTTATAGAGTGATCATGTTCGAATGGAATCATTAAAAATTTATTTTATTGTTAACCAATATTTACAGCTTTTAAAAATTTATTGTTTATGTTAGTTTTTTTAGTAAATGATCTATCTAATCTGCAGATATATCCCTTTAAAGTCTGCATAACTATTAAACACAAGAAAACAAATTTCAGTAAAAGAAAAGCATTTACTTTATACATTAAGCAATTTAAGCCTGGCATAGATCTTAGCAATGATATCAGCAAAAAAACTTGCACTTTTGGTAATCAGAATAAAATACTTGCATAAAAGTGGAAAAAAATAAGAAAAAAGGAAGCACCTGCTTTTTTGGTATTGAAATTTTCTTAAGAAAAAAAAACATTTTTGAAATGTCAACACTTTTTAATTTTGTACAACATGGGAATAAAAACAGGTGCCACTTAAAATTATAAAAATGGAAAAAATTTAAGATTTATAAAAGTTATTCTTTGAAATTAACTTTACAGATTGCTGGTCTGGTTGCTTTTTTTTGAAAAATAACTTCCAAAAATTAACTTTAATATTTTTAAGCAATTTAAAAAAAGTTGCCACTGCTGTTACTGTAACGAAAAATGGATAAACAATTTTTTGATTTGAAGCATGCCGTTGAATATACGGATAATGCTTTCTCGTTTATTGGACTTTGCTTGAATATTCTTTTGCTATATTTAATTATAACCAAAACAAGTGCTCATCTAAAACAATATCGACGAATTTTGCTTCAAAATTGTATCATTGATCTATGCTATAATTTTATTCAACTTTTAACTAGTGCTGTAAGTTGTTTTTGAGGGGTGATTGATGAAAATAGGAATTGGCATAATCAAAGGAAGAATTCGGTGCTAGAAATTTCGTTAAATTTTTTCTATAAAATTTTAACACCAAAATTTTGGGCTTATCCCGAGGGCATATGTCTGGTTGAGAAATGCCTTCGATCTTTAACGTCGGCGGCAAAGATCAAAGATGATGTTTCATGTGAGAGCATTACACCATTGAATTTTGTTGATATCATCATAATGCAAATTTTCACATAAATAAAACTTATTGCCCAAAACTAAACTGTCAATTTTGTATTGATCGATACCTTAATTATGCAAATTTTTCAGGGAACTGATTACAAAAATGGCAACTTTTACATCATCATCACTAGCATCTTTGGTCAATGGAATCCAAAGTTCCTCGTTTTCTTCATCCATATCTGGGTTATGGCCCTCTTCTCCACCCTCATGACCTTGCCCGTTCAATTTGTTTATCGCTATTTTTTGATCGTCAAAAATATCAAACTCTCCAACAAACAATACACCCTCCTTCTACTCATCTCACTCTTTTTTTCTTCAACCTATACTGGCTGGTGTTTATTTGTGGTGTGGCCTCGTGAACCAAGTTATACAGAACGGATGAAGTTGCTAATGGCTGATATTTATTATTCAAAAGAAATTCCAAATTTTGTTACTGCTGATATCTCAGATTGGCCCCTGCTAGCAAACTTTGTATGGGTTTATGTTATGGCTGGAGCAGCATATACTGTAATAGTATGGTCAAGTTATAAAGTTTGGGCTCACTTGAAGGTTAATGAAGCACATATGTCTGCAGCAACAAAAGATGCAAATCATCAAATTTCAAAGACTTTAATAATGCAGATAAGCAGATGTTTATAACCCAGAGGCGCGTCTTTGGTTACGATATGACTGCTTTATGCAAATTTTTGTAAGGCTAATTGAAAAAAGCGATTTCTGATTTTGAGTAGTACTATTCTTATCAGCTTATAATAACATTTTTCGGTTAAGCTAGCCTGAAATTTGCTTAGACATCGTCAAGTATTTTACGATTCACATGACACAAATTCTGAACCAAGTCCAAAAAATACTTCTGGTGGCTTCCTTGAACTTTTCCAAATCACAAGATTATTCAAATTTATATTTTGTAGGCAACTTTACCTGTTGTGGTCTGCTTAATTCCCATAGCATTTACCGTTACTATGGTATTCGCACGAGCAAATATCAATGGAATTGGTCTTTGTTTTTCGTTATTTTTTGCTTGGATTCCAATTGTTAATACCCTTAATACCATGTTTGTTGTAAAATCATATCGAAAAACAATTTTAAAAGCAATTCGATGGCCATCAGCTGCAACGAGAAGAGTCACTGTCACTGGAACATCAGCATATATGATTCAAAAAAGCTTTAATAGTGTTGTTTGACAAATATTTCTTTTTTTTATATTTTTATATAAACAATTTTCTAGAAGAATCTCTTTTGAAGATATTATTAAAATAGTTTCGTTTTGTACTTTTATATCTTTTTTGTATTTTGATCTGTAACAGATCATTTATTTTCTCACAAACTATGAATTTTTTAAGTAATTTTTAATAACGTGTTTTGTCATAAAGATTTTCTCATATCCATCTACACACAAACATAAAATAATGTTTACCTAAATGAAAGTAAAGCATTTAATTTAGGAGCTACTGAAAAGTTTACGAAGCACTATTAGTTGCTTAAAGCTGTTGAGAAAATTACAAATATTTTTGTTGAAGATAAAAATAAAAATGTGACACCACAAATGCAAGAAAATTTTCTGCATGGACATGCTTGCATCAAAAATGATTACGTTAGAAGTGTATTGATAACATGTGTTACAGTCAGAAGATATACTGTAACAAAGTATTTTGTATTTTGTTGTTTGTTTTTAGCTAACTTTAAAGTTCAAATTGTTTTAACATTTTTCCCACAAGATCTATGCTGCCATTAGAAACAAAAATCAAAGCTTAAAATTTTTATTTTTTTTAAAAACACGGGAAAAGAATGGAAGAAAAACAACATTAATATTACTATTTGTTACTTCCTTTTTTTCAATGCAAATAAAGCTCTAACAGCAATGACATGTTTAAAAATAAACAACAAAAAAAGGCTTTTAAAAGTACATTTTGTTATAAATAATCATTTGATTGCGTTTGATCCCGAATATTATTTGCATATGATCATAACAAACTTTCTATTAGAAGCAAAACAAAAACATGTAATAACTTTGTGTTGCACTTTTACATGTAAAAAAAAACATTCACTGAATTGACAAAGTGGTTCTTTTTTATGATTCCATTTTTTGACTATGTTTAGTCTATGTCAATAAAACCTTTTATAAAATCAAAAGGTTTCCTCATTAAAATGCTTTTTGATGGTTTATATTTTGGTTAAAACAGATTTGTTATTGAAGATCAACAAGTGTAAAAATATCACCTTATTTACATAATTCGAAATTATTCAATGTTTATTTTTTTCCAATCTCATTAATGGGCGTAAAGCTTTAAAAAAATGGTATTTAAGAGAGAAATGTTAAACGAAACTTCATCAGTTTTCTACTACTGTTTCATCTCAAAACAACTGCTTTCAAAAAATGGCTGTTTCGACTTTCCAACTTGTTGTTTTCTGTTCCCTTGCTTTGACTGCATTTGGACTTGGAATCAACTGCCGCGGTTCATCTGGCTGTAAAGGTGAACCAACCCTTGATCAATTGAATGGTGTCGTTCAAACTCTTGATGATAATCGATCATATCGATCTGGTGAACATATTGTTTGTCTTCCACGTGGTCGAGGACTTATCAGCTTGGTAAGGTTTCCAACTTTTTCTCTTATCAATCAAAATTAATACCATTTAAGGTAAACTGGACAGATGGCTTATGCATCTTTTTGCAATATGCTCCCGATGGCACAACCATCACTGGAAGCCGTGTCAAACAATTAATCCCACAACTTATGGCTCACGGATGCAAGGGATGTGGTAGCATTCCAATCGAATTCCCCGGCAGCAATGACCCAGCACCTGGTATTTTGACTGTTAATTATGTCTCTGACACTAATAATCCATGCAATGGAGTCTGTTAAATACTTGTTTGTAACTGTACAATTTGTAAATAGCACTAATTTATTTATGTCGAAATAAACTTTCTGACTTGCAAATTTGAAAAACGAAAAACAAAATCTCCTTCTCAAATTGTTCTTCAGCAAAATTTTTTTAATAATAGTTTTTATATTTTTTTTTAAAAAAAGATTGTTTTATTGTAAAAGCATAAAAAGAAAAGAATAAACATAAAAGAATGGACAGAGAAATATTTTATAGACAAGAAAGGAAAATATCATTTATTCATGAATTTGTATATAATTCACGATTCGTTGTGACACTAATCAAAAGAAGTTACAATATTCTTTTCTATCGATATTCACGTCGTGCTGGACCAGGTTGATATTTTTCTGATTTACAAATATGTCTGTTCTTTCCAATTCTCAAATAATCCTCCCCATTTCGGTATTTTTGTAAGCGGGCACTAACTTTTCGTTTCTTGGCAATACATTTTCGACAAAAAAAACTCTTTCTTGAAGAATAATAAACATAGGAATAACACAAGGTTCTATCATTTTCATCAAAAATAAATAAATCCTTTCCATCATTGACCACTTTAAAATTTGGATGATTAATAGTATTTCGTCCAGATGCTTCTTCTTTTGATTGACATACATGTTCGGCTTTTCCCATTTCAATATATTCTTCGCCATTTTCATCTTTCCATAATTTTGCCATAACACTTTTCGGTCGGCATCCATTACAAATAAATCGATTTTGTGTTTTACAAAAAATATATTTGTACTGCCAATTTTTGTCTCGAGGATCATTAACAAAAAGATATGTATTTACAGCATCTCTATAGGTGCATTTCTTTATTTCAAAATTTGGTTTAGACACTAATATTGAATTTTGTGGCTCATATTTAACAGGTTTACAGACGTGATCCTTCCAGCTTAGCTGAACATATTCTTCGGCATCACCATTTTTAACAATTTTTGCGTTAACAAAAACTTTTGATACATTAATACAGGGATTGCAAATATAATAATTTCTTTTTTCATGCCATGTATATTCATAGCAAAAGTCTTTTTCTTTTGAAGTAAATACAAATAATTTTTGTACCCATTTTCCTCTAACTCGTCTTTTCACTATTTCATAATCAGCAGCTTTTACAATTTTATATTGCAGTTTCTTTGTAGAATATTCAACTGGTTTACAAATGTGTTCTTTATCTTGCATTGAAATATAGTCTTCTCCATTTTTATCTTTATAAAGATATGCACGAATATAATGTTTTTGGTGGCGACATTTGGAGCAATGAAAACTTCGATTATAATTTGAACCAGAAAATTTGTAGCACAACTTCTTTTCGGCTGATGTAAAAATAATGAAATGTTTCCGTTTTGGTGCATTATTTTCAACAATTTCGTACATAGTTTTTGGAATCACAATGTCACTTCGATATTTGGATGAATCAAATTCTCGTAACTCACAAATATGTCGATTTCTAAGTTTGACATAATCTTCACCATGTGCATTTCTTCTAATTTTAGCAGTAACATAACTTGTTTTTTCACATCCCAAACAAATATACCGACGATCTTTGTTATTGCGATAAAATTCATAACAAAGTTTTTTATTCGTTGGACAAAATATAATTAAAGTTGCTTTTTGTATACCGTTTTTGGTATATTGAAATAGTTGAAAATTTGGTTTAACAATGATTTTACTTGAGGCAGGAAAATGCTTTAGCATTTTTCCGCGAGGACTAAAAACTTTAAAATAATAAGAAAGAAAATAACAAAAGAAATTCTCACTTTTCAGTATCACTTTCAGCTGAATCAGCAGAATTATAATTGTTTTCAATGGATTTATTCTGTTCCATTTTTACAGTCTTTTTCCTACAACAAAAGTTAAATTAATTCTTATTTTAAAAACAAAATAAGAAGCTTACTGTCTACTTTCTTTTCTGTTTAAATAAATTAAATCATAGACACAATAATTTTTGAGCATTTGAATGTATTCTTCTTTTTCCTTTCCTTCAAATTGTTCAATCCATTTAACCAATATTTCTTTTATTTTTAAATTAGATTCTTCACGTTTAGAAATTTTAGCGAATAAAGATGGTAAAAAACGTTTTTTAACAAGTTGATCATTACCAATAGTAGCCTAAAATTTTAACATCATATTTTGTTTATCTTTTTTTAAAATATCATATATACTATGAACTCATATATATGTTTCATGTTAGATAATGTGAAGAAAAAACTTACCCCCTTTTTAAAAAGAAAATTAGAAATTTTACTGCATTTGTTAGAATCATCAAATATTAAAGCAAAATCTTGAAATTCAAATTCAGCGAAAATGAATAAAACATTCTGAAATATGAGTTAATTTAAACTATAAAACAATATAAAACATACTTTTTTTGAAACAAATTGCCATTTGAACATTGCAGAAATCATTTTAAATTCTAAAAACATTATTCATAATTTTAACTGTTAGATTGCAGTAATTTCTTAAACATACCTTCAATGAAAGGTTCAACGAGTAATAGTTTTGAGACGGAATCAATGATTAGCTTACATCTTCCTTCATACTGTAATTTTTCATTCTTATCTTTTGCTATCAGTTCAACAACCATTTTTTAAACATGAAATAAAAAATAAAATGGAAAAACTCTACGGTTTCACCCGCAAAATAAACTATGATCAATTTTTACTAAAAAAGTCAAACCTTTTTTTTATCTAACGTAATCATCTCTGAGAACAAAATTAATTGTTGATCTAAAAGCAATTAGTGCAATGACGTCTAGCAATTAGTCAAACTCTGATTTATCTTAATCTCTAAAATTTGCACAAAAAAAATCATTTTTTGACATCTTTCCAGTCTTTTGTGTCCAAAAATAATCTTTTAATTCGTTCCATTAAACTGACTCGTGTCCACATTCTTGCAGTGTTTTTGTAAACATTAACACAACAGGATTCGGGGGAAAACTTGCAGCTTAATTTTTCCAAAAGATAAAAAACCTCTCGTATTAACTAAGGTATCCTAAAGGTTCTCTACATTTTGGTTTCTTAAGGGATGTTATTGTTCTGTAGTTTTTTTTATTGGCTAAAATACTCCCTTATATTACTGCAGGAACTATGTTTTACATCATTCTAACACATTTAAAATATAATTACGTAAACGTATGCAAACGTATATGTACACTTCTTGCATCCCTGAAAAACATTTGACATCTTTCAAAGCATTGTAATATAGAAAAGGTTTCGTAATTTTTTAAAAAAACATTAAATTAAGCTCTTTTGTAACAAATGCATGCAGATGTCCAAACATCTGCATGCATCTCTTTATTGCAGCAAAAATAACATATAAAAGTCAGTTAGTTTCATGACAAACATAAAGGAACACAATTCAGTTTAATTTTTAGTTTCGGCAAAATGACGTTGCACAAAAAAACGGTGATCAGACATTCATGGATAAAGCGGCGACGGGTCTGCCCTTTTGCCCTTTTGATAGTTGTTTTCATTTTGCTGTGATATGGTAATCAAATATTTTCTTGTTCGATAAATAGCAATCCATTCAAAAATGGCAAAACTATTGTAAATTAATAAAATTCCGCTTTGCACAATTGCATAACGAATAATCAACTTTATTTTCTTATTGTTGTCGTTTCCCAGCGTTTTATCCATGTAATCAAAATCTTGAAATTTTTATGTTCTCTAAAAAAATATTTCAAGCGAAAAAACATACCTGGAAAAAGCACTATAAATGTTTGAGCAGAAATATATAAAATGTGGACAATGTATAAGCTCTAAAGCAAAATTTGAATTAATCTTTTAATTGTAATAATTGAAAAGTTCTTACCAATAAAATTAGCGCCGCTGTCAAATATGATGGCCGCTTTTTGCATAGTCCGATGATAACAAAGACAGCAGCAAAAAGTGATAAAAATACAAATGGAAGGCAGTTTAACGCATATAAAAGTACTGGAAATGCAGACAAGAAAAATTCAATAACTATCAAAATTATTACACATGTCTGAAAAGTAAATGATGTAACAACATTTTTTCAAATAATTTATTAGTACTTACAGTAACATGCAAACAACAACATTTATGGTCATTAATATTGACTTCTGAAGCCATTATCAAAAAAATCTGAGTTAATGCAACGTAGAATTTGAAAAATAAGAAAACAAAACTAAAGAGTTTTTATATCGGCTTTTCTTCTGTGCTTTGGACTTCCTTCTCTCTTGAAAATTTTAAATGAAACAATAGCGTGCAGAAATTTTTTTTTCAAACTTGTGCAAATAAAAAAGTCAAAAGTAAACAATTTTAATAAAAGACAGGAAGCTTCCTTCGAAAAAAGAAGAAGAAAAACGAACATTAAAGCGGTGTGATTTTTGGTGTTTACTTATATCACGGAAAAAAAGCCACCAAATGAATGTTTGATATTTCAGTTTAGTTTGATTTATCTTAAAATTTTCGATTTTGTTTTTACTTTTTTAAAAGTCTCTTAGGCAGTGCTACAAATCTAAAAAATTCACTTACAAAGTAATATGCAAATAGCAACTGCCAATTTTTTTGTTTATCAGTGATGAAAATGAAAAAAAAAACAAAAAAAACACAACTTTTAATTTATTTTTATTTTCTAAAGATGTGATGTTTGTAACAAAAAAGAAGGGATCTATAAATTTTTCAATTGTATTCCATAAATTCATAAATAAATTAGTAACACTTTTTAGAGTACTCTGTTACATTTTTAGAGGCAGAAATGTTTTTATCTTTTTGTTTTTTGTTCAGCAAATATTTAATTGAAGGTAATACAATTTGGCATTATTTTTATTACTGAATTTTGTTATGATCTTTGTTAGCTCAAAATGTATGCATTCAAACAAAACACATTTCATAAAACATATGCACCTGTGCAAAAACCTTCGACGTCCCCAAAAAAGTTTATATCCAAAATTACACATTAAGAAGTTTTACACAAATTGTGGGCGAAAGATAATAATAATTTTTGTTGCTGCTCGTTACAGACTTTTATCACATGCCCCGTAAATGTTCACTTACATTTCAAGAGTTTCAAAGAAACACAGATAATAAATATGTAAATGAAAAGGTTATTACTACTGTTAAAGAATTATTCATAAAAAAGTATAAACAAAAAAATTACCGTGTTTTGATGTCCTCGTATAGTGCGCTTGAGAAGGAAACCATTTCATTAGCTATTGCCATAAAATTTATAAAGTACACAGAAGAAAAGCTGTAAAAAATATAGCAAATTTTACAACTACTTTGTGCTTTTTTTTGTTGGTAACAAAGGTTGGAAGTTACAGTAAATTTTCGTAATATATCGTCGTAAAAATTTTTTGTGTAATGATTTCTTTCAATTTATGAATTCCTACCTTCATTTATTTTCGAAGCGAAACAGTTAGCGATGATAACTGAGTGAAGCAATTTTTTATATGACTCTGGAAATACTTAATGAGTTCCAAATTTTTTAGCGGGCTTAACTGTGAAACCTCGCTTTCCATTTAAGCAAGTATCAGACGATATCGTGTGCTACTTTCTTTTATCTAGAATGACATTTCTGAATAAGCGTCTCTAAAATTTACATAAATCTTTATGTAGCTGAGAAATTACAAGTAATTTTTCACTTTTAATTATCATTTCTGGTGTTTTCTTTGTATTAACCAAAATAATATTCAAAATGCTTCAATTATTCAGAAATTTGGGTTTTAGACTTATAAGCCGAAAACAACAATGTTCTCTAAAATGTGTCACGGGAAGTGATTAAAGAAGAAACTCGTAAATCTTTCTTTTGCCCTCTCACCTCTTCCTTCTGTTCCCAAGAATTTCCCCTCCCCCTATTTTTTTCCTTGTCGTAAAACAGAGAAGAGATGGGAGGAGAAAAAAGAAGAGAATATTACTGTTGTAAAATGTTAAAAAAGAAGTTTATTACTACTGTTAAAGAAGTAATTTCCTTAATCATAATAAGCAGGTGTAAAACTGCAATAAGAAGTACCTTCAAAGCGTGAAACAACTTTAGTTCTCATAAAAATATTTAACACAATTTTTTTGTCGTAGTATTGGGTGTTGGTAATTTTTAAAAATGCCTGGTAAGTTTTCTTTTTATTAAATCTATGGTAAAACTCAAAAAAACGTATAAAAGCTAAAAATAAGAAAGAAAGCATTCAAAATGGAAGACAAAGAAAAGCAAAACTGAAAGTGTTTATGACTGTCATATTTTAGGGATTGCAACAACCCATCATATTTTAGATACAATCGTCAGCTTAATCTCCATCTTTCTCAATATAAGACTTTTTGATCTGATTTGGAGACATTCGGATTTTAAAGTAAAAGCGTATAAATGGATTTTGTTAATTACGTGTGTGGGAGATATGTGTCTGGGGCTAGTAGTCCTAATTGGACAGCCGGTAAGTAATATAATTTTAATACCGAGGCCAAAAACTGAGGAATATTGACTTTGAATTAAAAAACATAATATGACAAAAGAAAACCTATTTGCAGGCAATTCTTTTCGGTGATGGTTATATGGTTGCTGTTGCCAATGGTTTCTTTGCTCATAAATCCCCAGTTTTCGATCATATCTGTGCTTCCATTTACTGTGCCCTTTTACACACAAATATCACCTGTGTCGTCGTCCAATTTGTTTTTCGATATCGTCTAATTTGTGGTCATGAGAATCCATTTGGTAACCCTCTGCTTTTTATCGTTCCAATTGTTTGGTGTTTGCATCAAGGCTTTAATGCAACATGGTGTTTCGTGATTGATGATAATGAAGAGTTGCGACAAGCTGGCCTTAAAATTTTACGAGACTATGGTTGGCATTATACTAACCAATCAATGCCATATCCGGCTGTTAGCTCTAATGTAAGTCTTGCATACTTTTCGAGGTCTACAAAAAACAAGACTTTTTAAGGCAGAATGGAAAACTAGAGTCCATCATTTGGTTTATCTGATTTCTCTTGTCTACGGATATGGAACAATCATTTGGTGTGAATATCGTATCATCAAATTCTTCAACAAATATGGCGCATCTGTTCGAGAAAGTACCCGAAAAGTTCATGCGGAAGTTAATCGAGCTGTTATTGCATTGGTAATAATAGCCCTTTTTTAAATGTACCAATTTAAATCCAATTACACTAAAAGCGTATTTTTTTAAATAACAACAACACTAAAAATTAACTTTTTTAAAAAACAGACATTTCTTTACGTCAGTGTATTCGAACCGTATACAATAAGAACTACACGTTAGAGTTAATAGCTGTAAGATGTAGTTTTGCTATAATTGTGCTTAAACAAAAATGTTAAAGAGTATATTTTAAACCGAAATTTGTAAAAGCATCATTTAAGCCAAAGTATTTCAACATTCCTCTAAAACCCCTAATTAATAAATTTCTTTATTTTTTCAGGCAGTTACCCCGTTGTTCACTTCAATGGGTCCTACCATGTTCGTTGTTGGATCAATGAGTCTTGGAATGGGACAGTCTTTGCCAATGGTCTTTGTTTTTGTTTCAATGGGAATGACCTTCATTACAGTAGCAAATCCGATCACGACTGTCTATTTTGTTAAACCTTACAGAAAAGCCTTTTTGGATTCAATTGGTTTTAAATGCAAGAACAACAGTGTAGACGCTTCATCCACAAATCCCTCAAATGAATCTGCTCCATCCAATTCTATTAATACTGTACAAACAGCTAACACAGAAGCTCGGGCTTGAACAACGATGACGTTTCTTAATTACTAATAATGTTGTATAAGCTAAGATTGATAAATATGTTTTTCTTTTCTTGTTAGTCTCATTATCTTTTGCCTAGCTTATTTCCTCCAATTCTCAATAGCCCATATCTTTCTTTCCCTTTATATTATTACAGTATTTTTATTAATTTTAATTGTAAAACCACTAAGTCCAAAATTTTTAGTATTTTATTTGGTTCATTTCATTTTTTATTAATAGCTTTGCACTTTTGAAACAACACTCATATTATATTTTTTTGCACCTGTAAAAAGTATTTATTTGTATTATTAAAGTATTAAAAGGAATAACTTTTTTACATTGTAAAAAATGTGATTTTACAAATATCTTACAAAAAAGTAGCTGTTTAAAAAATTAAAATGTCAGCTATTACTAAGTTCACATTCTTTTGGGTACATGCACAGGACTACACATTTAATGAGAACTTCAAATAATAAAGTTTACAAAACTGATAATGCAAATTTGAAAAATACTGAGACGACTTTTTGGATCTTGTGATATTTAAAAATTTTCTTTTGCAAGAAAAATTATTTTTGGCATTTTCAAGGACAGTTATAATTTTAATTTCCATTAAAGAATTTCAAAGTGTGTTATTATGTTGCTGTAGTAGCAAGCGATATGTAAATGTGTGTGTGACTTTTAAAAAAATAATTGTACTTTTAGTTGTTGACAACAGTAGTGTATTTGTGTTATGACTTTTTGCAAAATTTTCAGAGATCTCAGCAGTGGGGTCCCATTAATAAAACGAATACAACATATTTTTTAAAATAAAGTTTCTTACTATTTCCTATTTCTGTTAACGAGCAGGTGTTAAATATGTAGATTTTACCACAAAAATTAACAAGTTGTTAAGTTTCCGGCAAAAGAATGTTTGCAATTTTTGTAAAAAAATTATTTCTTTAAAATATTTTATTTAATTTATAAAAAAACGTTGAGATCATTTAAAAAAAGACGAATCAATGCAATGGAAAAACAAATACTGACCCTTTCCACCAAAATAAAAGCAAGAAAAATAATGTACAATGGTTTTTTTACTACCGTAATCATGATAAAAAAATGTGTTTTAGATAAATACAAAAGAAATGTTAGTAGACGTATACGTATATATAGAATATTTTGAGAAAGCAATAATAATGAAAGAAATACAAAAGTTGAAGCGATAATTAAGTAAAAAATTTAGGAATGATAGTAAAAGCACCAAGCAAAAAAAGTAATAAAAAAATATTTAAACCCAATCTCCTGCTCGAAAAACACCAGCACACTTTTGTGAACTCTCTGAATCTGAAATTGCTTCAGCAGAAGAGAATCGATCAATCAGCGGACGATATCCATGTTCAATTGCAACAAAATATGATTCTTCAGAAAAGCTTGTAGGAGATTTTTCAGGCTTTCCGGAGACAAACATTGATTTAACCTTTGACACAGCATCCAAATGATAATCATTGACAACTCCGGATTCTGCTGAATTCAGGGAAGTAAAATCTGATTCCATTTTTCGATCAATAAAATCTTGTGGGGATGATGAAAGAGAATTCAAAGGTTGTAAAGATGGTTCACGTTGATTTAATGGAAGAGAAAAAGATTGGCATAAAACTGGTAAAAGTAGGTCAATGCTAGAAGAGAATGATCGGAATGCGGCTAGAGGGGTTAGCTCTTTTCCATCCAACACAATTAAATGTCCAGCAGTTGTACCGATGAGGAGATGATCAGATGATAAAACACAAAGGGCTGAAATTGCGGCATCTCGAACAGAATCAATGCTCATGGATGAAAGAGATTCTGACGAGGGCAATATCTTTCGGCAATCAAGTGTTCGACGAAGGCAACAATTATCCCAAAAATAGATTGAACTACCTAAAAATTGTTTCTTTAATTAACAAAAGTGCCAAAAAGATGACCCGTACCTCCATCAAGAGATGACCAAACAAAATTAGTATTTGTTCGAGAAGTAACAATAAATTTAACGGCTGCTGTTTCGGGTGTGGCATCTTTCAAGTCAGTTGTTCGGAGCTTTGTTGGAGATGAATGTGTTACAGATGCTGAATAAATTAGCTGTATCTTTGTGCCATTAATATGATGCACAATCATTTTGGCATTTTCATGACCAGTTACAATTTGCCAATTTCCAATTGCTAACAATCACCAATAAATAATTTATTATAATAAACAAAACAAAATATCTAATAACCAATTGTATTAATATCAGTATCAGCACTAACATTAAGGAAGGAAGAAATTCGGATAAGAAAAAAGTTCTTGGCCCACGAAAAAAAGCGTTGTTTTTGAAAACATCGACTATTTTTTCTCTGCGCTCTCTTCTTTCTAATTTTTTGCAACGGTTGCAAAACTTTTTTCTTATCTGCATCTTATATTTTAATTTTTTGTTTTAGTTGGACCTTTAAGAAGTAATAAACATTGTTACAATAAAAAATCGGTGAACTACTTATTACATTATTTCAAAATATCAGTCTTGGATTCATGCGAAACATTTGTTGAAGTTTCAGAATTTATTTTAGCCACTCAAAAGCTTTATAATTCGTCACAGTTCATCTTTACTGAGAAAAAGCAAGAATTAATAAAAACAGTTTTTTTTTTGCTTCTTCAACTGACTTTGTTTAATGATTATATTTTTATTTTCTCATATTGGTTTGGAGCAAAGATTATGATTTTTCTCTTCAATAAACGTAACATTTGATATTTAGTTTTTTAACATTATTTTTTAGACATCAATGAATCATTTCAACAAATATAATATTCGACATTTTAATTTTCTATTTTTTACAAAGCAGAAACAAAGCTTTGGTATTGTTTAAAAGGGAAGAATTGCTTAATAAAAATATCATTTGGTTTTTACATCGTTCATCTGTCGAAAAATGAAAAAAGTTGTATTGATTTTTTTGTTATCTGTTTTCTTTGAAGATGGATTTGCTCATTCTGATTGTAAGCTAAATGATCTTTATGTATGTTATTTTTGATTCAATGTAATCGTAGGCAATCGAATGCACCTAAAAATTACCTTTATTTTTATTTTATTTTAAGATTTTCTAAAAAGAGCATTTTTAGGAAATCTTAAATCTGACCTTATACTAAACACCAAAACATGTGTTTAACAAAAATACATTTCTGATTTCTTCGAGAGCTTTAACCTTTAATATCGACCAAGAGATAAGAAAAAAACTATTCTAGAAAATTACATCCTGCTTTATCACTTATGCAAAAGTTAAAAGAAAAGATCGTCTATACCATCTAGAGAAAGGCGTGTCCGATCCAATGGGAATTTATATATTGGTCAATCCTGCTGTGCCAAATACTATAATGAAAGAAGATTGGGAACTATTATGTGAACAAAAACAAGTAATAAATAATTGCATTGGATCTGATATCATTAAAGCCTGCTACAATGTCGACGACCTTAAAAGACTCCGTCATGACACTCATTCAGAGGATTATATAAAACATATTATTTCTTCTTTTATTCAAACTGATCTTGTATGCGATAAATTTTTAAAATGTAAGATTTTACTTTTCTTTTCTTCTCTTATTTCTTCTTTTGCAGTATCTGATGGCGATTCCATATGCTACAATAAAAATGTTGGAAATCTTATTAATGCCTGTGGAAATAACACTGTCGCAGGTAGATGTGAACGTATAAATGCTGTTGTCGGCTGTTTTACTGATACAATTTATCAAAAATGTGGAAAAGCTGTTGGTTGTTTTGCTCGAAAAAAATTTACTTTTATTCCATGTTATTATCATAATGATTGTCCTGCATGTGTTGGACTAAGTTCAACCAATAATCTTATCGATGGTTTATGTAACGAATGAACATGATGAACAAAAAATTGCTGACGAAAATCGTAAATTTTTTAATCGTAATCGATTTCTTAAACTCTGTATTGATATTTTTAATAAGATCTAATAAATTTTTTTAATCACTGATAAAGTAGTCGAAAAAAGACTTTTGTTTTTCCGTCCTTATGTATTCAGTTAGACATTCAAGAAGTAATCAAAATTTTAGCAATAAAATATCTGTGACTTAATCTTTAAAGTATCTATTATTAGTAAATGCGAAACATTTGACGAAGTTTCAAAATACTTTTTAAGCGCTCAAAATGTTTAAAATTTTGTCATAATTTGTCATCACAGTGAAAGAAAGGAAGAAGTGAAACAACGCTTTTCTCTGATTTATATTTTCAACTGGCATTCGCTAATAATTAAAACTTTGTTAAATGGTTTTGTTATTTTTCGTAAATTTCTTTACGCCAATATGTTTTTTTCAACAATCGTAATATCTAATATTTAGCGTTTCTCATGTGTTTTAAAAAATGAATCCTTTTAACAAACTTAATGCTTGACATTTTTATTTCTTGTTATTTACAAAGTGGAAACAATGCTTTAATTTTCTTTAAAAGGCAGAAGTTTGTAAAGACAAAATTTATTCGTTTTTAATTTTTTATGTTAAAAATGAAAAAAGCTGTTTTGATTTTTCTGTTGTTCGTTTTGTTTGAAGTTGGGTCTGCTGATTATGATTGTAAGCAAGAAGATCTAGATGTAAGTTTTTTTAAATTTGTAAGGAATCTTAAGCAGCTATAAATAGGGTTGATCCAGGATAAACGTTTAAGTGACTTTGGAGGACTTAGCTTTTCTGCATTTTTCGTTACTAAACCCCAACTTTTTTCCTAATTCCTAAAAAAGTTTCTGCCTTCTATTCCCATCCATCCCAAAGTTACGAACTATATTTGAAAACGTTCCCTTGTAAGCCTATTCTAATGTCCATATTAACTGAAGTTTAAACGGTTTTAGAAACTTGAATCATGCTATAAAGATGTCTATGGGATTGATGTATCAGATCGATCGGGGCCTTTTTTATTGACAGAACCTATATTCTCTTTTAATTCAACAAAAGAATTTTGGCAACCATTTTGTGATAAAAAACAAAAATTAAATGATTGCATTGGGGCTGATATTATCAAAGCCTGTTATAATATGGATGACATTAAAAAAATCCCATTTGGTAATAGCTCTTATCCAGATTTCTTTACAAAATTAGTCATTGGTTCTTTTGTACAAACTGATTATGTTTGTGATAAGTTTTTTAAATGTAAGGTATCAATTTTTATTTTCTTTTTTACTATTCCCGTTTTTGCAGTATCTGATGCTGATTACACTTGCTTCATCGATACTGAGCATAGTTTTCCTAATGAATGCAATAATATTCCTGCTACCGCTACACGGGCTCATTGAGTGTCCAGTAGAGACGGATTTTGAGAATAAGGGGTCAAATGTTGTCAAAATTACTTCCAAATGACTTAAGAGTGACCTGCTATTAATATTAGACATGTGCAAAAAAAATCGAAATTTTCGATTTTTTTGACAAGGGGGACCAAGACAAATTTTCATCGTGTGCTACTCAAAAAAATTTTATTTTTCAAAATCGGCCAAAATTGGGGTTTTATTGCTTGGATATGATTTGAAATACTATTTTAGAGCTATTAAAACGTTGACAAAGGTAATTTAAGCTCCTAAATAGCTTGAAATGCATTTTCCTGATGCTGGGGGTATTGAAGCACACGATAATTGAAAAATGAATAGAACTCGGGAACCAATGAACTTAAAAACATTCTTTTGCTATTAATTCAATCCTCTGGCGATTCTAAGCAGTTTGTCTAGGCCGTTTTTGATTTAAGCTTTTACTTCCGATTTTTCGGCTATTTGAAAAATTTGACAATTTTATGCCTCAACATCAAAAAATGAATAGAACTTGGGTATCCGTAACAGGCAACATGTACCACTGCTTTTTTTTCTTTCATAACAATATAATAAAGAAAATGTCTAAAGCGTTTTTTGATTGGAAGCTTAGTTTTCGTTTCCCATGGCTTCAAAAAATTATTTTTGCATAAAATCGAAAAAAATGGACAATTTTCAATTGGCAGCCATTTCAGTAGTAGGGCATATAGGAGTGTTTCGGTGGTTTAGAATCATCAAGGACATCCTAGGGCACAATAAATCTGGGAATCGAAGACATGTTTTCGGGGTAATACGGTTACCGTACCCCGAAAACCGAAATTTGGTACCGATTTTTGGCTAAAATCGCTATATTTCAATTGGCAGCCACATGAATATTAGGCTATATAGGAGTGTTTCGGTGGTTTAGAATCATCAAGGGCATCCTAGGGCACAATAAATCTGGGAGTCAAAGACCTGTTTTCGAGATAATATGAGAATGGCTGGCTAAAAAGTGCCAAAAAACGTCATTTTTCGCCATTTTCGTTATTTCGACGGCACAACCCCAAAATACCTCATAAAACCCCCAGATATGATTTTTCCATGTTTTTTAAGCATGTTTTAACATATTTTGCAATGGCGTCCCTACCGGACATTTTTAACCCAAAAATGAGCCCGTGGCTACCGATATGTGTGAAGCATTAAATGCAATAATCAGCTGTATTGTTGATAAATTTTACAATAACTGTGGTAAAGTTGTTGGTTGCTTTGCACGAAAACAACATGTCTTTGATCAGTGCTATTTTGGTTTTGGCTGTCATGCATGTGATGGCATAAGCTCAACAAATAATTTAATTGATGGTTTATGTGATGATGATGAACAAGTTGAAAAAAAAGCTGTTGATAAAAATCCAAGATTTTTTAATCGTAGCTGATTTTTTAAACGATGTATTGAACTTTTTAAAAAACAAATAAATCTGTTAAGCACAAATGAAGCTGTTGTAAAAATACATTCATGATTTTTTGGAATGCTTCAACAATTAATAAGTACTATATGAATTTTTTCAACCAGATTTTCTAGTAAACTTTTTGATTGTTGTAAACTTAAATGATAAAGTTTGTTGTTGTGGTTTTCAACATCCACTTTAATCACCCAAAAAATTTTAAAAGCGTGCTTGTGCATGCATACAAGTGTTTCCAAGTAAAATATTGTATGAGATAGGTATATACAAATTAAATGACAGAAAACAAGTGAAATGTTTACTGTTATTTAAATTGTTGAAAAACATTATTAAAGATAAAAAAAACATCAATGCATGTCGGTAAAACAGAGTTCACCAACCACATATTGGCTTTTTCTTTTGTCAAATTTTCGTCACTACAACTAAAAGCAAGAAGTAAAACAACAATTTTTTTCTGATTTATTTTTTCAACTGGCGTTTTGTTAAGTGTTTTTATTTTTTTCGTCAATTCTTTTACACCAATGATGATGCTATTTCTTTTCTATAAATGTTATATCTGACATTTAGCTTTTTTTTCATTAGTTTTAAGAAAAATGAATCTTTTTAGCAAACGTAATGTTTGGCATTTTTATTTTTTGCTTTTTACAAAGTAGAAACAAAGCAGTAATAAAAATCAGAAACAATTTGAAACATAATATTTTTCGTATTTTTCATTTTCATCTGTTGAAAAATGAAAAAAGTTTTTTTAGTCGTTTTAATTTACATTTTCTTTCATCCTGGATTTGCTGATTCAGAATGCAAGCAAGAAGATCTTGATGTAAAATATTTTTATCGAATTTTTGCCAGTTGTGAGAAACACGGATTTTAGAAAATTCAATCATGCTATAGAAATGTCTATGGAAATGATTTGGGACCCTATTTATTGATGGAACCTTTAGTGTCAAATAATTTAACAAAAGAATATTGGCAACCATTTTGTGATCAAAAACTAAAATTAAATGATTGCATCGGAAACAACAACATTAAAGCCTGCTATAATATTGATGACATCAACAAAATTCCATATGATATTTATACCGATGATTTAGCAAAATTTGTTATCGCTTCTTTTATTGACGTTGATCACGTTTGTGATAAGTATTTTGAATGTAAGGTATCAATTTTTATTTTCTTTTTTTTCAATTCCTGTTTTTGCAGTATCTGATGCTGATTACAAGTGTCTCATTGATAGTTCTAATAATTCTCAAAATTTTCATAATTTTCTTAATGATTGTGATAATATTCCTGCTACAGATATATGCAAAGCCTTAAATGAAACAATCAGCTGTATTGCTGATGATTTCTAAATAAATAAAATACTTTTTGCGAAATATAAAGGTTATCAAAGAACTGACTTTTGTTTTTTCACCTAAAATTTTGATTGCGACGTCACTATTTTACTGACACTCAAACAAATAACCAAATCATCTAACTATGTTTTCAATACCACAATTTTTTAGTTCTGTTATTGAAGTTTTCATAAATGTCATGACATCAACTTTATTGAATTTACATTTAAAGAAAGAGCTAATTAAGGGTCAATGGATAACTTTTTTATGCTAAAATTTTATAAATAAATTTAATATATCTTTCATATTGATGAAGTACAAAGACAAAAAGTTCCATTTGTATTCAGAATAAAAAATTTTCATCCGAAATTGTATTACTTTTTACTCAAAGCTATTAATTGTTTAAAGGGGGACAACCACCTTTAACCAATTTTTTTTGTTAACATTCCCTGAATTTTTCTCGCACTTATTTGGCACTTATTTTTTTGCAAACGGGAAATGAAAAAGTTACAAAGCAATTTTTCACGCATGTCGAGACCTGCAATGAAAGTCAACTCAAAAAATTTGTTAAAGGTGGTTGTCCCCCTTTAAGAAGAAACTAAACTTTTAAAAGTAATTACAATGCTTTCATTTCTGCAAAAATATTGGCAAACACTTTTTGTATGTGATTATTTTTAAAATGTTGAAACAAAAATTTTAAAATATTACTAGTGTTAAAACAATCAGAATTTACTACTTTAGAAAGATACTTTCTCGAAACAATGATCAACAGGCTGTATTTTGTCTTGATCTTTAAGCATCCCTTGATCGCTGCTAGAGCTACGGATCAGTCATGGCAAAACAAGTTTTCTCGTATAGTTTTTACATCAGACATTTGTTAACAATTGTTTTTTTAATTGTTTTTATTATTTGTTTTATTTTCGAACAATTTTCTTGCAGCAGGCTTTTCAACAATCATAATATCTGATATTTAGTTTTTTTTCATTTGTTTTAAGAAAATGAATCATTTTAACAAACGTAATGCTTGACATTTCAATTTCTTGTTATTTACAAAGTGGAAACAATGCTTTAATTTCCTTTAAAAAGCTGAAGTTTTTGAAGAAAAAAATCATTCATTTTTAACTTTTCTATTTGTTAAAAATGCGAAAAGCTGTTTTAATTGTTTTCTTGTTCGTTTTCGTTGAAGCTGGTTTTGCTGATTCTGATTGCAAGCAAGAAGATCTTGATGTAAGTTTTTTTAGACATTATAAGAAGACATGGCATCAGATGTAGAAAGTCCATGTATGCCCGATTAATTAAAAATTTAATGCTTTCAGAAACTTCGATCGTGTTATAAAGATGTCTATGGAAATGATTTATCCGATGCAATGGGACCTTTTATATTAACAGAGGAATTATCCGATGAAAATTCAACGAAAGAATTTTGGCAGCCATTTTGTGATAAAAAGAAAAAGTTAAATGACTGCATTGGAGCTGATATTATCAAAGCCTGCTACAATGGTGATGATATCAAAAAAATTCCATATGGCAATGCCACGTATACAGATTTCTTTACAAAATATGTTATTGCTTCCTTTATTCATGTTGATTTTGTTTGTGACAAACTTTTTAAATGTAAGCTTTTTAAAACTTTTTTCCCTAAATTACCTAAATGTTTTGCAGTTTCCGATGCTGATTACGCTTGCTACATTAAAGATGGTCCAGATATCGAAGAAATTTGTGATGATGGACATGATGGTTCATGTGAAGCTTCCAACAAAACTTTGAATTGTATGGTTGATGCTGCGTACAAGGATTGCGGAAATGTTATCGGCTGCTTTGCCCGAAAATATTTAACATTATCATTCTGCTATGTTGATACTAAATGTCATACATGCGATGGCATCAGTTCCACCAATAATTTAATTGATGGTTTATGTGATGATGATGAACAAGTTGAAAAAACAGTTGTTGATAAAAATCGAAGATTTTTGAAATTTTTTTGATCTTTGTTAAAGTATTTGTCAAAAATTTGAATAAGTGAATAAAGTTTTTTAAGCAAACTGTGTTGGTTTTTCCCCCGCATTATTACTTTTTTATTTTCTTTTCAAAGCTCAAAATTCAACATCAAATAAACATTGATCACCTTTCATTTAAATTTAATATTTTTGTTTTACATGGTAATTTAAGTTTATTTCATCAAAATCAAAAGCCAACAAAATTTATGCAAAAAATAATGAACTAAGTACAAGTGCGAGGGGAAAACCAAAGAAGTGCCAATTTTTATATAGGTTCTCAGGCAGGTGTTAAATTTATACATATATAAAAAATATAAAAAGTAATTTCAAGAATTCTCATAAGGAACTTGTAATTTGGTAGATTGAAAATCTTTTGAAAAAATATGTTATAAAAATTACTGTAAAAATGTGAAAAATAAGTTTCAACAAAATTGGTAGGTGTAAGTTCTAAAAAATTAGCGGCTAAGAAGCTTAAATTATATCTCACAGATGCTCTATGATCCTCCACAAAGCTAATAGCTATAATTATCGATACTAGCGGAACTAAATTTTATTTCTTTTTTTTTATTACTACTACCATCAAGTTTCTATTTCTTTCTCTGAAGATTAAAAGGAAAAACTCATATTCTTGAATCTTAATCTTAAAAATGGTCTCGTTTATGGTAATATATTTGCTCTGCCAACTGTGTATTTTAGAAATACCTTTGATTTCTTTGTCAGTTCTAGTTCTTACTTTCTTAATTATCCGAAGGAGAAAGAAAAATTCAGCATATAAAGGAGCATTTTATGCATATTTTATTAATGTTGGATTTATGGATATTTTGTATTTTCTTGCTGTAAGTTCTTGGCTTTAAATTTTTAAAGTGATAGTGTTAATAGATTTTCTTACATTTTAAGATAACCTTCATTTAAAGACAGACCAGATAAAGCAGGCTTGTTAGATTTTGATGGGTTAGGGGAAAATGCAATAAAAAGTTTGGAGGATTTTGATCGAATTTTATGACATTTTGGGGTGTTCTTGGAATAATGTGGGGAACAGTGACGGAGGATTCTTCACGGCAGCCCTGAAAGGAAAGTGAAAAAAAAAAGAGAGGTGTGAAAAAAAATTTCTTCGCACCTTTTTTCCTTTGTTTTTTTGCTCTTTTTGACAGCCTTAGATCTCGGCTTATATGTTATCTTTTTTTGTGATAATTTGATAGACTGATTTAATTGGATCTTATTTAATCTTTAGCACGGCACTTTTCTAATTAATAAATTCTAAAAAAAGATATTAGCTTTTTAAAAATAAGCTAAAAAAGACAATAGAAAAACAAAAAAAGAACAAAGGAAAAAAAAATTGTGAATGAAAATTTTTCACACCTCTATTTTTTCTTTCATTTTCTATTAGACGGGTCTGCCGTGTCTTCAGAATTTAGGATCTCCTAAACACCATTAGATTATTAATATGCCAGTTTTATAGTAACATGGCATATGCTTTTAATTATCTCATATCCGTATTTCTTTATTAATAATATATTTAGGTTGTTTTTCTTCAAAAATACACATATATCTTTACAACAAATGCAATAACCACAGACAATCCAACGTTGGTTACCATATTATTCTTTATCTCTGCATTCACTGGAATGTTCGCATACAATTCACAAAGTGTAATAATGTTTAATCGATATTGGATGTTGAAAAAAATTGATAAACAAAATTCTGGATGGCGACCTAAAGTTGTAACTTTGTCGCTGATAGCTTTATACGGGATCACATTGTGCACTTCTGGTTACAGCCTTTTCTTTACAGTCGACATTCCAAGAAATTTGATTGCATTAGTTTATTTAAATCCGTTGCACGGACAGGTAGGTAGAAGAAAAAAATTAAAAATTTGCATTCAAAATAAAAGAAAAAAATTTATAGATTTCCTTGGCGTGGAGTTTAATCTTTGATGGGTTTCACCTAATTTTACAAACAATTTTAACGATAAAAGTGTTCTTCTTATTTAGAGCCATAAATTCAGGGCATGCAAAAACTCAAACTGTCAAAAAAGAAATTATTTTATGCAGTAAGTTGTTTTTAAAAATCGCGAAACAATAAAAACAAGAGAATTGTTATTTATTTAGTTCAATCATTTTTTATGTTTGTTGATGTCTTTAAAACAATATTATACCATTTTGGAATGCTTATATGCCAAGTAACAGGTGCTTACCAAGTGGCAACAGTATTAGAATTTGTATCTCCAATTATCACAAGTATTCTAAAATTTGGCGAAAGTTTATTCTTACTGAAAATTAAGTAAGTAACTTTTTTATATCGATTCTCGAAGTCAGCCAAAAAAAAGGAACAATAAAAAACTGTCGGACAATAAAGGGAAATGAACAGGTTTTTTTTGGCTGAAGAAGAAAAACAAACAAAGGATCATTGCTTTCTTTTGTATCGAAAGTACTTTGTTTCTATTTCATGACTGACTGCAACATTCCATTTCTCTCTCTCTGTTTTATCACCATATTTATTTATTAACAAATTAGATTATATAGAACTGTATATTTAGCAAAAATCTTCGCACCGATTTCTTTGAATTTTGGCATATTTCTACACCAAAGACGTGGACAAATACATCCGTGTCTGACAATTCAACATCGAATAGACATTGAAATCATCTTTCTTTTAAATTTAATTTAATTTTTGTTTTACTTGGTAATTTAAATTTATTGCGTCAAAAGCAATCTTTTGTTGGAAATGACAGTTTCTTCAATTTTGTGAACTATTATTCATCTCTCTCTGTTAAAACACAGTTTATAACCGCATTTTTACAATAATCAAGTTTGTGTATTTTTTATGAAATAAACATGCTTTTTCAACTTTGTTTTTTTCTTTATCAATTTCTGTAGTTTGCAAAAATTATATTATTGTCGTAAATGTTAATGATGCCATTCTTGATTCCACATTAATATGCGATATTTAATTATTTTCATTTGTTTTAAAAAAACTGAATCAATTTAACAAATGTAATGCTTGACATTTTGATTTTTTGTTATTTACATAATAGAGATAAAGCTACAGTTTCCTTAAAAAGACGGAAATAATTCGTTGAAAATAAAAAATTAAAGCTCGGTAACAGCAACAAAAATTTCATCGTATACATCTGACCTCCAAAAAAAGATATATATAAATGTTTTTATCATTTGTTTTATTTTTCAACAATTTCGTTGCCGCTGTGAAATTGTTGAAAAACAAAATTCTTTTCAACAATCGTAATATTTTTTAGCTTTTTTCATTTGCTAAAAAAAAGAATCATTTTAACAAACGTAATGCTTGACATTTTAATTTCTTGTTATTTACAAAGTGGAAACAATGCTTTAATTTTCTTTAAAAGGCAGAAATTTTTGAAGAAAAATATCATTCGTTTATTTTCATTTTGTGTTTGTTAAATAATGAAGAAAGCTGTTTTGATTGTTCTGTTATTTGTACTCTTTGAAGTTGGATTTGCTGATTCTGATTGCAAGCAAAAAGATCTTGATGTAAGTTTTTTAGACATCATAAGAAAGCACAGCATCAGATGTAGAAAGCCATGCCAGAATAGATTATATGCCCCCTTAATAAAAATTTAATAGTTTCAGAAACTTCAATCATGCTACAAAGATGTCTATGGAAAAAATTTGTCTGATGTAATGGGACCTTTTATTTTAACAGAGCAATTATCTGGAGAAAATTTAACAAAAGAATTTTTGCAACCTGTTTGTGATAAAAAGAAAAAGTTAAATGACTGCATTGGAGCTGATATCATCAAAGCCTGTTACAATGGTGATGACATTAAAAAAATTCCATATGGTGGTGGTTCTTATTCAGATTTTTTTACAAAATACGTTATTGCTTCCTTTATTGAAGCTGATTATATTTGTGATAAAGTCTTTAAATGTAAGTTCTTTAAGTCTTTTTTACCAAGTAAAGTAAAAAATTTTCAGTTTCTGATTCTGATTACGCTTGCTACATTAAGGATGGTCCAGAAATTGAAGCAATTTGTGGGGAAGGAGATGAAACATCCTGTGAAGCTATGAACAAAACCATGAATTGTATGGTTGATGCGGCTTACAAGGAATGTGGAAATGTTGTTGGATGTTTTGAACGAAAAAATGCTGCATTAGCATTCTGTTATGGTGATAAGGATTGTCATGCATGTGATGGCATCAGCACAACTAACAATCTAATTGATGGTTTATGTGATGGCAATGAACAAGTTGTAGAAAAAATTGTTGATAAAAATCCAGAATTTCTGAGATTTTAATGAGTTGTTACGAATTTTGTCTGAAACTTCAATAAGTGAATAAATTTTTTAAAGCAAAATCTATTCAGGGAACACTAACTTTTGATATAATTGTTGAAAAGACGAACAACTGTGTTACATACAGGAAAAATACAAAACAATGGAAAAAGATAAAATTTAAACAATTCATGTCATCTTTGCTTCAAAGATGATCCAACATTGAAATGTGAAAGATGCCGTATACTGCTCAGTGGATTAAACTTCATCATAAGGAATTATGCCAGCGCTTAAAGAAATACAGCTTTTTAAATAATGAATAAGTTGTTTATTTTAAGTAATATTTAAAGCAAAATGTTAAAATAAATCGGGGGTGATTTTTTGTTGTCCATTTGAAACCTTAAATTCAATGAATAAATGAATTTTTAGACAAATATGTGTTATCACTTGCAATTGATTCATATTATTCGTGAGTACCTTTAAGTGATTATTATTACCAGTGTTTGTCAAGTGTTCTATCTTTTTTCAACATCTAAATTTTTTTTCGCTTAAGAATGCATTACTACAGTATTAAAGTTTTATAGTTATTCTAAATTATCCCAAGTTTATTTTCATATAAACAGTATTCTCCTTTTTTTATGTTAAATTTTTTTTCTTTTGGCAATTTATCCTTAAATAACAAATTGAAAAATTTATTTTTCAGATCGCTGATAAATAAAAAATCTGCTTTATTATATTAGTTTTATTTTGTATATAATAATTATTTTAATGGATTCGGAGAAGAAGGAAAGGTAAGCAATGAGAAAACAAAAATAATATTTATTAAGTAACTTTTATAGAATTCTTAATCATACCCGAATCACACAATTACTTGCCAGAGGAGAGAAACATTTGCATCGAATTTTTCAAGAGAGATGGTTAATTTTTAACAATAATGAATAGAAAGATGGAGATGGAGTAGAATTAGTTAAGTCGTGTGGAACAGCATCAACAAAAGTAAAAGACCTATTAGAAAATGAAAGCATTGATCTATGGGATATTACTGCAACTTCTCATGCAACATTAGCTATATCCAAGACTATTTCTACTAAAGCTAAAGAAGACAAAGCTGTTTTTGCTTTAAGAGATGTAAGAAATAATGTTCATCATGGAAGTAAGTAATAGATTTTAAATAAATAGTTACCAAAAAATGATACTTTATAGAACCAGAGTATTCAGATGACGAATTTGAACAAAAATGGAACCATCTTGCTAATATATTACTCAGATTTGGAGATACTCAAAAAGATATTGATGAGTTAAAGGAAAATTTGATGGAAATTGGAAAAACAAAGGCTGAAGTCATTGTTTCTAGCGAAGAACAGCTGCAGCTAGGAAAAAGTAAACTACAGTACAACAAGTTGAAGGAAGATGCAAATAAATGCTTTAAAGTAAAATATTGTACAACGAGAAATTACCTAATTTTTTTCTTGCAGGCAAATGAATATAGCTAGCAAAGCTATTGAGATCTATAACAAAATTTTACAACTACCAGAAATTATTGCTGAAGATAAAGCAGTTATATTTGCAAATCGAAGTGTTGCACATTTTTCATTAAAAACTGAAGATTCACTTAAGCTAGCTAAAAGAGATGCCGAATGGACAATCCAGTTATGGCCATCTTGGTGGAGAGGATATAGTCGATTAGCCCGAGTACAAATGAAACACCATGAATGGCTTGAAGCTGAAAAATCACTGAATACAGCATTAGCTTTAACTCCATCATCTAAAGAAGTTCGTGATGATCTAAGCGATGTTCGAAGCAAAGTAATATTTTACAAATGCTAAAATAGTATTTATAAAAAGCTTTAGATTGGTTTTATATCACGAGAAGAACATCTCATAGAAGACTGCACCTCGGTCGATGAAATGGTTAATGTAGCTTCAGCACAATTAAAAATAAGCAAAAAACGTACAAGAAAATATTTAGCGGAATTCAATAATTTTCCAGTAAATAAAGGACATATGTTTATACGACAGCAAGATTACGAAAATGCAGCAGCTTGTTTTGCAAAAGCAGCAAATAATGGAGATATTGAAGGAATGTTCAACTTTGGAAAATTATTAAATGATGGAAAGGGTGTTAAACGTAATTATGATGATGCAATGCGATGGCTGCTAAAAGCTGCAACATCTGGTGATAAGCTTAATAAAATGGTAAAATACTTTTATTCTATTGCAAGCATACTATGTAACTTATAGATTGGAAGTGGAGTCCCAGAAGCTCAACATTTACTGGGTTTAAAGTATTATGAAGGTGTTGGAGTTGATAAAGATTATAAAAAAGCTGCAGAATGGTATGAAAAAGCTTTTTATAATGGATTTGGGCCATCTGCAAATAATCTTGCGATACAGTATAAAAGAGGAGAGGGAGTTGAAAAATCTTTATCAAAAGCATTTAATTATTTTAAAGCTGCAGCAGAATTAGGTGATACAAATGGAATGATGAATTTAGCGTATTGTTATTTTCATGCTGAAGGAACTCAATCTCCTACACCAATTGATAAAGACATTAGCGAAGGGATGAGATGGTTAAAACTTGCTGCAGAAAAAGGAAATTTGGCTGCAGTAAGTGAATTAGAAAGAAGAAAAGAATATAGCCCCGAAAAGTTTCTTACCGATACATTTGAAAGATTTTTATCTCTACCACCACCTTCACAAAATGATCCACTGGATAAAGAACAATATAAAGATGATATCGAAGTAAGAAAATTACTAAACTTTCTTAATTTTCATCTCTTTTCTACAGAAAGCAGCGAAAAATGGTTCAGTAATTGCACAACGATTTTTGGATATCTGGAAATTTCGCGATATTGCTGTTGAAGCTTTTAAGAAAAAAGATTATGCAAAGGTTATTGCGGCGTTGGCATCAGCTATTCGGCTTGATTTTCAAGCTTTTACTATCCCTGAATTTCTTCATCCTGTAATAGAGGTATCGTTAATAGTCGAAATAAAAATCTACGCAATTCTTATAGGATAGCATGAAAACAAATTTTAAGGAAATTGATGTTGTCACATGTTATGTACAAATACATTTAAAAAAATCAGTATTTGAAGAAGTTATTGATAAATATTTGCCACAATTTTCAAATGATAAGTGTCTCCTTGAAGCTCGTATATCGAGCTATATTGTCATGGATCAATTAAATGATGCATTAATAGTTGCTAAAAGAGCTTTACAAGTAAGCGCATAGAAATGAATACTTAAAAAAGTCTGTTTCATTTCAGTTATATCCCACTTTTATAAGATTCTTGTATATTTATGCTATTGCTCTTTGCATGAAAGACGGATTAGAAAAAGAATGCATTCCAGCATTAAATGCTTTCCTTGCAGTAGCCCCAATCGATCATGAAAAAGTTCCCGCATGTCATTATAGAAAAGCTGTGTATTACTTTGCAACAGACGATATTCCAAACTTTCTGGAATCATTTGAAGATGGAGCAGCTGCAGAAAAAAGTCAATTATCGTGTTTTATGCCATATTATTGTCCAGACAAAGAAATATTAGAAAAAATTTATAATGTTGAAAAGCAAAATCAACAAAAGAAACAAATGGATATCAAAAATGTTATTCCTACGAGTTTGCTTTGTCAATATTTAAAATTTGCATTTTAATGAAGTTTTTTAGCTTCCATTTCATCGGGTATTACCTTTGAAAAAATTACAAATAATCTTCAAAGAAAACGATTGCTACTTCAAAATCGAAAACTTTTTATTCAACAAGCTGAAAAATTGGCAACCGGATTCAAGCCAATTACACATGCACCAAAAAATACACCTCAACCTCCCAGTTTAATATCATTGAAAATGATTACTCTTAAAGATATGGATTTAACCCTCGATAAAACCTATGACGGGTATGTTCTGGAAGCAACAATTATTGACTGGGCATACATGATTAAAGCAATTACTACAGTAATCGAAGATGAGAATGGTGATGTGCAAAAGTAAGAATTAAAAACATAAACATTTTGTTTTCATTTTTTATTTTTAGATTTGCAATGTACAATTGGCCATCAAAAAATAACCAGCTCTTTGATTATATCGATGCAGTAATCACTTTTCGTCCGAATGTTAAAATTTCTATTATCAATCCTTATTTAAGGATAGCAACTGATGAGCAAAGTATGATACGTGTAGAAGGACCTGCATTTATAAAATTTGGTTAGCTTCTTAAAGAATTCTTTTTTTGCGCTTGCATAATCAAATATACTAATTACTTAAATGTAAAATAAGTAATTTTCAGACGACACTTCAGCCAACAAGAAATGCAGTTGTTGTGGTAAAGAATCAAAAGTTTTACCATGCTCAGGATGCCTTATGTCAAGGTATTGCTCAAAAGATTGCCAAAAACTTGATTGGAATGAGTTTAATCACAAAGAAGTTTGCAAACATCTAAAACAGTTTTCTTCATTTATGACGCCTTAATAATACATTACTTTGTAATAAAAAGTTTAACATTGTAACAATTAAGAATCTTTCATTTCCACACATGTTGGCATTTAACTAATTTTATTGCTAGTGTCAACGAAACAAATTTCTGGTGTCTGGCATCAACGTTAACACTTTGAACAAAACAAAAGCCAAATACATCGCTTTGATTTTTATTTGATAATTTCAATCCATATTGTAAGTTAATGGGCCATGTAGATATTGAAACAAGGTTAAAGGTTTTTATTATTTGTTTTATTAGAATTCAGCAACTTCGCCAAAGTAATATGATGATAATGAACAAGTTGAAGAAAAGATCTTAGTAAAAATCCTTAACTTTTTAATTATAAATGTTTCTTTAAAAATATGTTGAAACTGTGCTCAATTAGTTTTTAAACTTCTAAATTCTTTAAAAATCAGAGATTTAAAAAACTGTTAGACATATTTTTCTTCACGTTAAAAACCATTTCTTTTACACACATAGACATATATTGTGGGACGGAACTTGTTTAAAAACATCAGACAAAGAATTATTGAAGTTGTATGTGTTTTCTCTTCCTTCCTTTTTGCCGTTACCCTTTTTTCTATCAGATTGTAATTTAAAATATGAATAAACTGCTGCATTGTTACAGTTTCCAAAAACAATAAAAAAACAATTCTAATCCGAAAAGTGCAGTATTTTTATGTCAACATTTGTTTAAATGCATAATCTTTCAACCTCATTAAAGGATAAAGAATAAGACAATTGAAAAAAGAAAACACACTTAAGTTTGGCAAATGCCAAAAAAGCAACAGCTGGTTCACACTTACCTTTATTTTTATGATGAAAAAATCTCCTACCGAGCATTTCACTGTATGCCAGAAAAATGTGATTCATATTTTTATAATAAAACTTTTGCTTTTTGTTTTCAGCCCGCTCCTGTCCTTATTTATTCTTTTTATAATTTTCTTCCAAAAATAACTTTCTTTATCCAACTTCAATAATTTTTGCATTATTGAAGTAGTAAATAGTTCTTTACCAAAAATTCATAGATAGCAATAATTGTATTGTTGCAGCCTTTTTTTTCTTGTAATGCTCTTATTAGTATTTGATCAATAAAAGAATCCACTGCGAGTCTTTTTATTTCTTAATTTGTTGCAGTATTTAAACTGAATGACTAAATTTTGCGCCTTCTTATATACTACTAAAATTTAGGCAGAATACTGACTAAACTATTTTTCAGATAAAATCACAAAAATGGTTGTTGAACTAATAGCAAAAGATAAGAAAGAAAAGCTCCAGTATGAAGGACGATGTAAGCTTAGAATTGATTCAATTTCGAAACTTTTATTGGTTGAACCGTTTAGTGAAGGTATGTTTAATATTGTTTAAAACATTTAAAATTGCTTTAAATAATAACTTTTTTAGACTATAAGATGATTTCTGCTCTATTCAAATGGCAATTTGTTGCACAAAAAGTCAGCTTCTGTTTTTGAAAGAAGCTAATTTTTATCTACATCAAAAGTTTTTAGAATATTCTATTCGTTTTTGCTGAATACGATTTTCAAGATTTCGCATTAATTTTTGATAGCACAAATGTATGCAACAAAGTTTCTGAATTTCTTCTTCAAAAAAGAGTAGGCTTTTTTCTCATTATTTTTTATTTAACATATAATTAATTGTTACACTTATTAGGTTATCTTTGGTAAAACACAACTTATTAAAGAACGTTTTTTGCCTCCATTATTCAATGAAATTTCGAGAAATATTACATTACATGCAAAGATGAAAGAAATAGTTGTTAAATGGATTAATGTGCATGGAAAGATAAAGAAGAATTTTTTCAGCTTTTAAAAAATAGCAATATTTATAAAAAGAATTTTAATAATATTTTGTTCAACAAATATTCTTGGGTTGATAAATATCAACGCTTTTATTGTATGGGATGTCGATCAGCTGTAATTTCAGTAACAGCAATTATACGAAAGAATGAAGCTGGTGAGGAATATGTCAAATTTAATAAAACTCAACATATTTGCAAGTTAAGAGAATTTGATCGAGAAAAATTTCAAGATGATATTGTTGTCGGGAAACCAATTTACGATATTGTTGAAAAAATTGTATTTGGAAGACAACAAAAACATTTATTTATTTTTACATCAACTGAAAAGATAATGTGTTACAAATTTACTTATTGTAACAACAGTAATTATTTTTATTGCAGTAAATGTGCATCATCACAAAATCATATAATCCACGCTCATTTATGTATTAACAAAGAAGGGGAAGAATATATTTCAATTAGACCAAAAAAACATATTTGTCAGCCACGTGAATATTTACCTTATGAATGTGAAGGAAAAATTATAAAAGCACCAGAATATCAAATTTTTCAACGAAGAAATGGCACCGAATTGAAAGAAAAACTGATAATTTTTACTTCAAAAGAAAGGAATTTTTATTATGACTATTATCTCAAGGGAACAAAAGATTATCTGTGTTTGAGCTGTCGATATCAAAAAATAAATGTTTGGGCAAAAATTTTTAAAAATGAAAACAATGAAGAATTTGTTCAAATAGGTTGGAGAAAACATGTTTGTAAACCTCGAAAATATAAACCAGAAGACTTTAATGTTACAGTTGTTAAAAAACCTAATTTTATAATTGAAAAGTGTTTAAAAAATGGAGTTGAAAATCGTGTTCTTATTATATTTGATTCAACGAATTCAGATTTGTGCTACAAATTTTCTTACGTAAAACGTGAAAAGAAATTTCATTGCAGAAGTTGTAGAACACGTTGTGTTACAGCAAAATTACTCCAAGATGAAAATGGTGAAGAATTTCTTGAATTGAATAAAATTGAACATGAATGTCAGCCAAAGCAATATACTGGATCAAGGAACATCAATGTTTTTAATAACTTCAAAATCGAAACCGATGGAAAAGATAAGAAAGTTCTATTTATTTTTAATGAAAATGATTTAAAGCTATGTCATGTCTATCATTATAAGCCTTCAACAAAGAACTTCTTCTGCAAGAAATGTGATGCCAAAAAGCATGCCGTTATTGCGAAATTAAGACAAAATCAAAGCGGAGAAGATTATTTAGAACTTGGGAAAAATGATCATATTTGTGAACCAGAAATTTATGAATTATTTGCTGTTGAAGGAAAGAAAATATTTAAACCAGATTTTGAAATTCTCGATAATGCTGAAACTTTAATTATAAATGATCCAAAAAAGAATGGTTTATGCTACCAATACATTTACAAAGAAAGCTTAAAGAAATATGTCTGCAGAGAATGTACTGAAGAGCATAAAAAAACGATTTCTGCAACAATTTTACAAAACTCAAATGGAGAATATTATGTTGTACTTGGCCGATTCAAACATGCGTGTCAACCAAAATGAATGTTAAAAAATGATTCCTTTATTCTATTCTTATTATTTTGATTTGAAATCTTTTTGTCAACAAGTTTTTGCAATCTTGTTTTTTTCAATTCAATATGAAGTATGTAGAAAGAAAACTATGCAAAGACAAAATTCTAAATAACTTTTGTGTATTATAATATCAAATTTTCAAAAAATAAAGTAGTACTGATAACCGAGATTTATGCACTATTCCTATTTCAAATAGCACAAATAATGATGAATCAAAAGCAAAAAAATATGAGAGACACTCTTTTCAACGAAATGCTTATACATTGTTATTTGACAAACATTTTTATACATCTAAAAAACTATATGCCACACCTTTTTAATAAAGCTAGTCTCAAGGAATTTAATTTCTTAAACGCTTATCAGTAATTTATTGTTCAGCCAAAGAAATAGCTTTTCTTTAAGAGTGTATTTTCTATACTTTGTTTTCACTTTTTAGAAAAAAAGCTGTGTTTTAAATTTAGTGCAGTAACAAATGGACGATAATACAGATGTCTCACTTTGTCCTCATGATCAAATAATCATGAACCGTCACAATGATTATGCCGTTTTCCCCAAACCCAAAGGAAATATGAATTTTGAAGTTATCCAAACTGATTCCGCTTCCCGAGATCAGAGAAATGAAAAAATCAGGCGTGAAGTCAATATGATAATAAAACAAGTTCCATGGCTAATAAACATTTTTAAAATCAAAGAAATGTATTAATATTTTGTCATTTAATTTTTGTAACATCCTTGTTTAAAAAAGAAATAAAAAAGAACAATGTATGACAATAATATGTTGAAGGTGTCTTTTTAAGATAAACGATAAATAAACAATAAACAAAAGCTTATTGAAACAGAAACATTATACACTGAGAAAAAACTGTCGAAAATTCCTGACAATGTTGTCAAGTTTTCTTGACAAAAGTGGTCAAGATTTAAAGCAGACGTTTTGCTGGAACGCGTCAAGAAAAAGTATCAAAAACCTGACAAAATTGGTCAGGTTTAACATAACCGTGACCAAAGCATGACCAAAAGCTGACCGGTGAAGTCAGCTTTTTGTCCATAAGTTGACCAGTTTGTCAAGTTTTCCAGACATGGTCAGGAATACTGACTTAACCAACTCTTGATTCCCAAAATCTTGACTTTTTCATCACACTTTTTTTTCTCAGTGTATTCGTCAAAAACAAACGGGTAGCATAATAATAATTTTAAAGTGGGAGAGGAAAAACTATCCCTATATTTTTCTGTATAAAATGCATTTATAACTCATTAATGCTATCTCATAAATAATACAATAAAAAAGTGACGCATCACCATAAAAATCGAAAAATGGTTAATGTTAAAGAAAGTTTTAATTTTTTTAGTGTTCTTACATCCATTTATTAAAATAAACACATTTTAACGAGAAAAATGTTTGCCATATGCATTTTTTACTTATTTCATTTATGGTTACTCGTTTCCCATAAAAATAGTTGAATTTCATTTGAAAAATTAAATGGTGTTAAAACAAGCTTTCATTCACAGCAATAATATGTTAACAAAAAAAATAAAGCTGTCTTGTGAGAAATCTTTCGTACACTCTTTAAAAGTGTTAAATAATGAAAAATTCAATATAATTTTTAAAAAATTATGTAAAACTAACAAATGTTGAATTTTTATCAATTGTCTTTTCTACAATTTAACTTGCCATTATCACATGTTTATCCTAAAAAAGCTTGATCTACCTTTGGCATAAAATACGATGTTTTGCCGTTTAACTGCTCCTACACTAATATGGCCATACTATACGTATGGTCATTAAATTATTTTTTAAGCTACACTTAGATGAGAAGAGGTCAATCAATACAGTCTTCCTGGTAAATTACACAAACATAAGTTGACGCATTTGGTTTTTCATTTTTGCATTTAAATCTATGAGAGTGTTTTTACAATATTTTTTTTTCAAAAAGTTGAGATATGTCCTGTATTTTTTGTGAAAGTTTCTTTCATGTCTCACATAATTGTGATGTATATGATTCTGATAAATCACGACGACAATTATTGTTAACAAAAAACTGCTGTAGCCGATGTTGTAGTGGGCTGCAAGGAAATGACGATTCTGGATTTTGCCCAAATTGCATAATTAATGAAAAATGTAACATTTGTTTTTTAAAAGGACATCATACCGTTTTTTGTCCAGATCAATTTAGTGGTAAAATACTTTTATGTTTCTTTTAAAAAGTATAAGTAAATTTCAGTGTCATTTATTCCAAATATTGACAAGGATCTGTTGCCACGTTTTGTTGATCATTTAAATCTCGAAGAAAAATATTTATTAGCCTTTTTATCACCTATATGTGTTTCCTTAATTAAACCAAAAAAACTTACAATTGTTGAGAGCAATGCAAATTTTAAAGAACCTTTTACAACTAGCCTTGTTATAACAAGAGATTTTTGTTTTTCCCCAGAAAATATCTTTGACAAAAATCACAAACGCTTACTTCCATCATGGCACTCAATAATATTTAAATGTGAAAAAATTATTGCTAGGCGTGTAATATTTTATTCTTCGAAACAGGTTTTACGAATGCTTACAAACCGATTATTGCAATTATCACTTTCAAACGTTAAACTTACGTTTAACATAAATTTTATTGAAATATTGAAAGCTGCTCCGAACCTCGAAGTTATAGACTTCTCTCATGCTAAAGTCAGAATCGATAATTCATGGCCAGAAGATTTAATTAAATGGAACAAAGGAAATGGTTTACGCAAACTCAGAATTCCATTTGCAGATTTTGATATGAACAGTTTAATGATACTAATTGAAGTAAGAAAAGTCAAGTTTACTTCAATTATAATGAATAAACTTTTTAGACCTTGACCAAGTCGAAACCTGATGTCAAAATAGTCCTTGATATTTTCGAAGAATTGAGCACAGAAGCATTGAATCAGTTATTTGAAAAACTGGGTCAACACTTTGTGCGGTTTAATCCTATATATGAAATGTCTACTATTCAAATATATTATAGACATATTACAACTCCTTTCTCCTTTGGCCGCAGTTTTTATATTTTTTTGAAGTTATTATTAAAGTTGATACGATACAAATAATTTCAAAGTATTGAATTTTATGATACAAATCGTTATGTATAAATTTCACCATTTCACTTACAAATAATAAACTTTAATTATATCAACATTTTAACAAATATGATTCCTAGAAATATCAGAAACGTATCAACACATCCAACAACTGTGTTAGTATATGCACATTTATCAGTGGTAATATTCCTAATGCAGTCATCAACAGTGTATACAATTTTTGCAAGAATATTTAATGCCAGGTCAATTTCATATACATTTTTTCATTGTTTTATGTACTGTCTGAAGTATTTAAACATATATATTTTTACACATTTCAATTCCAGACTTTTAAAAACATTTTTTTAAACAGTAATAAATTAATAAGCCATTGTTTTTCATGTTTTCACACTACCCGATTCCTCATTTTCTGTTATTTATAATGATTTTTTACTTATTTTATAGAAAAAAAAACATTTATTATTAAGAAAACGCACCTCGCTAATAATTCGGTAAAGCCTTTTCTTAATGCTAACAATTTTTCGTGATCAACAACATATTGGTTTTTCATTACTGGCGTTTTCAAACGTTCTGCTACGGAATTATCCCTTTTTCATTTACATTTTTTTAAACGTTTATTTAAAACAAATTTGTTCGAATGTACATTTCATATATAAAAAAAGATATGAACAATATTTTCACAAATCAGCACAACAGTCATTTTTTGATAATACAAATATATCTTTGTATTATCAACAAATGAAACTAAATTTTTAAAAATTTATAAGTTTTTCATTCAAATTCAAGAATAAGTTCACACACACGAGTTCAGTAGCTTACAGTCAGTCAGGTAAATGTTAAAGCTGTAATGGTTATATCAGTCGTCGAAAAAACCCCATAATTCCCCAGACTCTCTTTGGAGTCGTCTTGGGGCGAATTTTTAAAAATTTATGTTTTCCATTCGAATTCAAGGATAATTTCGCATGTTGCAATTTTCTTTTCTTTTCTTGCATTCAACAAAGTTTGAATTTCAAATGCAAATATTTCAGCTTCTCTCGGTAACACATCATCCATGTAACGCAAATGTAACTCTCCACATTCATCAGTATTATTCATATGAGAATCAATAAATTGAAAAATTTCTTCTGCTTTAATATCAAAACTACATCGACCAATATTAAAACGATCCAATGCTCGTTTACGTCGAGGTGTATTTATTAAAGCTTTAAAAGTTTCAAGTGTGATTTCATCGAGTGTAAAAAATCTGAAAAAATAGTTATGATTATTTTCTAAGAATGCTCTCAAAAACATACTGTAAATCCCATAATTTTTGAAGCTTTGATAATGCTTGCGTTAATACATCATGAGGTAAGAATCCGACATCAATAGATTCAAGGGAAACACTTAATAAATGATCATAAACATTTGAAGGAAGTGATAAGCCCTTATACCAAATAATAATGCTTTGCAAATTTGTTAAATTTAATGAAAGCAAAAATTCATCAATTTTTTCTTTTCTGGGGCAATCAATTACTATCTGCTCATTGACTTTTATAGCTGGAAATTCTGTATGAATTTGGGAAAAATCATGAATTATAAAACGGTAAGAATCAGCAAATCGTTTTATTTGAATATCGAGAAGTAATACCCTGAAAAAAATAGATATCAGCTGAAAATAAGAAGGGACTGTTTCCAAACGCAAGACTGGTTCTAGAATAAATAAGTAGTACAAAAAAATTCCTTTTGAGCCAAAGCCAGGCTGGCATCAAAAAAAGAGCCGCTTTTGAATTTGATACCTGTAGTGATCGTTTTGTTCTGCTTCCAGACGGTCAAGATGACAAAATCCAACAGCAACTTGTAAACGCCTCAAATATTTGCATGATTTCATTAGATTTTGTGATAGCTTTGATTTACAATTTATGCAAATATATTCAACAATGAAATACGGGAATGGAAATGTTTGTGGCAGCTGTTGATCAAAATTAATTAAAGCCTTGAAATTTTTATTGATTCTATATAATAGTTTCGCCGATCCAGAATCATAGTTTACATAAAATTGATATTTTTGTTTTTCCATGATTGCTAAAAAAAGTGATAAAAATTATGTAATTTTAAAAAAAATGTTTTTTTAAAAACCATGTCTGTTTAAAAAAACATTGCTGGCCAAACATGATGAGAATGGGTTTTTTGTCAAATTGTTAAATGGGAAAAAAAGTGAAACGGTACGGTCAAAATCAGTTAAATAAAACGGACAAACTTTTTTGTATCATTTTTGGTTCAGATAATGATTAATCCTGTCTCTTAAACTGACATGCTGGGCTTAAAAAATATTCTTCCTTGAGTACCTCACTTATAAAAAAAAGGTCAATCAATGCAGTTTTCGGGCAAGGCAAGTAAACAATTGCTAGCGCAAAAGTTTCTTTTTTTTCTACATGTCAATAGAAAAGATTGTTTTTAACTTAAAATTGTTTCTAATGTCGTGCATTTTTTGTGGCAGCATTTTTCATGTTTCACAAAATTGTGATGTATATGATTCTGATGAATCTCGACGGCAGACTGTGTTAACCAAAAACTGTTGTGGTAAATGTTTGAGTGTTTGGAATAAAAGTGATGATTCTAGGTGTTGCGAAAACTGCAAGTTTAATGAAAAATGTTACATCTGTTTTACAAGATGGCATCATACTGTTTACTGTGCTGATAAATTTAATGGTAAAAATTTTACAAGATTTGTTTTATAAATTTCATTTAATTTTAGTATCATGGATTCCCGCTATTGATAAAAATTTGGTGCCAAGGTTTATTAACTTTTTAAATTTAAATGAAAAATATTTATTAGCATTTTCATCACCCATTGGTTTTGATATAATAAAACCCAACAAGCTTACAGTTGCAAAAAGTAATAAAGAAGTAAAAGCCCCCTTACAAACAAACCTTGTTGTTACACGAGATGCCGATTTCCTCAAAGTCAGCAATATTTTTTCTACTCATGATGATATGGATTTACTTCCACCATGGGAAACAATTATTTTTAAATGTGAAACACTTACTGCTCATTCTGTAGAATTTACTTCTTCCATACATCTTATGCAAATATTGACACCCAAATTACGAGAATTATGCTTTTCTGATGTCGAACTTTCTTTTGACTTAAAATTTGTTGAAATATTAAAAGCTGCTCCCAAGTTAGAAGTAATTGTTTTTAAAAATACTGATATCCAAATTGATAACACTTGGTCAGAAGATATGATTAAATGGAATACCGGAAATGGTATACGTAAACTCAGAATTCCAATTGCAAATATGGATTTTAGTATAAAGAATTTGATGGAGCTTATTAAAGTAAGAACATGTTGTTTTACTAAAAGAGAAAATATAATCACGAAAATCTTTTTTTAGACAAAGACAAAAACTTCTGCCGAAATAATCCTTGACGTCACTAATTATCAAACATTGTGTCAAATCAATAGCAGACAGGATGAATATTTTTTGTGTAATCATCCCGTAAGCAGTGGACCGACTGTTGAAATTTATTATGAAAATGTCCCTATTGAGTCGCAATACCTTCAAATTTTTACTTTGCCATAAATTTATGCATTTGCTTTGTTTTCATTTTTTATAAAAAACAATACAAAAAGTTTATACATTTTGTTAGACTTAATACCCTTTTCTCATTATTGAAATAAAACTTCATTAGAATTCTTAACTCCTAAAAATGTTGTGAGAAAAACCCCTCATTTTTTACAACTTGTAGCTAAATTTTTTTACTGTAGTAAAAATTTTTTATTATTTTAGTTAATAACAACAAGAAAAGAAAAATAAAATTCAAAATATGAGAAAACTGCTCCACAAAAAAAGCATATATATAATTATTGTTGTAGAGCTCTGTATTTGGTTTTCAACGAATATGAATAAAGTGCAGCACCCTTTGCAACAAGCCATTCAGGATTAACACTGCATTCATGTATGGCATTTTTAAACATTTCTGACAGCATTTGCTTAATTACAGGCATTCGACATCCTCCGCCAATTTGATAGGCCACATTAATATCGTCTTTACAGTAGCGTGCAAAAGTAGTGGGCCACTTCGTTTTTAGCTTAGAATCTTGGGTTCCAGAAGTCATCAAATCAAACCCTATACAAGTTTTGAACCTCTACCTTATAGCTACCTTTTGGCAGGGAAACCATGCCCTGATTATCTCACCACGAAAAGTTACAGTAATTTCAAAAAAATTTGGTGTGCAAAAGTAGTGGGCCACTTATTTTAAAGAGCCAGAATTTTCTTATTTTACCTTTTTTTATTATTCAAATGATTTAAATATATTATTTACATGTTTATTGAACATATTTAAGACATTTGACCTCATCAAAATATCTAAAACTGCAATTGAAATAGCCTTGAAATACACTATTTTAGCCATTTTCGATGTTTTTGCACCATCCGTAAAAGGCCGGTGCAGCGGTGCAGAGTGACACCGAACACATTTTTTGGTAGTCCTATATGTTGTTATTAACTATGCCAACTTTCATAACTCAAACTTCAATACTCACTCCAGGCCGATTTTTTAAAAATGTTGTGTTTTTAGTCATTTTAAACTATTTTTTTCACTTTTCTTCATTTTTTGTTATTTTTTAGCGTTTTTAGCTTGACTTTGATTAATCGGCCTGGAGTGAGTATTGAAGTTTGAGTTATGAAAGTTGGCACAGTTAATAACAACATATAGGACTACCAAAAAATGTGTTCGGTGTCACTCTGCACCGCTGCACCGGCCTTTTACGGATGGTGCAAAAACATCGAAAATGGCTAAAATAGTGTATTTCAAGGCTATTTCAATTGCAGTTTTAGATATTTTGATGAGGTCAAATGTCTTAAATATGTTCAATAAACATGTAAATAATATATTTAAATCATTTGAATAATAAAAAAAGGTAAAATAAGAAAATTCTGGCTCTTTAAAATAAGTGGCCCACTACTTTTGCACACCAAATTTTTTTGAAATTACTGTAACTTTTCGTGGTGAGATAATCAGGGCATGGTTTCCCTGCCAAAAGGTAGCTATAAGGTAGAGGTTCAAAACTTGTATAGGGTTTGATTTGATGACTTCTGGAACCCAAGATTCTAAGCTAAAAACGAAGTGGCCCACTACTTTTGCACGCTACTGTATGCATATTTGCTTTTGCCAGAGTTTCAAGTAAAAGATTTGTTGATTTTACAATTAAATCTGCAACCATTTCCTCAAATAATTTTCTTGTAATTGGTATTACGTCATCGCTGTCAAAAATAAAATCATCGACATCAAGACTAAAAAATCAGGTAAAACAACAATATCTCATTATCGAAAAATTCCTACTTATCCTCTTCATTAACATATAAAGTATGCTTAATTTTTCGACATTTCTCATAAGTCGGAATTTTTTGTTAATTTTGAAAACATTGGTGTCATATTTTTCTATTAAAATATTGTTAAAATAATCAATTAAACATTTATCATAGTTGTTTCCGCCTATGAAGAAATCACCGTTTTCACATATGATTTCAATTTTATCATTCAAAACCTTGCTAATGCAAATATCAGTTGTACCTCCGCCACAATCAAATAAAAGAATAATCAAATTATTTGAAATTGATTTTTCATGGGAATAAGCAAATGCAGCTGCAATTGGTTCAAATTAAAGGTGAATCTTTTTCCATCCTGCTAATTCCGCTGTATCAATAGTTGCTTCCTTTTGCCGTTGGTTATAAGAAGTTGGAATAGTAATAACCACTTCCTCAAGCTGACTTTGTTGATATTCTTCAATTTTTAATTTAATGTTGCTTAACACACTTGAACATATTCCAACTGACGATGAATACCAAGTTGTCTTCCCAACTTCACCTCCAAAAAGCGTAATTTTATTATAATAGTCAACAATGTTAAATGACCATAAAGGATCCATAATTATTTCGTCTACGGTTTTTCCGAGTAATCTTTTAATATTAAATGCTGTTGCTTGAGGGTTTAATTCGATTCTATTAACAACAAGCTGCCCACACAATTTCGTTGCAGCATTCAAAGTAATGTAAGCTGGTAAGGTTCGTAATGTTGTGATGGGATCTAACACAACTCCATCCGGACCATGCTTTCTTATTACAAATGCACAACATTCATTTGTACCGAAATCAATTCCAACTGCATTTAAAGCTGCATAATATTCAATAAGATTAGATGGAAGATTATAAACTGACACTTTCTGTGACAAGTTTAGCAAGCTTTTTTCCGGTACTATCAAGGAATATATATTTTTTAATAATGACCATTTCCTTTTTATATCAATTGTATAAATTCCATTACAATCAGCACTTACACCTATTAACCATTTTCCGGAGCCATTGACAGATATCTTTTTGGTAGATAAATCAAGTTCTACAACCTGTAAAAGAACACAATTGCAGTCTTTAGTTTTTAGAAAACTTAAAAGAATCAGTTTTTATGTTCCGCAAATTGATTAACTCTATTTTTTGCGCACATATTAGTTGATTTTGGACAAAAATGATAAACTTTTTCTAATTCATCACTGTCAACATTAAATGAAAAATGGAGTGCATCATGTAATTGATTGATTACATTATTTAATAATAATTCATTATACTTCCGAAAGATTAAATGATGATGTGCGCACATTTAGCTCTCTTATGGATTTCAATCCAAGTGATTCTTTAGCCAAAGAAAAAAGTAAAATAACACCATAACATTTTTTCTTTCTGTTAATTACAAACTTGTTTTTGTAATATTGAGAGAAGAAGAATCATGCAACGTATATACACTACAAACGTACAAATCATTTTGCCTTATTGGAACAACTCGGGACCGTTTTTTAGGTAATTATTGCACACAAAGGTTGACAGCAGCTGATACTTCTATCACTCCACCACACACTTGTTTATGGTTAACTCGTTAAAGAAGAGATAGCAAAGCAATCAAATATAACATTATGTGATGATCAATGAAATATACCGCCTGTTTTTACTTAATTCTAACAAAAAATATAATTGGTGGAAAAGAAATATACACAAAAATTTTTTTCATGTATTTTTTTTAATTAATTTTTATTTTTTGTTTAACAATTATAATTTAATATAGTAATGAAAACATTTGCTCTATGGACCTTGTGTTTAACAATTCCTTTAATTGCAGTTTTTATTGAAAGTAAGATTTTTTGAACATTATAAATGTGTTTCTTTTTCTAAAAGTTTTTATTGATTTAGGCGCAAATTTATCAAACGTTGTTTATATTGCATGCCAAAGAAATCCATATCTGAACCTGTGTTCTTTGAAGTCGAAGCATTCTTCTTCTGCAGAAAATTTTCCAGATTCTGAGCCGCCTCCAAACAAAGCAAATAAATTAACCCAAAACAAAGATGACAACGACGGATCTGATTTTCTTCCTAATATTAAAGGAAAAGAAAAAAACATTGTAAGTCTAAAAAATTACATTTTTCTTTTTTATAATTAATATTATAGAGTGTTGGTGATAAAGAAAAAGCAGAATTAACTACCTTTCCAGATATTAATGAAAGTTCAAAAAGAATTGTAAGCTATTTAAGTCTTATGTCTTTCGGAGAAACGGGTTTTGGGGAAACGTCTGAATACCCTTTTTTCCATCCTTTAATAATAAATTATTGTAAAGCGGGGCTCAACTGCAACCAAACAAGATTTAGATGGCACTGATTTTCCTGATATTAAAGGTAAATCAAAAAGTACTGCAGTACTTTTTGATTTACCTTACATGTACTTGTTGTCGTCTGTTTTTTTATTTTTTTATTAAAATTACACTTTAGGATGCCGAAAATTTACATGAAGATGATGATCACTTCAGGGTATCATCAACAAGTAAATCATGGCATAATAAAGATGATGAAGAACCAGATACTGTATTAACAAGGGATGGAAATTTTGCTCGAATTAATAATGAAGATGTTAAAACGCGAAATGAAGCATATTGTGAAAAATACCAAGAAAATTATGATTATTATTGCCAAGATTCTATTGATAAAACTCCTGCATTAAAAACTCATTTACTTAAATTTTGTCCAAGTTTTGAAGCAAATTGTCCAGATAAGATAAAGAAAAAGTAAGTGCTCAAGAGTTTTTTTAAACATTTTACAACCAAATTTTATTTTAAGGCCAGGAACCTCATCAATAACATCTTTCCCAACTAAAACTCCAGAAATTACAGACAACACCGAAAAATTTCCTGATGTTTTGAATGTTGTAAAAGTAAAGTTTGTTAAATAATTTGATTAAATCGAATAATAAATTTGCAGAGTCCGCAAGAAATCGCAGCAGAGGAAAGACTTGCAAAACTAAAAAAAAGATTCCCATGTAAACCAAATTGTGACGTAAGAATACATAAACATTGTACAGCTGAATGCAAATGCGATTACTCTTATCCTCATGTTCAAAGATTCTGTAATCCCCCTCCAATTCCATTCTTTCTTAATACTTGTCGTTTATGGTATTACGGATGTCCCAAATATCAAGGATACCATTATGCTTCTCAGTTTGTTTATTCAAAAGCAGAAAAAGGAAAAACTGTTGGTGGAGTTTCTCCTCGAATTGGAAATTACGGTGGTGCAACAGCAACTGGCTTTGGTGGTGGAAATGGTCCTGTTGCTGGCATTAATCCTGAGACCCCTAGTTAAATAAAAGAAATGTTAAAAGAAATCAATGAAAATAGCAAAATATTTAAACTGAATTTTTTCTTATATGTTAAAAAATAATGAGAGCTTATCAATTTTTTATTTTTTAACTTATATAAATATAATTAATACAACAGTTCATTAAAAGCGACAGAAAAATGTGTCAGTAAAAGAATGTTTAAAAAGGAGATGAATCACTCTATTTTATTTTCCATTTAAAAATATTTACTTTTATAATATTTTTATTAGGATAAAAAAATAGTTCGGTAATAAAATGTGTAAATTCAAAATCAAAAGCAATCAAAGCATTAAATAAATGATTGCAGAAAAATATCAAATTTAATTTACGTTTTTTTACAGAATAATTAACTTTTATGACAAACAACAATGAAAAAATAAATAAAAATTTGTTTTTAAAATCCAAATATTGACATTAGTTACAAAAACTATTTGGCTTAATTTTCCTGTATTTCATAATGATGTTTATGAACAATCACAATTTCATCCACATCACAGAGAACATCAGAAGGAATCTACAAAAATGGGATAAAAAAGAAAATGCTTAAAACAATGTCAAAAATTACTTTTTCTGGCCATTCTCTTGTACTTGTGGAGTGCATGCTAACACCAAAAATCCGCCATTCGCTGCTCCATATCATTTCATTGTTTTTGTTGTAAGCTTGGATTTGTATTCCACCTGTAAAATATGATATCTTTTAATGCTTTGTTGGTGTAATATATTACCTTTAAATCCCCAAAGAACATGGCTTGCAATGAGCACTGTTTTGCATTCAACAGTACCGTCTGTTTTAACACCTGCTTCTGTTTTCATTGTTCTTTTTGAAACTACTTCAGTGGGACCGAGATAAGCAGTAAAAATGTTGTCGTCACCAGGAAAGAAATATAGTTTGTGTGTTAATCTGTTACAGAATTCTGGCATTTGTTTTTCTTTTGTTTTTTTGGTTTCATAATTATAAGCAACTTCCTTATGGACCTAAAATTAGTAGAACCGTAATTTACGATTGTAAGTTGAAATCATATACTTAGAAAAACGCTGTTATGCGTTTATCACTTTTGCATCAGTGATGGAGATAACAAAACCCTCACCCGTGAAGGAGGATTTTTTCGTGTCACAACTTTTTTTTCTGTGTATAAGCATACCTTTGTTTGAAGTGAACATATGTCTTCTTTTGCTGCATATCTGCTGTAGATTTTACAAACAGTTTGAACAAACCAACTGCCAAGAAGGGGGTCTCTTTTTGCACCATAATTTGAAACAGTTGCATATGCAATAAATATATCTGCATATTTTGGTAGTTTTTTAATTTTTAAATCACTAAAGCAATTTGCAGAATTTGTAGGGACATCTGTTGAATCGTCGAAATCTATTCCATAGTCGTGCTTACCTATAATTTTTTTTCTTTTATGTTGTATTATTTTTAGACTAAAACTACCTCCCCGACAAGCTTGAATAAACAACAATTTTGGTTTTCCTTTTAAAAGTGGTGCATTTTCAGCATTAAAGCAATCAATAAAGTCATCACCTTTTATATTGACACCATCACAACCCCCAAGTACATTATTATTGCCATGTGTAAGAACGACAACAACACAACTATCACAAGATGCATGACCTTTGTCAGTGACAAACTCTCTTGCTGCCTGAAGCATTTCCTAAAAAATGATAAAAGTAAATTTAAAAAAAACTAGCAATAAAATGCTCATTATATAATTTTTAACTATTCTATTTTTACTTCTAACATTCACAAATCAACACCAACCTGACCACCCAAATTTTCTTTTGCTTCTTTAACATGATAACCTAGTTTGGTAAATAATTGCCGAGAATTATATTCATCATATTCGGTACCATGTCTTATTTTTGTTTCCTTTTCACCTTTGAATTCTATGTTGTTGATAATTAAAGCCAAGCCTCTTGGAGAAGAAAAATTTCGATAAACATTGTTTTTATCAAAAAGTTCATGTCGAGTTTGAAAATCAGTTGGGACTACTTCTAGTTTCATGTAACCTGCAGGGGTTGGTTCTGCTAAAAGCCGTGCAACATCATCTGGTTCTTGATTAATAGCGTTTAAGACATCATCATTATCACTAGCCATTATTGAAGCAAATCAACGACAACTATTATTCGCAGCATAAACTGAATTTTATATGAGACAAGTATTTCGTTCAACCATGCTAAAAGTTGTTTGTTTTGATGAAAAATTTGTGGATTAAAGAACACTAAAGAATTCGAATGTTTCTTAAACGCAAGCTCTTTTTCCATTTAAAGGAGATGTGAGTCAGTATTATTGAGTCAACAATAAATAACTTACGTCTACAAAATGTATCAACAATGGTGATATTTCTTCATTCACATTTTATGTCTTTTTTATTCTTCAGCGAGCTTGGTTTTTGAAAACGTATTTTTTATCATTTTTTTTACATTGTGAAAGCATTGCGGAAAAAGTAGGGTTTGATTGCGTTTGTAAAAAAATGACATTGCTTATAAATCTTTATGGATTGAGTGTGTAACAAAGAATCAGAAAGCTAACTAAATAGATATAACATGATAGCACAAAAAATCGAAATTGTTGAATATAATTTGAATAGTGAGCGAGCCGGCATGTAAAGAATTTTTGATGTCATATCCCGTAATGGCTACCCGATCTTTGTTATTTAGAATCTTACACAATAAATTCGCTTCATTAATATTATTATTGTTGTTGGTATTTCGATGTTGTTTGTAAATGATGAATTTCAAAACAGATAACAAATTTAAAACTGCTGTAAAACACGTTGTTGAAAAACATGTAATTGTTAAAAAAGATTATGAATACTTTGAATATTGGCATCAGTATAAAAGATGAAAACTGTGCTCTCAACATTATTAAAAATTATTCCAAGTGATTTATCAAATTTCCAAGCAGCAAATAAAAGTGGTATTAAAAAGATTACTACAGTAATCTGCCATTCTGATTTCCAAATGCTTTTATATTTTAGTGGAAACCAAGTAACCGTAAATCGATTAAAAGCAAGAAATAAATGTCCAAAAATTGCATCAAATTTCCATATACTAGCGTATTCAAAAGACAAAATGCCAGAGCTGTGTTATCATTGGCAAAATCAGTCATATACGAAATTAGCATAATTTTTGGGGATGATAATGTCTGTGAAATAAAACTTAAAATATCTGCAAAAAGGACAATTTTAAATAAATTAAAAAATGGCCCTTTAAAAATAGTTTTTTGCTTTGCAAATATTAAAATAAAAACTGATTAATGAAATGAAAATAGAATTATTTCAATAACAAAAAATGCCCAAATAAATGGGCTTATAGCCATAGATATCTTCAAAATTTTTAAACAGACTGTTTTCTTTGAAAAAAAAAACACTTTTGCATGAGTAGAATAAAGTTTCAAAAGAATTGATATAATCTAACTAGTTGTCTGTTACTAAGGAACTTTTTAAAATTAATATTTGATAAAAAGAAAGTCGTTGAAGCTTGGTTCATTAAACGACATATAAATTCGTGTTTTTACTAATTAACGGGGGAGTCCCCCTTTTAATAAATTTTTTTAACGTCAGCATTAGGGTTGGCCGATTAATTAGCCGCGCTTCATTAACCGGTAAATTATAATTTTATAAATCTTCATATTTTAAGAATTTTTTGGTCCCAACACGAAAATTCTAAAAACTCCAAATCATAAAATGCTGATGACATTTTCTTTCATATCTATTTTTTCTGATTCCAAACCTGGTTTTGATGTAAAAACATGGTTGGATATAATCTGTGTTTTAACTGGCTGGTGAACTACATCTATCAACAACACCTAATACCTATCGTCACTGCAACTGTTCTTTAAGTTTATCGTTTTTTTTCTGTTTGTAATTGAAAAGAAAACAAAAGTTCAAATATAAAAAAAAGTGATATATCTATTCTCGAGGCTTTTTACACATGGTCATTATTGTTTCACTGCATGGGATAACTGAAAACCATCCAATATTAGCCCTTCGATCTGCATCTAACATAACACAATTTCTTCCATCATTTATTCGAGGCTCATTAATTCCCCAATCAAGGTAATCTACTGGGGAATTATCGGTATATTGCCAAGTAGTACCATTGTCACCAGAATAGAGGCCAAGCCATATTCCATCTTCATACTTCTCAACATACCCTAAAAATTTAAAAAAAAATTGGTCAGAATAAATGTTGATTCTGGTAATACTTGGATTGGGATTATAAAATTATCTTTCGAGGATTTGAACCTTGGCCCCAAATGTTTTGGCCTGTATCGTTAACTATACTATACATGCAAGTGAGCAAAAAGCTTGAGAAAAAGATAATAAGCTTTCAAAAGCTAAACCTAGGTCCATTTCGTTTAAAAGTTTATAGGATTCGAACTTTGATTTTGAGTGTACGTGAGCTTGCGCCGTTAACCACTACACCATGGCAGCAAATGTACGAAAACTTAAAAAAGGTGATAAGCTTTTTGAAAACGAAATCAGGTTAAAGGTAAAAGAAAAAGTAAAAGAGTACTTTTTTTCTCTTTTTTGTTAATCTCATTTCTGTGAAGCTGTAGCCCAGTGGTTAATGCCGCAGGCTAGCAAGTAGCTAAAGCAAAGGTTCGAATCTTTTGTAAAAATTTTATAGTTTCAAAGTATTGCTTCAACCAAAAAAAATCTTACCATGAAGAAATGCCTGTTCATCTTCAGAATGAATGGATGGAGAATGTGCTCCAAAAGTAAGACAAAAATCTTCTGCCATTTCCCAATCACGATCAGGATAACTATTAGGCGAAAAAACAATATAGCATGAATCACTTGGTTCAAAATATGACCATCCTTCTGAACAATATTTTGGAGGTGGAGTCGTTGGCATAATAATTGGGATAGTAGCTGTTATGCTGCCATCATTCATGAGACCACAAACAAACGGTTTAGCTTGATAGCAATTAACAGAACTCCAATATCCATCTGTCATTGAAAGTGACATACAATTTGATCCACTGACAATTTGAGGTTGACCATTTTTCCAATCCAAAAAATCAAATGTACTTCCATCTGTCCATTCCCAGTTAAATTGAGAATTTATTCCACCAATCCAAAAATCAGTTCCATTGAAATGTTGAAAAAAGTCATAGGCGTTTTCTATAAAAGCATGCATAGTTTAGTTTCAATTACTACCTCTGTGGCAGTTAACATAAAAGAAATAAGAAATAGTTATATAATGACAAAAGTTTTCAGTTGCTATCATTGTTATAGTAACCAAAAAATAGGTAAAAAGCCTTCTTACGTTCAATGACATTATTTGTAAATGCATCATGAATGGAAGTAAGATGACCACCGAATTTTGTGCATTCTGTTTCAGCGTTTGCAAAGTCAACTGCTTTTGAATTAAAAACATAACAATTTGATAGCCATTCAAGGCTTCCCACTGGACACGTGCAATTAGATAATTGAAAGAAAAAACAAAGCAAGAAAATAAAGTATACTAACATTTTTAGAAGCAAATATAATCAACAAAAAAATGTTGTCATTTTTATACCACATTTTACTGATATAATTGATAAGCAACTTCATTGGACTTAATGTGCTGCTGCTACACCCTCTATTTTTGTCATCTTTTTTTGGGGTATGAAGAATGGTTGATATTGTCTGCTCTCTTTTGTATAATGTTTGATATATCAAACTATAAACAAAAGCAAATGTCATCATAAAAGTTCACAAAGTTTATTCCAGATTGTTTTGTATACGCAATGGGATATACATGTAAAACTTGTCAAAACTTAAATGTGATAGCATGGCAAAATAATTTTAGTTTAAAAAGTTTTCAACAACCATTTATTGATAACTTTTCAAAACGAAAAACAACAAGAAACATTTCACAACAATGTCCAATAAAAATTAACTATATTTTGCAGCTTCTCTTGCTTGAATTTCTTTCATATCTTCGAAAGCATTTCACATGTCTTAAACATTTGCATAATTTCATCAGATTTCGTGACAGCTTCGAGTTACGATTAAAACAAATACATTGAATAATAAAATACGAAAATGGAAATGTTTTGTGACAACTGTTATTCAAAATTAAGTTTAATCTTTATCATTGGGGAGGGGGAACAAAACTGCACTAGTTCCTCATTTACATAAAATCCATATATTTGTTTTTCCATGATTGCTAAAAAAAGTGAAAAAAATGATGTAATTTTAAAATAAAAATGTTTGCGCAAGTATTGTACTGAAAAAACGATGACTATTTAAACAAACATTTGTTAACAAAAAATTATGAAAATGTGTTTTTTGTTAAAGCACAAAATGGAATAGTGTGGTCAAAATCAAAAAATTTGTTTAAAGAAAACAAACAAACTTTTATGCACCCTTTTTGGCACTGGGCTTGTAATTTATTTTTTCTTCTTTGAGTACCTCACTTATAAAAAAGAGGTCAATCAATGCAGTCTTTTGGAAAGGCGGGTAAACAATTGCTAGCGCAAAACTTTCTTTATTTCTACATGTAAATAGAAAAGATTGTTTTAACTAAAAATTGTTTCTAAATACTAATGTCCTGCATTTTTTGTGAAAACATTTTTCATGTTTCACATAATTGTGATGCATATGATTCTGATGAATCTCGATGTCAAGTTCTGTTAACAAAAAACTGTTGTGATAGATGCATGACGAGTGAAAACGATGATTCTGCATATTGGAGTAATTCAAGTGGAAACAATGATTCTAAATATTGCCTGTCTTGCAATGTGTATGAAAAATGTTACATTTGTTTTACAGAATCTCATCACACTGTTTATTGTCTTGATAAATGCAACGGTAAAAATTTTTTTAAACCTTTCGTGAAAATCTAAAAAAAAGTTTTTTAGTGTCATGGATCCCCGCAGTTGACAAAAATTTGGTGCAAAGGTTTATTAAATTTTTAAATTTAAATGAAAAATATTTATTAGCATTTTCATCACCCATTGGTCTTAATATAATAAAACCAGAAAAGCTTACAGTTGTAGAAAGTAATAATGATATAAAAGCTCCTCTACAAACTAACCTTGTTGTAAGAAGAGAAGCCAACTTTCGCAAAATCAGCAATATTCTTTTTACTCATGATGATTTGGATTTGCTTCCGCCATGGGAAACAGTTATTTTTAAATGTGAAGATCTTACTGCCGATTCTGTAGAATTTTCCTCTATCGCACATCTTATGCAGATATTGTCACACAAATTACGAGAATTATGTTTTTCTGATGTCACATTTTCTTTTGATTTAAAATTTGCTGAAATATTAAAAGCTGCACCTAATTTAGAAGTTATTGAATTTAAAGATACTGATGTCAAAACTGGTAGTACTTGGCCAGAAGATGTTATTAAATGGAACACCGGAGTTGGCTTACATATACTAAGAATTCCAATTGCAAATATGGATTTTAGTATAAAAAGTTTGATGGAGTTAATTAAAGTAAGAAGATACAGTTTTATTAGAAGAAAAGAAACGTGAAAATTCTTTTTTTAGACAAAAACAAAACCTCATGCAAAAATAATCCTTGACGTCACTAATTATCAGACATTGTGTCAAATCAACAGCAAACAAGATGAATGTTTTATGTGTAATCATCCTGTAAGCAGTGGACCGACTGTTGAAATTTATTATGAAAATGTCCCTATTGAGTCTCAATATCTTCAAATTTTTACTTTGCCATAAATTTATGCATTTGCTTGGTTTTGATATTTATAAAAGATAATTAAAATTTGAATTTTGCAGTTTAAACTTTTGTGCACGCATTTTATAGCTGTAATAAAAGGTTACAATGTTTTAGTTAGAGAGAGAAATAAAAGAAAAATATTTTATTGTTAATTAAATATGTAAAATAATTAAAACTTATGCAGTGGCAGAGCAGTATCATCTTGTTTGCTGTTGATTTGACACAATGTCAAATCAACAGCAAACAATTCTAAACTTGTAGTCATAAGATTTTTTATTCAAACAAAAACAAAGAAATTAGCAACAATGACGTGTAATTGTGATTGCAACATAACACAATTTCAACATACAAAGAGAAAAAGAGGAACGCGAAAAACTTGTAAGCTTTAAAAGAAAGAAATGAAAATCTTGTTTCTGTATTTGGCATTGAAATTTTTCATATATGCAGTTAAATGCGCTGCCAAAAATTTTCGTCTATCATCGGGGATTGCATTGTCGAATTTGATTTCTACTCTACCATTGTTAGCAAGGTTTTTCTACAAAAAATTATTTTTTTTCTGATTAAATTAACTATTTACAAAAACTTGCCATAAAAAACATGAAAAATTGTTTTGGATCAATTTCATTTTTGATATATTTAAAGCGAAAATGTTGAACTTTGTTTTCAAACTTTAAAGTCAAAAGCTTTTTTGTTGTTTCAGCATTACAGTAGCAATGACAAAGACTAAATTTTATCGATAATCACAGAAGTTGTTTTTGACATTGCTTACCTTAGCTTTTGAACGTATGGAACTAATTGTAAAATATCTTCCATCGAAACAGGTGGGCTTTGATCATCACGTTTAACAAATCGAACATCCAAAGTAACATCATATAAAAACTTTGAGCTACATAAGATTTGAAGATTCTGGAGAGAAATTCCAGCAGCTGTGATTGACAAAACTTTGATATCATTTTGGGTTACATTTTTAAAAATCTTTTCATCTTTCCAAAAATCATTATCATGAGCTTGCGGGAAACCAGCTATACCGGTAAAATCAGAAGCAGAAATATCTAAGGACCCCGTGAGCCATATATTGATAAGTTGTGACGCATATTTTGGTCGTGGATAAATTGATACAATTTCTTTATCGCTTTGTACAAGACAAAGCTTCTCCACAATAACAAAAGGTCGCTTGAAGAAAAAGTATTTGCAGCAGTGATAAAGCTTTTTTAAAAGTGCAGCACTAGCATTTTTTGTGATGTAATTGATAGTTGGATTTTTTAATGGAAAGTTTTGAGCCGTAGCTGGTTTAAGAATAACTAAAAATGAAATTTTTAAATGCCATGAACAAACAAAAAAGTCTACCCTTTTCAAATTCTTCTTTGCCCAATTGTTGTATACTCTCCATTATTTCTGCAATAGCTTCAGAGTAATCTTCATCTAAATTTGAATAATCCATTTTAAATTTCAAAATTTTGTAAAATACACTAGGCAAAAAAAAACAATACCAAAAAATGTAAACTGATGGAAAATAAAATTGTTTTGTTGGCTTGGCAGAAAAACAAACTCAGGATCCCCTGAAAGCAAAGATTGATGCTTATCTATTGGGATTAAAGGCATTTTTCAATTTTATTGCATAAAGTGTTTTTCTGTGTGTCTCCCATTTAAATAAGTAGTGATGTGAATGCCATTTGTCACCGACCAAAAAATACACTATAAAAATTTTATGTTAACGGAAAAATAGACATTATGGCACCATGCCAAAAACAGTCTTATCTTTTGTTAAATCTTATATCTTAATTAATCTGAAGCAAATTTTTTATTAGCGGTTTAATGTACACACACAGAAATGTTTGATTAATTTATCGTGAATGAAAAGCGCCTCGTTTTAAAAACTTGTTATCCGGTTTGTATTAACTTTTGGCATGTTTTATTTGCCATTTATTGCATACAGGGGACACAACGTAAAAACATGACAAATTAAATAGCATTGGCTCTAATTATTATTTTTATGCTAGATCAATATATGTAGTCAAAAAATGAGGGATTTTATCTTGAATCATTCTTCTTTTAGTGTTCTAGTGGAGGTGAGTCAATGCATTTTTTTGCAAGACACATGCACAAGTGAAGTTGTTGGTGCAAAACATTTATCTTGTCAGCTCAACGGTAATTTTAAGAAAACGAGGAACCCCTGACTAAAAATCATTTAAAAGTCCAATGTCCTGCATTTTTTGTGATAGCATTTTTCATTCCTCACAAAATTGTGATGTTTATGATTCTGATGAATCACGTCGACAAATTTTATTAACCAAAAACTGTTGTGGTAGGTGCTTGAGTGTGTGGAATGAAAATAATGACTCCGCATGTTGCCAGAATTGCAAATTTAAAGAAAGATGTTATATTTGTTTTTCGAAATGGCATCATACCGTTTATTGCCCTGACAAATGCAATGGTAAAATTTCTTAGCCCCGCTTAGGAACATAGAGAGTTTTTTAGTGTCATGGATCCCAAATAATGACAAAGATTTAGTGCCACGTTTCATTAATCTCTTAAATCTACAAGAAGAATATTTATTAGCCTTTTCATCATCAATTGCTTTTAATTTAATTATACTCAAAAAGCTTACAATTGCCGAAAGCAATCTTGATATTAGAGTGCCGTTAAGAAATTCTAATCTTGTTTTGTCAAGAGATTTTTGTTATTCCCCTGAAACTATTTTTGACAAAAATCACAGAAACTTACTTCCACCGTGGCACACAATCATTTTTAAATGCGAAAATATTACTGCTGAACGTGCAAGATTTTACTCAACTAAAAGCATTTTGTATATGATAACATCTTCCACATTATGTCGGCTATCTTTCATTAAAGTCAGGTTCCTTGCAAATGTAAAATTCGTTGATTTGCTAAAAGCTGCTCCAAATCTTGAAATTATTGAATTTGATCAATCTGAAATTAAAATTGGTAATACATGGCCAGAAGATTTAATAAAATGGAATAAAGGAAATGGTTTACAAAAGCTCAGAATCCCTGTTGCGGACATTAATTTTAATATTGATACTTTTGCGACATTTATTAAAGTAAGAAATTATGCTATACAGCTTTACATACAAAAATTTTTTCAGACAAAAACAAAAACGGATGCTAAAATAATCCTTGAAATTTCCAATGTATTAAATACAGAAGCATTTTTTAAAACGTGTACAAAAATGCTCAAACATTTTGTTCTTGGTACTCCTGTTGATGGACCTTCTGTACAAATTCGTTACGAAAATCGAAAATGTTGGCTTGAATTTATCTTATTACAAACTCTCATGTTGAAATAAAATTGTTGTTTACTTTTTTGGTGTTTGAATTTTCCATAATAAACTTTTTTTAAATTTTTTAATTACTCCTCTTTCAAATATTTTTACTGAAGTGAAAAACTTTTTAAAGTTTAAAAATAGCTTTTTCACACTTCACAAAAAATGGTAAAAAGTATAACAGTTTTTTTGGAGGGAAAACGAGCCAGAACACTAAAATGCAATGGTGCAATAAATAAAATATTAGAAATAAAAAAATGAGGATGGTCAACTCTTCTAAAAGCTTTTTACATATGGTTACATCATCTAAGTTACTTCGGCTATCTTTCATTAAAGTCAAAGTTCTTGCAAATGTCAAATTTTCTGATATCTTAAAAGTTGCCCCAAATCTTGAAGTTATCGATTTTGTTTGTACCAAAATTGAAATTGATAATACTTGGCCCGAAGATTTAGTAAAATGGAGCAAAGGGAATGGTTTGCGTAAATTTAGAATTCCAATTACAGACATCAATTTTAAAATGGACAGTTTTGTGACTGTCATCAAATTAAATAAATCCACTTTTTGTTAAACCATAAAAAATTACCTTTTTTAGACAAAGGCCAAAAAAGATGCCAAAATAATTCTTGACATTTCTAATGAATTGCCTAAACAAGCATTTATCGAAGCTTGTACAAAGATGTTTAAATATTTTGTTCTTGGTAACCCTAATTTATCTTAATTTATCTTTTTTTAAAGCTTTCACATTGAAATAAATTTATTACTTTTTTTACCGTTGTGTTATTCTACTATTTATAATAAAAAGTTTTAAAAAATGTAAAGACTCTGATATCTCCTGGAGGAAATATCTATCTTTATGAATGTGAGGGCTGCTTTACTTGTCTAAGGTCGAAGTGATTCAGGATAATAGTTTATTAACGGCTTGACAGGGATAATAACGCTAGACGCAGCTAGCTAACAAAGAGATAAAGTATAACGACTGGAGGATCAATCCAGGGTGCCCGCGACAGCGAGTTTCACTGCAGCTTATATAGTGGCTAAGAGATAGAGGTAATGTGCAAAGGCGTAAGAACAACATTCTTTCATCAGTGCGGAGGAAAACATCGATCGCGAGATGCTAATGAAAAGGTGTCGAAAGAGTGGCATGACCAGGTTATGTTGTTCTTATATACTGTAGTTGCGTGGGCTTGGAATGCCAGGAATGTGAAAGGTGTGTTGATCAGGATGGAAGGATTGTGAAATCATGGGAACCGCGTGGGCTGATTGGAATGTCGTTGTGAAATGATCGGGAAGGGATTATTGATCAGTTGAGCTTATGCGTAATGCAAAATAGCTGATCAATGATTAAGATCGTAGTTTTAACGGGATTGCGCCCAAGTAAGGGACTAAGAGCGGGTAACCCTTTACAAAAATGTTGAATTCTAGTTTTTTAAATTTATGGCTGTTTCTATTTTCGTAGTTTTCCTAATACTTCAACTGTGAGTTTTATTCTTTTTGCTTTTTTAATTTTTCGCAAAAATATGAATGAAGAAAACTATAGCTTTTAATAAATAATAATATTTCTTTTGCTTCTTTTCCATCTATAGGTGTATTTTAAAATAACAAAAGGCAAGCACATTCGTGAAAAAATTTAATGACAGCGCAAAAGCGATTTTATTAAACCTTGTGTGTGTGATGCAGTTTTTGCAAGAAAAAAAATCGGTAACATAGTTTTTTTATCGTGGCTACTAAGAAGACGGAAAAGAGGAAACTAAAAAAAACGAGAACAACAACAATACTTATTTTCTGTTGTTCTATAAAAATCAATTCCTTTGGTTGTGAAATATTTTAGCAGAAATATGTTTTCTAGAATGATTTACTATTTTTAGCGGGCTGTTAAGCAGTGATATTTTGATTTGCGTTGTTAAGTTTTAAAATGAATAACAAATTAATGCCAACACTTAAATGTTTTTTCTCTCTAAAAAATGACATACAAAATTTTCCAAAACGCAACTACAGTAAAAACAAAATATTTTATATCGTTCGTTTATTTCTTCCAGCGTTTCAGTATTTCGTGTACTTTTCTGCTTTACAAATATGATTTATCATTCCCAATTCTAAGTAGTCTTCTCCATTTGGACCTTGTCTTAGTTGAGCATTAACCTTTCGCTTTTGAGCAGTACATTTTTTACATACGAATTTCTTAAAGGATGGCTGATAAACATAAATATAGCATTTAGTTTCGTCATTTTCATCAAAAACATATAATAATTGCTTGCCACTTCTATCTGTCGCAACTTTGAAATTCGGAAGTTTGACAATCTTTGAAATAGAAAAAGGCATTAGTTGACATTCATGCTCAGTTTTTCCTAATTCAATATAATCTTCACTATTTTCATCTTGAAGCAATTTTGCCGTCACACATCTTTTTCGACATCGTTGACAATGAAATCGCTTATCTTGTTTTTCTAATGTATATTTGTAGCACAAATCACTTTCAATTGATGGAAAAATGAAAAGATACGTCATTTCAGTATTTTTGTAAAAACGTTTTTCAATCTTGAAATTTGATTTTCTGACAGTTTCAACAGTATAATCTTCTGGCACATACTTGACTGGTTGACAGAGATGTTCTCTCTCACCCATATGAACATATTCTTCACCATTTTCATTTTTGACAGCTTTGGCGGTAACAGAAGCTTTAAGATTTCGACATGGATTACAAACATAAAGTTTTCCTGTGGTCATCGAATATTCATAGCAAAGCTTTTTGTCTTCTTGTAAAAATATTATCAATTTTTGAATCCATTTTCCATAGCATTTCTTTTGAGTAAGCAAATAATTTGGAGCTTTAATAATTTTATCTTGAAATTTGTTTGGAGAATATTCAAGTGGTTGACAAATATGTTCCTTATTTCGAATAGAAAGGTATTCTTCTCCATGTTTATCTTTGTAGATATGTGCGAGGATAAAATGCTTTTTAGCAGCACATTTTACACAGTAATAATTGTTTTTATGGTATCGAAATTTATAGCATTTTGTTTTTTCTGCAGATGTAAATACCACAAAATATTGAACTTTTTTACCAAATACAGTATGCTGTGCAACATTATACATTGACTTTGGAATAATAAAATCATTTTTATATTTCGAGGGATCAAATTCAAGTAAACTACAAACATGTTGATTCTTATTCAACTTAACAAAGTTTTCACCATCTTCATTCTTTTCAATAATTGCAGTTACTGGATAATTTTTTGAACATTGATAACAATAATAAAGTTGACGCTGTTTATGCCAAAAATATTCATAACATAATTTCTTATTAGTTGGACAAAATATTATTAATATTGTTTTTTGAATACCATTTTGAGCATACTGTAAAAGTTCAAAATTTGGTTTTTTGACAATATCTTTTGATGGATCAAATATATATTTTTCTGGATTATATTCACGCATTTCACAAATATGTTGCTTTTTGAAAAGTTTGACGTAATGCATTCCATTTGAATTTTTGTAAACTTTTGCTCTAACTATAATTCTTTTTGTTGTGCATCCGCAACACATATAACGAGAACGAAGGCGATCCCAGTAATATTCATAACATTTTGTTTTATCATTGGATGAAAAAATAAATAATCTTTTTCTTGTAGCTTTAAGCTGGTGATAAGTTAAAAGTTCAAAGTTTGGCTTATAAATATATTTCGCATTCTTTTTTGAAGCTTTTTTAGGTGGCGGACTAAAAAATAAATTGATTAAAAACTTCTCCTGTTGTAACAAAGCTTACCCAACAACATCAGTATCGTCAGTCACATATCTTCCAACCTCACTTGAAATGCATTGAAATTTTCGCTTTCGAACAATTTTACTAAAAGTAAGTTTATGTTGAGGAAAAATTATATTTGAAAAAAAGACTTACGTATTATTTTCATCTTTTTTAGGAAATATCATATCATAAACATTATTATCTTTTAAAAGTTGAATATATACTTGTTTTTCTGTTTCTTCAAATCGTTCAATCCATTTAATAAATATTTCTTTCATTTTTAAAGTTGATTCAGAATTATTTGGAATTTCAGTAAATAATGGTAGCAAAAATCGATTAATTATCAATTGTTCATTGCCAGAAATAGCACCCTTTTCAATAAGAAAGTTGTAAGCTTTGTTACATACATTTGTGTTATCAAAAATTAAAGCAAAATCTTGAAAATTAAATTCAGCAAAAACAAATAAAATATTCTAGAAAAGAAAGGTTTTGCAAACAAATTTTGAAGGAATAACTAACCTTTGAAGCAACAAATTGCCATTTAAATAATGCAGAAATCATCTTAAATTCTAAAAATGTTATATTCCACTACATTGATTTATAAAAAACAAATGGCATACCTTCAGTGAATGGTTCAACAAGTAATAATTTTGATACAGAATCAATAATTAATTTGCATCTTCCTTCATACTGCAGCTTTTCATTTTTATTTTTCGCTATCAGTTTTACCACCATTTTTGATTTAATTTATAAATAAATGTGTTAGAAACACTGAAAACAAATATTTGCAAATTTAAAAAAAAACTAGAATAAATTTTTAAAGTCATAAAAATAGAAAGGCACTGGAAAAAAGAAATAGAAAGATACAAAAATAAGGAGAGAAAAATATTGGATTTTTTTGAGTGATCTCCACGAGAAAAAGAAATCATGCACAAAGATGAGATAAATTCCAAAAATAAATGATAATTTGTTTTGTAGATCAAATACAGTTAAAAAATTTCCTCTTTTAATATCACATATGGAAAAAATAATCAAATAATAATGTAAATAATCCATTTATTTATGGCAATTTATCAATATGAACTTGAAAAGTTTTATTAAACATTTGTTTTAAAAAAAAAGATTACACCCAAACTCATCAACTCTTTTGATAAGAATATTCAATGCATATATTCGACCTAGTTTAGAATATGCTTCTTCATTATTTAATATTCCGTTAAAGAAATATATTAAAAGAATCGAAAGACCTCAAAGATTATTCACAAAAATATTGTATCGACGAATTTACAAAACTGGAGAAATTCCTTCATATGAAGATCGCCTAGAATTATTTAAAATGGAATCTTTAGAACAACGACGAGCTAAAACTGATGTTACTCTTGCCTATGACATTATGACTTCAAACCTCAGAAACGAAATTTCTCTCAGATTTCGTGATTCAAGATCTAGAATTGGTGGCGTGTTTTATTGTAATCCTGTAATAGATGGCAAATATTCACATACCACTTTTCAAACAGAATGGTCAACTTGTTACACAGAAAAAAAGTCAACTTTTCAAAGTTCAGAAGACCCAAGTCAATTCGACACCATTTAAAAAAGACTAAATTATTACTCTAATTTTTATTGTTCTTATTATTTATTTCTCACTTTTAATTGTTTTTCTTTTTTCTTATTGTTTCTGTTCTTTAACTTGTTGAAGATGGCCACATTCATTTATTTCCCGGAATGTAAAATAAATTAAATTAAATTAAATTAAAAGTTTTTATGCAAATTAAGCTGTTTAAGCATTGATAAGTTTTTTCTACAAAATATCATCTTCAAGAAAAAATGTTCAAATCTTGCATCGGCAAAAAAATTTATTTTATGTTGGTCTTCAAATAATGCATCTTTAAAATATACTCTTCTGAGCTTTCATTTCTAAGAAATTGTCACCAAAAAATATGCTCAAGAATTTGCAGCTTTAAAAAGAATTCTTCAGTCCTTACACCGCCAAAAAAGGTTTCTAATACATGTACAACGCACTTACAAAATTTATTAGTTATTCGTTGCTTTAAAAGCACTTCTTTATATAAAACAGATTGTTCTGAAAAGAATGAATACATATTTTAAGATTTAATTTTCAAAGTCTGGTTTTTGTTTTCTTTCTAATTTTTTCGGTTTATTATGATAAGAAAAATTTCAGTGCACGTTTTTTGGTGCATTTTTATAATATCACTTTTTTCGGCTAAAATATTACATACGTACATTGCTAAAAACTTTCCAAAAATGCATTAGAAGAAATTCATAATACAAAAAATATTATGCAAACAAACTTCGTTATTTTGTGGAAAAATAACTTTAAGATCTCTCGCAAGTAAAGTTAGAAGAACCTCTTTTTGAAGTTAAGGCATTCTTGAATACTTCTAAAAAATCTTTTGTGTCCCATGAAAAATTTATCGATGCCGTGTGATAAATCCTTTTAGTATACACACATGGCATCCAGAGTTATAAGTAAAAAATGAAGGTATAAATGGGTTTTGCTCAGAACTTGGGAGAGGTCAATCAATGCATTTCTTTGCCACATACGCAAAACAATTAATGTTGAAGATACTAAATTTATTATTTCCAGCAAGAATAAAAAAATTCATCACTGAAAACTGTTCCAAAAAAAGAATGTCCTGCATTTTTTGTGGCAGCATTTTTCATGTCTCACATAATTGTGATGTTTATGATACTGATAAATCTAGACGCCAAGTTCTGTTAACAAAAAATTGTTGTGGAAGATGCTTGAGTGTATGGAATGAAAATAATGATTCTGCTTGTTGTCAAAAGTGCAAATTCAATGAAAGATGTTATATTTGTTTTTCAAAATGGCATCATACTGTTTACTGTACTGATAAATTTAATGGTAAAACTTTTTACGTTTATCTTTAAAATTTAATAAAAAAAAATTTAGTGTCATGGATTCCCAACATTGATAAAGATTTAGTGTCACGCTTCATTAATCTCTTAAATCTACAAGAAGGATATTTATTAGCTTTTTCATCGTCAACTGCTTTTAATTTAATTAAACTCAAAAAACTTACAATTGCCGAAAGCAATCTTGATATTAGAGTGCCGTTAAGAAATTCTAATCTTGTTTTGTCAAGAGATTTTTGTTATTCCCCTGAAACTATTTTTGACAAAAATCACAGAAACTTACTTCCACCGTGGCACACAATCATTTTTAAATGCGAAAATATTACTGCTGAACGTGCAAGATTTTACTCAACTAAAAGCATTTTGTATATGATAACATCTTCCACATTATGTCGGCTATCTTTCATTAAAGTCAGGTTCCTTGCAAATGTAAAATTCGTTGATTTGCTAAAAGCTGCTCCAAATCTTGAAATTATTGAATTTGATCAATCTGAAATTAAAATTGGTAATACATGGCCAGAAGATTTAATAAAATGGAATAAAGGAAATGGTTTACAAAAGCTCAGAATTCCTGTTGCGGACATTAATTTTAATATAGATAGTTTTGCGACATTTATTAAAGTAAGAAATTATGCTATACAGCTTTACATATAAAAATGTTTTCAGACAAAAACAAAAACTAATGCTAAAATAATCCTTGATATTTCAAATGTATTAAATACAGAACCATTTTTTAAAACGTGTACAAAAATGCTCAAACATTTTGTTCTTGGTACTCCTCCTAATGGACCATCTGTTCTAATTCGTTACGAAAATTTTGGATTGAATTTATCTTATTGTACAACTTTCATGTTGAAATAAATTTATGAGTTTTTTTCGATGTGGTGTATTCTGGCTATTATAATAAAAGGGTTTAAAAAATATTGAGGTTTAGATTTCTTATCTCTTTATTTAAATTGTGAGCTTTATTCTTTTTGCATTTCCGTGATTCTTTTTAATTTTTAGAAAAAATATGAATGAAGGAAATTATAGTTTTTAATAGATAATTCTATCTCTTTTGCTTTTTTTCCTTCTATAAGTGTGTTTTTAAAATAACAAAGGTTAGCACATTAGTGAACAATGTAAAAGCGATGCTATCAAACTATGTGTGTGCTGCGTTTTTTGCAAGAAAAAAAAACGGCAACACAGTTTTTTAAGCGTGGCTAGTAAGAAGACAGAGAAGACGAAACTAAAAAGGAAAAAACAACAACAATAAAAATCAATTCCTTTGATTGTGAAATATTTTGGCAAAAACATGTTCTCTAGAATGAACATATTTTTGCCAAAAAAATATGTTCATTTTTTTTTACTATTTTTTAGCGGGTTTAAAATTATTGAGCAGTAAGATTTCAATTTGCTTTGTTTAGTTAAATAACGAATAAATGCCAAACTGTATTTTTTACCAAAAAATGTTCATTGTAATCAAATTTCTTAAGCGTGTCGAAATTAATACTTTATAGCTTTGCTTATCATAATCACAGAGGTTCATTTTGTTTTATCTCGTGTGTTAAATATTAAATTTTAGAGCTGTCACTGATGATGAATGAAAATTTACAAAATACGGATGAAATAGATTTGCTTTCTCTTGAATGTAATCAACTAAGTATTATTCCAACATTTCCATCTGATGTCCTAAAGTATATGAAACAGAATGCTACTGGTCGCCAAATTTGTAAATTAATGAAACTTAATAAATATTTTTATCAACACTTTCGACCAAAAGAAATTCAACATTATGCTTTAGTTAAGTTTCATCATAAAAAATGGATGTTTTCAACATTTGATAAACCGGAAGAATATTTGTTTAATCAACCTATTAGTAATGTTTGGTATACGGATAGGCTTTGGTTATCAGCTTTTAGTGATTTTTTCAATGCATTTCCGCCATCATGTACTTGTAATCTTAAAGACTTACGTATTCACGATTGCACCATGTCAATTGAAGATTTTTTTTTCTTAACTTCTGCTAAAAAAGTTGAAATGCTTTTCCTTGAATCAACAATAATTGTAAGAGGTGATGGAAATGATGCATCATTTGAGGATATTCTTCGATGTCTTCCAAGTATTACTCATATTGAACTGTAAGTGTTTATATTCAATCACAAGGACTCCAATAAAGTAGGGTACAAGAGGCACTCGCTCCCTCAGAAACATGACCAAGGATTTTTTGATTCTGTTGCCGTGGTCCTGTGAAGGCGGCACTAGATCAAAGGCGCGCCCCTTCCAAAACACATGTTGCCGAGATATTCTTTACCAAATTTCTTGCTTAAGCAAAATTGAAATGAAACTTTTTAGTATCAGCATTATTCCCTCACTTGATTCATTAATTGCTGTTAAAAAAGTTCTTCCTCTCAAATTGTGTTTTATTGATACATGGGGACTTCCAAATGCATATGGTGAATTTAAACTATTTATGAAGGTAGTTTTTGCGTTTAATATAAATTTTGATGTTGAAAACTTTAGAAATATAAGCAAATTAATTATCGACTTCATTATGATGCTAGCATGTTCTTCCAAGAAGCTGTACCAAAATATATCAAACATCGTGAACAATAAAATTTGATCAATTTTTCAATATTTTTAAGGCTGTTATTTAAAATATGTTTTTTTGTTCTTTTGCATTGTTTTTTTTAATGAAAAATTTCATTTTTAAAATTGTATTTTAAAATGCATTAAAACTGTCATTTTTTTATCAAAGGTGTAATACAACAGCAAAATTTTTAGGAAGCGTCTATTGCCTGCTTGCAGTATTGACGTTTTTCAAAAATGGTTGACGTCCTAAGTGGATTTGCAGCACTTTTTGAATTTTTCACAAAAATAAGACGCCAATTCAATCATAGTGAAAAAACTGTATGATTGCATGTTGTTGAAGGAATAATGTTTTTGTTAAAACGATTAAGTACATATATTGCTGCAAACGTTTCCAAAAACATATTAGAAGAAATCCATAAAACCAAAAAATATTGTCCAAGCTTTTTTGAAAAAAATCTTCTTCCACATTGCATCATTCTTATTCTTCACTTAAAAAAGATGTTTTAAAAAACTTTTTTTTGTTTTAAAATTATTGATGACTATTTATTTTCTTCATAGCGTCTTTTTTATAAATGTATTATTTAAAAAATGTTTAACTTTTTTCTTTAGATTACAAATGTCAACAAAAGATCGTTGTTTTTCTCCAATAAGGAGAGGCAACGGCACTCAAAAAGATATCAAATCAACTAATCTCAACTTAAATCAAAATTATAAGCCACCAAATTTACAAATTGTTCGATCAAAAAGCATTTCAACTTTTGATACAAAAAATAACGGTAAAATCAAAGCTGCAGTTTTTATTAAGCATTTATTTCAATGATTTTAATGTTAAAATAATTTCATTTTTTTCGTACTATTTTTCCATTTGAAATTTTGTCACAAAAAAGTGTTACTAAGAATTTTTATCAATTGTTACAACGTATTAATTCAATACAGTTGCATGGCAAAAACTGCAGTCTTAAAAGTTGTGTCAGATTTTTCTATTCCTGTTGAACCTTTGAAATCAAAAGATGATTGTTATTCAAAAGATTTATGGAATCGAAGATCAGAAAAGTCAATTACAAATGATATTTATTCATCAGATGAAAAACAACAAAAATTAAGCAAAAATAAAAGCGAATCAAATACCAGCAGCAGCACCCTTTCACTTCATATTGCTGCTTATGAAAATAATAATGAAGCTGAAATGGGAGGCGAAATGGTGCAAGGATGTCATGAATTAACAAAAGAATCAAATAAAAACGGAAAAATTCTGAAAAATGTTAAGCAAGCTTTTACTGGAACATTTACAAAAGTAAGTCCGCAAAAGAGCTCAAATAAGCGTTGTTTCAGAATGTGCTAATAAATTATTTATTTTAACAGAAGTATAAAAATTTTAGCTTGACTATTATTATTGACAACTTTTTAGGATCCCTTTGAAATTCCAAGACAACAAAAAGAAGAACAAGAATCATGCAAACCAGAAATTATGCAATTTAAAGCATCACAAAAATTACTTAATCCAAATCAACATCAACAAAAGAAAACTGATAGTTCTTCTGAAAAAGATAACAGGTACTATTAAAAAAACCTTTAAAAAATTTGAATAATAAAAGTGATCAATTTTTTGTATTGATGTTAATAGTTTATTGCTTTTCGTTCAACGCAATTATTTGAAATAAAATAATAATGTGCTCATTTTCAACAACCATTTACCGCAAAAATTTTCTAAAGATTGTTGAAAGTGATCAAAATATTTACACAAAAAGTTGTTGGCGCTTTTTTTTGTTTTTGTTTTCCTTTCTTCAAAGACAGCGATAGAAAAAAAGAGCGACGCCGTGATGGATGCAGTAATGTTTCCCTTCCACCAAAAATGCGCAATTGATTTTTTTGCCATTTTAAAAAAAAGATGCTACGCATCAATGCTCAACACAGCTTTTTTGATGCACTTTTTCACAAACATTTTACCTTTTCTGACACTTTAAGAATCCTTTTTTGAACAGTTTAATGTTTAAAGGTGTTGTAACAAATGCAGTTCACGCTTTCACTGCATTTATTACACGTTGAAGTTGCAAATTTATCAGCAAAAAATGTTTTTGCTTCTTCTTTCATTGCGCGGGAATTTTTTTAGATAGACTAATAATTTTCCTTTATTAATTAATTTTTTTTGTTTTAGAACTCCAGCAGTAATGGATTCAAAAGCTAAATCAAAAGCTGATAAACGCAATGCAAATATGATTATTAATTATTGTCGCATTCATCAGTTACTTACAAAAGCTGCCGAACAACTTCATCGAATTTTTCGTGAAAGATGGTCAATATATCAAAAGCTTAATCCTGAAAATATTTGTGAATGGAATGATGAAAATGAAGAATGTGGCTTAAAATTAGTTCAACTGTGTTACTCTGCTGCACCACCAATGAAAGAATTATTAAAAAGTGGAAAAGTTGATTTATGGGATATTACTTTATCAAATATTGCAATTCAAGCAATTTCAAAAGAAATTCGAAAACGTGGTGGTACAACTGATTCCTTGGAAGATTCAAGCATTGATCGAATTCGAGAATTACGAAATCAAATTGCACATGGAAGTAAGTTCTTGGAAAGTAAAGCCCTGATTGGTTTTACAAAACTAAACAATTGATAAAAAATATTAAATTTTAGAGTCTGAATTATCTGACAATGATTTTGAAGCATTATGGAATCAATTATCAGAGATTTTGGTTCAACTTGGTGAAACAGTTGCTGATATTGGAGCATTGAAAAAATCATTGATGAAAATTGGTCAAGCAAAAGTTGAAGTTAAAAAAGATAGTGCTAAAACTGAATTTTCAAAGCTTAAAGATAAAGCAAATAAATTGTTTAAAGTATGTTTTTATGCAAATTTTTGTAATTAAAAAAGATAATTTTCAGGCTGCGAAATATCAAGAAGCTATCAAAGTTTATGATCAAATTTTACGACTTCCTGGACTTTTACCTGAAAATCAAGCTTTGATCTTCTCAAATCGAAGTGGTGCTTACTTAAAGCTTGGCGATGAAGATTCCTTGAAAATGGCAAAACGAGATGCAGAATGGGCAATTCAGCAATGGCCATGTTGGTGGCGTGGATATCATCGGCTAGCACATTTTTATATGAAAAAAGAAGAATGGTATGATGCTGAAAAAACACTTGAAAAAGCAAGAGCTTTAAATTCTGAATCAAAAGAAATTCAAGATGATTTAAGTGATGTTAGAGCACAGGTAAGCTTTGCTTTTCTTAGAACTAGCATTCACACAAGTTTTTTTAGACTGGAATTCTTGCTCGAGAAGAACATTTAAATCCTATTTATTATCCACTTACAAAGAAAGATATTGTTGAAAATAATTGTAAAAAGCATGGAATTTCTGAAGAACAATATAATAAAATGGAAAAGCTTACGCTGGATACTCCAATTTATGGTGATGTACTTCGAGGTCATCAATATCGTGATGGAATTGATGCCCCACAAGATTACAAAAAAGCTGCAGCATTTTATGCAAAAGCTGCTGCAAAAGGTAATCCAGAAGCAATGTATAATTTGGGAAGGCTTCATCATTTTGGTCATGGAGTTGCAAGAGATTATAATGAATCTATGAGATGGCTGCTAAAAGCTGCTATCTCTAAACCTGATGTTATGGTTAGATATTTTGTGTTTTCGCTTTAAACAGTAAACTTTTAGAATGATAGCTATGTATCTGATGCTCAGCATATGCTTGGTTTGAAATATACAGAAGGAACAGGTGTACCAAAAGATTACAAAAAAGCTGTAGAATGGTATGAAAAAGCTGTTACAAATGGATACCCGGGTTCAGCAAATAATTTGGGAATGCTTTATAAACATGGACAAGGAGTTCAAAAAGATTTGAAGAAAGCATTTGGTTACTTCAAGCTTGCAGCACAATGGGGTTCAACACAAGGAATGTTAAATTTAGCAAGATGTTATTTGAATGCAGAAGGAACTGAATCTCTTGCACCTACAAAAGAAGATATTGCTGAAGGTAAGGTACTCAATATTTTAGACAAGTGAGATTTCAGTAACCATTTTTAGGTATGCATTGGTTAAAAGCAGCTGCAGATAAAGGTGATTTAATTGCTCAACGAGAACTTGAAAAATGTCAAAATCTTACTCATGTTGATTTTTTGGAACATGCTCGAAATAATTTAATGTTTAAAGAAGTAAAAGAAAAGAATAATCCGCTGAATTATGAACAATTTGGTGAAAGTGTTAAAGTAAGAAAACACATAATTCTAACACCAAAAAACCTAATAAACGAAATTTCAGGAAGCAGCTAGTAAAGGATCAATAACTGCTCAAAGACATTTGGATATTTGGAAATGTATGAATGAAGCAACTGAAGCTTTTAAGAAAGGAGATTCTGCAAAACTTGTTTCTGCATTATCAAAAGCAATTCATTTGGATCATCAACTTATTGAAATTCCAGATATGTTTAAGCCAGTTATTGAAGTAAGCTTTTTAGATTACGGTAGCTTTTAATGCAGATTTGCACTTTGCAGGAAAGAGTTAAAACTCATCCAAATGAACTTGAAACTGGAACATGTTATATTAAAATTAATTCAAAAAATCCAAAAATGCCTGATATTGTTGACAAGTATTTTCAACTTTATCAAGATGATGAATATTTTGTTGAAATGGTTATTGCTGGTTTTATTATTTTTCAACGATACAAAGATGCTTGTGAATTTGCGACATTAGCTTTAAAGGTTTTATTTGCTTGCTATAATAATATTTCTTTATTGTTAAAGAATTTTTAGGTTCAACCAAATTCACTTGTGATGCTATACAGTTATGCCATTGTTCTTTGTCTTCAAGATAAACTAACTGAAAAATGCATTAAAGCATTGGATGCATTTCTTGCTGTCGCACCAAAAGATCATCGATATGTTCCAGCATGTTATTATCGAAAAGCTCATTATTATCTTGGGAAAGAAGATTATAAAAATTTTATTTTATCATTTGAAGATGGATTAAAAGCTGAAAAGATTCAACTACCATGTTATTTACCATATGATTTTCCAACTAAGGATATGTTAGAAAAAGTTTATATGTATCAAAAACAAAAAAGTGAAGGAACTGCGATGGGGAATGGAGCTTCTTCAAGTAAGTTTGTTGTTTACGTAAATCATTAAGACACAATTCTAAACCAGATATATCTTTTTTATGGCCACTGAAAATGTTTATTTTACATTTTCAGGTTTAACAGTTTCCAAGAAAAAGTTTGAAGATATTAAATCAAGTCCACATCGTAAATTTATTATTACTCAACAACGTGCAGATTTTCTTCAATATCTTACAATTTACAATAGAACTGATTTATTTGTTGGTCCAAATATTCCTGTATATTTACCACATACACCAGCACCACCAAATTTGGTATCTTTGAAGAAAATTACATTAAAAGATATGGATCCAACAAGTGATAAAGTTTATAATGGATATGTTCTTGAAGCTCGTATCATTGAATGGTCATTTGTATTTCCAAATATTGCTACCGTAATTGAAGATAATAATGGGGATGTTGAAAGGTTCGCTGAAAAAAAAATTCTATTACATTCTTTATGGATTAAATTTAGATTAGCAATTTACAATTGGCCATTGGGAGATAATCCATCAACAAAATGTATTAATGGAATGAGAGCTTTTCGTCCAGGTTGTATCATTTCAATTATTAATCCATATCATCGAATGGCAAGAGATGGACAAAGTATGATTCGTGTTGATAGTGATGTATATGTTAGACTTGGTAAGTTAACAGATATTTGTCTTACGGTACATTGTAAATTAAATTTTAAGATAATGCTCTTGTTGGAAAAATTTGTTCATGTTGTGGTAAAGAAGCAAAAACTCTTCCATCATGTTCTGGTTGTAAAATGGCATCTTATTGTTCAAAAGAATGTCAAAAGCTTGATTGGGCTGAATTTAATCACAAAGAAATTTGTAAACATCTTAAAGGTTATGCTAAATTTATGTAATTGTTTTTTGGTTATTGTATTTGGGTGAATAATAAATTTGTTGGGAAAAAACTTTTTTGCAACCTTGAAATACAGTATACCACATAAGTTAGAAATAGACAAAAGAATAAGAATTAATAAATGTTCCATAAAAATGAATTTGTACAAATTAAATAAACAAATCATTTGATCAAAAAATTTGTAGGCACAACTTGAAAGCTGTGCAAAATAGTTGTAATGGTTTGTTGATTATTGAATTCATGAATAAAAAATAAAATGTAAGATGAAAGTTAAACGCTTAAACTAAAGTATGCCACATAAGTTGAAAATAAACAAATAAAAAAGGTAAAAGTAATAGCGCAAAAATACCACATAGAAATAATACAACCACAAAATTAATCCATCTCTTCAACTTCAAGATCTCCAGCAACATAAAATAGCTTATGCATTTTTCGTTTATTTCTTTCTATTTCATGCTCTTGATTTTTAACTGATCTTGCCTTAATTGGATGATCATCTAAAAAAACAACTTACAGAATTACTGTAAAAAAATTTTGTAGTTTACATGGGGGTGCATGACAATTTGGTTCATAGCACAAGCAGGAGATATGCCGAGAATTAAAATATGCAGCTCGATAATCAAAGCATAACTCTTGCCCAAGAAGAATATCTCGAAATGCAATAAGTGCTACTCGCGGAAGTGGAAAAGTTCGTTGAAAATCTGGGATTGAAGGATAAACACAAATTTGTAAGACATTATTAAAGCAGGAGTGATTGATAAATCTTGCAATATTTCCAATACGACGAGCATCAATGATAAACTTGTTGTATTTATTCTAAATTAGTTAAATAAAGTTCTTAAATCGGGATATGTAAAACTAACATCTGTAAGAAGATCTTGTTGATAATCACTTTTTGGATATAAATCATATTCTTTTCGTTCAACAAATACTTCACCAACATATTCTGCTATTGGCATACCTAGAAATCAAAAATTTACATAATATAACAGCGAGATAAAACCAAACCTGCAGCAATAGGTTGTGCGGCAACGACACCAAATTGTTTTCCTTTCATCCATTGAATTTCAAGCTTCTTTAGCACTCTATCATGTGGAAGAATTTGTCGTTTACAACTACCACGGCATCCACAATGCGCTCCACATTCAACATAAAAATCATTGTAAAAGTTATAGCCAAAGGGATTTTGTACTAAACGATGCTGAAATACAAATAGCGAAATTAGAATTATCTTTATTAAGAATTTAAGAATAATTTTGCTTTATAGGCTTTATCACCCCATATGTGACTTTAATAAAGATATATTTATACGACAAAACCTAACCTCTGGATCAAACCCAATGATAGAACTATTTTCACATTCACAATATGCACCACATTCACCAAAACAGCTACATCCTTGTAGAACAGCATCAGATTTATCAACAAACTTTCTTGTTCCTGATGATAAAGTATTTACAGTTGTATAAACAAAATCTCTAAAAATTTAAACAATTAGAATAAAGTAAATAAAAGAAAAAAAGCTACTTTGGTGCAGCATAGCCATAATTATTTACTACTGGAATTGGTTGTAACTCTTTTCCTCGAGCAATATCTTCAACAACTATTCGCCTATCTTCTTTTTCACGTTTTGGCTTTCTAAAATTGCCATTAAAATAAGTTGAAGCAGTCATGTTTAAATAACAAAAGAAGCAACAAACATTAGATTTTAAAAATTTGAAAAAAAATTTTGTTCATTTTTGCACAAAGAAACGTTTTGCCAGAAAAGTCCGGGAAATGATCACGACTTTTTTTTTGCAAGAAGAGGAAAGCATTGTGTTGAATTTTTTATGGAAAAAAGAATGACGGTTAAAATTTTTAAAGCAATAAGATGTTGAACTTAAAAAAATATAACTTATTGAAAGAAAAACAGAATGATTGCAAAAAAAAATTACCACTAAAAAACCTAATTTTTTTGATAGAGCAAAACCAGTAAATTATAATGTTAAAAACGGAATGTCTCAAAAAAGAATTTTGCAAATTATTTTATTACTTATACCACTCTGTAATTAAATAAAGTAAATTCTTCATATCTTTTTCACTTTAACATTTAAAAAAAGATGCTTCAATTTTTCTTAATCGAAAATTGTTTGCTGTTATTTTATCAGGTCGTTCCAAAAGTTTTGTCCGCTGGTTTTTCCACTGGCAATTGTGACTGGAGAGTCCAAAAAATCTGAAATTTTGCATGGAGGTAGCCATGGGTCTTGGTCAAAGGGTGGTATATCGGCTTTTGGGGTATCTGGAATTTTCATGGAATTCTGAGGGATTTTCGTGTCGAAACCAGGATTTTTAAGGTTTTTCGTGGAACGAGCTCTATAAAATGAGAATTTGAAGCTTGTATGAGCCGATATGGCCTGTGAGGGTAGCCATGACACTGCCCTAACTGAATTTAAAAGTTTTGGAATTTTCACGAGCCTTCTAGAAGCTTCCCGAATTTTTAAACAGCGGTTACCGTAAGTTAATGGGATTTTGTGTATTTTGAGGTAAATTTTATTAAAAGTTATTAGAAATTGGGTCAAAATTCCTTAAAAAGTATAATTTAATCATTTTTCCGTCGATTGATATCATTTAGGGTCTTTGCAAGTCATTGAAAATGATTTCATACCGCCATGAAAGGGGTACTGTAGACCTTCTGCTTCTGAAGCACCTAAATAACGTAAAACTCATTTTTTCGCAAAATCCTTTCAAAGGGAGTGTTTACACATCCCCAGGCATCGTTTCCGATCAAAATCTCAAAAAAAATTTTTTTCGACTTTTTTGGCATTTTCACGTGGTCCCCCCTGTCAAAAACACAAAAAAAGTCGAAAAAAATTTTTTTTGAGATTTTGATCGGAAACGATGCCTGGGGATGTGTAAACACTCCCTTTGAAAGGATTTTGCGAAAAAATGAGTTTTACGTTATTTAGGTGCTTCAGAAGCAGAAGGTCTACAGTACCCCTTTCATGGCGGTATGAAATCATTTTCAATGACTTGCAAAGACCCTAAATGATATCAATCGACGGAAAAATGATTAAATTATACTTTTTAAGGAATTTTGACCCAATTTCTAATAACTTTTAATAAAATTTACCTCAAAATACACAAAATCCCATTAACTTACGGTAACCGCTGTTTAAAAATTCGGGAAGCTTCTAGAAGGCTCGTGAAAATTCCAAAACTTTTAAATTCAGTTAGGGCAGTGTCATGGCTACCCTCACAGGCCATATCGGCTCATACAAGCTTCAAATTCTCATTTTATAGAGCTCGTTCCACGAAAAACCTTAAAAATCCTGGTTTCGACACGAAAATCCCTCAGAATTCCATGAAAATTCCAGATACCCCAAAAGCCGATATACCACCCTTTGACCAAGACCCATGGCTACCTCCATGCAAAATTTCAGATTTTTTGGACTCTCCAGTCACAATTGCCAGTGGAAAAACCAGCGGACAAAACTTTTGGAACGACCTGATATAAAAGAAAAAGATGTTGATTTGCCGTCGTCTTTTTTTGCAATCTTAAACAAAATGTTTTTGATTTTTTCGCGAAAGAAGTGTTGCTCGATCCTGTCGAAAAGGCAGGAGCAAAAAGGGAAATGAAAAAAAAATGCAGGACAACACTTTAAAGAATTCTTTTTCTTTGTTTTAAACCACATCAAGCACACTAACATTAGGACAAATTTTTTTTCTTAAACATTTTGTAATTTTTAGTTTTGTTAATCCCGTTTTCATTCTTTTTATTTTCTTATATTTTTGACAAAAAATTTCGAATTTTTTTTCAAGCTTGTGTGGTTCAACATATAATAAATTTTTTAGACACTTTTAAGAATTTTAGACTTATTTCGTTTATAAAGAAGAACACAGACGGTGGTTATTGATTTTCTTAACCATCGGCACAAATTTGTAAATCGCAGATTTTTAAACATTATGCTTTTTAATTTTTTTGCCGATTGTTATTATTGCATTTCTATTAATTCATTATTTTTAGGCCAACAGCATTAATAGTAATTTAAAGTAAAAAAGCTCACAAATGTTGCCTGCAGCCGATAAAGAAAACGATGATGATTTCTCGAGTCTTCAAGAAACTGCAAGCAATTTAATTTTGGTCTGTTTATTATCCAAAATATTTTACTTTCAAAATAAAGTTAATTTTAAGGCTCAAAAATACAAAGAAGCTATCAAAGTTTATGATCAAATTTTACAAATTTCTGGTCTTACAACTGAAAATCAAGCTTTAATTTTTAATCATCGAAGTACAGCATATTTAATGATCAAAGATGAAAATTCATTAAAAATGGCCAAAGAGGATGCTGAAAAAGCAGTTGAATTATTACCAAATTGGTGGAAAGCATATCTCGGATTGGGTCAAGTTCAAGTAAAACTGGGAGATTGGCATAATGCTGAAAAAACACTTGAAAAAGCTTTAGCTTTAAATCCTGAATCTAAAGAAATTCAAGATGAATTGAGCCATGTTCGACTAGAAGTGACAAATACAAACATGGTTAATTAAGTGCTAAATTAGTTTTTATAGGTTGGCATTCTTTCACGTCAAGATATCTATCATCCAGATTATTCACCACCTTCAAAAGAAGACGTTGTTAAAGATATTAGCAGTCGAATGGGATTATCAGAAGAAGAGATTAAGCGAAATGAAGAAATGGCAATGAATTCCCCACATTTAGCTGATCACGGGCTCTTTTTGTGTCCGGTTAACATGCATATGGCCCAAAATCACTCCAAATAGCTTAAAAATGATTAAAAATCATATTCCAGGTGATTTAAAGTCATTTTGAGAAGGTGCTTGAAATTTTGAAATATCATCAAAAAATGACTAATTTTAGCGGTTTTTTACCAAAATTATTAGAACGAAATTAGATATCGAAAAAGCCCTGCACCATTTTTTAGCCCTATATATGTGGAAACTTTTGATAATAAAAGATTAATGCTAGTGTCAAAATTTTAATGCGTTTCAAGTCTCTGAAAATGTGAAAAAACGGTGAAAAATTCAATTTTTTTGACTATTTCTCACGTTCTGTCCGTAATAAAGCCTAGATTAAAAATCCCCTGCACAAAAACAAAGATTTGGGTCTAGTTTACAAACCCAAATTACCTCCAACCCCATTGCATGTCAAAAAAATCGTCTTTCAAGTGATCGAAAATGAAGGGTTTTTTGACGTTATATTATAAGTAACATTTTGGGACACTGTATTTTGGGAAGGAAGCATGTAAATGAAAAATCCTCTTGCCAAATCTTAGCTAGTATACATATGGTTAAAAAAAATGTATAGTTGAGTTTTTATCTCATGATTTGAAAATTTGTATAAACTTTTTGTACAACACATCTTTCTCAGGATTACTGTAACATCAACTTTACCATGATGCCAGAAGTGTACCGAAAAAGCAATAAAAATTTCCTCTTGCCAGTTTTTCGGGCATGTTCTTAGGAGTCGAAAACAAGTTACAGATAATTTTTTCGAGGTATATTGAAAATTTGTATAAACTTTTAAGATTTACCTTCATGTTCAACATCATATATACCGAAAAATCAAAAATCTCAAATACCTCCAAATTTGTATTTAGAATCGATAAAGGGAATATATATGAGACTAAATTTAAAATTTGGGGTAATTTGGACTCATATAACCCATTTGCGATCAATTCAAATGCAGGGAACTTATATAACTAATTTTTTGATTCTGAATCCGGCTCCAGAATCCTTGATCTTTAATAAAAACATGATGCACCTGGCTAATATTAATTAGCGAGTATTTAGCTATCATTTGGTACCAAAATCACCTACTTACGATGTCTACACGCAAAGCGCAAGTTAACCGGACAAATTAGTATTAAAAAAGAGCCCGTGTGATCTTCTTAAAGCTGAAAAATATCGAGATGGTCATGGAGTTGAACAAGACTATATCAAAGCTGCAGTATTTTATACAAAGGCTGCATTGAATGGAATTCCATTGGCAATGTTTAATTTAGGAAAAATGTATCAACATGGTCAAGGTGTTACAAGAAATTTTGAACAATCGGTTTATTGGTTTACAAAAGCTGCAAATTCAAAGCCATATTCAATTGTAAGTTAAAGATTTTAAACTTCTTAAAAAATGCTGAACTCATAAAACTTTTTTAGTACAAAAGTGGTGTTGCTGAAGCTCAACATGCCCTTGGTTTAATGTATTATGAAGGAATTGGAGTTGAACAAGATTACAAAAAGGCCATTGAATGGTATGAAAAGGCTGTTCAAAAAGGTTTCGGTGGATCTGCGAATAACTTGGGAATGCTTTATAAGCTAGGACAAGGTGTCGAAAAATCAACTACAAAAGCATTCTATTATTTTAAACTTGCTGCAGAACAAGGTGAAACATCTGGAATGCAAAATTTAGCTGATTGTTATTTTACTGCTACTGGCACGGAATCAACATTTCCAACTGAAGAAGATATTGCTGAAGGTAAACTTGTTGTTATAATACGATATCAATAAAATAATGATTTCCAGGAATGAAATGGTTACGGCTTGCTGTAGAAAAAGGTGATGGAAGAGCGATAAATGAATTAAAACGTCGAGAAAAACTTACAAATATTGAAATTTTAATTGATTCTATTGAACATATGATGGTTCGAGGTGAAGAAAATGATTCACTTAATTACAAAATTTATGGCAAACAAATTCAAGTAATCTTTACAGTTTTGCAAAAATTTATGATTTTATTAAAAATTTAGGAACCAGCTAATAAAGGATCATTAACAGCTCAACGACATATTAAAATTTGGCAAAACTTAAATGAAGCAATGGAAGCATTCAAGAACAATGATCCCGCAAAACTTGTTTCTGCACTATCAGAAGCAATTCATTTGGATCATCAAATTGTTGAAGTTCCAGATATGTTTAAACCTGTTATTAAAGTATGCTTTTTTATTACTGTAGCTATGATGCAGATTAATTCCTTATCTTACAGAAAAGAGTTAAAACTCATCCAAATGAACTTGATACTGTAATCTGTTATGTCAAAATTAATACAAAGAATCCTGAACTTGTTGAAATGGCTCGAAAATACAATAATATGTTTCCTGATGATGAATATTTATGGGAAATGTATATGGGAACTTTTATCACTTTTAAACGTGATCCAAAAGGAGCATTACGAATTTCAAAAGCAGCTTTGAAAGTATATTTTTTGTTTTACACTCTCAAAAAAAACATTTGACAACGTGAAATTTTAGCGTTTTCCTGAATCACTTGTTATGTTATATAGTCATGCAATTATTATGTGCCTTCAATATCCCCAAACAGCCGAAACTGTCGAAGCTTTGGATGCTTTCCTTGTTTCAGCTCCAAATGATCATCGATATGTTCCAGCATGTTATTATCGAAAAACTTATTATTTTGTTAGTGTTGGTGATGCAGCAGGAGCTCTTTCAAGTTTTGAAGATGGTCAAGAAGCTGAAAAAGATCAACTTCCTTGTTATTTACCTTATCGTTTTCCAAGTAAAGATTTATTGGAAAAATTTTATGAAGCTCATAAAAAGAATGATGGTGTTGGAAAAAGTAAGATATACAAATTTTTAGACATTTTAAAAATGAATTAATTTTAGCCTTGCCAAGTGATACAAAACGTTTCGAAAAGGTTAAGCTTGATCCAAAAAGAAAAGCATTACTCCTTCAAAATCGTGAACTCTTTATTAGTTATGCAAAAGAATATGGCAGAGCAATTACCTTCCCAGGAACTGCTCCAAAACCCCCATGTACTCCAGCACCACCAAATTGGTCATCTCCAAAGAAAATTACTTTTAAAGATATGGATCCAACAAAAGATAAAGTTTATAATGGTTGCCTTGTTGAAGTTCGAATTATTGATTGGGCTTTTAAAATGTTTAGTATTCAAACAAAAATTGAAGATAGCAATGGTGATGTTCATCGATTTGCAATTTATGGTAGCTTTAGTCGTGACAGCCTTAATGCATTTAAAATTTTTCGACCAAATTTTAAAATGTCAATTATCAATCCATATCATCGATTGGCAAGAGATGGACAAAATACTATTCGCGTTGAAGGTCGTGAATTTATTAAACTTGGTAAGCTTTTTTTCAATTTTTAAACTTTTTTAAATTTTAAATGATTTAATATTTTAGACAATTCTATGATTGATAAGTTATGTCATGTTTGTGGTAAAGAAGGAAAAACTCTTCCATCATGTTCTGGCTGTAAAATTGCTCTCTATTGCTCAAAAGAATGCCAAAAGCTTGATTGCATTGAATTTAATCACAAAGGTCTTTGTCAATATTTAAATAAATATGCTAGTTTGATTTGATACTATGATTATGTTTATTATGATTGAATGATTTTTTTATTTGATGAAATTTTGATTTACGTAATTTTCGATAAAGCATTTACGATTGTATAAACAAAATCTTTAAAAATTAAAACAATTAGAATAAAGTAAACAAAAGAAAATGATATTGTCAAACAAAAAAAGCAATCTGCCAATAAATACTTATTGAAAAGCTCAGTCAGTGGACACACAATTATGTATTAAGCATTTTTACCACATTTATTAATAAAAAGCATGTAAATGATAGCTTCAACAATTTTTTAGACGGGGTAACACTTTTGAAGAAAATAAAGTTCCTGTTCTTTAATGTAATATTTATTATTTTTTCTTTTATGTATACTATTACCCACGAATGTACTCATCTCATAAATTATTAGTTTATTGTAATCAAGGATACTGTGGTTGAAAACAAAAAGTTTATTAAAACTTTACTTAAAAACAAAAAACTTTAATTCAATATAAATATAGAATTTTTGCAGTGATAAAAACTGATACCATTAAACAGTGTACACTTCTTGATTATAGCAATTAATTATCCCAAAAAGAATCTGAATAACCAAAAGCTTTCATCACAAAAAAATTCAAATAAAATTTGAAGCCATGCCCAATAACAGGGGGATGGACGTTGTTGATCTATGTCGTGAGTACTATCATGAACAAAATGAGTAGTAGTTTGATAAACAGTTGTTGTTGATAAAGATAGTGTCGTTGTTGTTTTTTTATGTATTTTAGTTGTCGCCTTTTGTGTAGTCGAGATAGTTGTTGCAATATTTTCAAATTTTATACAACAAAAAGAAGCTTCATATGTTGCATTTCTTTCGATAATACCAGATTTCTTTTTCCAACATGGATCAGCTTTTGTATATGGAATGTTATTATTTTTTAGTAATATTCCATTTCGCCTTATTAATTCTCCAACAACTATATACTCGAACTGGGCTTCACCATCTACGATCTTTTTGTTAATTGAATAACCATGATAAGAGAAAAGCATTTCATATTGAAAATCTCCATCAATTTCAAATCTTTGTGACTTTATTTCTGTGGTTGTCCTTGTTTTAAAATCCTGGTAAGTGCCACCATTCATGTAAAATGCAAAAGTGAAATTTGTCACTGGTTGTATTTTTAATTTACTATTGAAATCGTTGCCAATAATATCATATTCAACATTAATTCTAATTGTATTGTTTTGAGAAAAATCATGTATTTCAGCGTTTGTTTCAAATTTGCGACAACTCTCTAAAAGAAATCACTGGTTTTTTATGTTAGAAAGTCAATTTGTTTACCATAATATTCCATGCTTCTGGGCTTCTGGGCAAATTGAATATGATTTTTATCCGTTTTTTGATTTTTTTAATATTATAAGACGTTTTTTGTAACTTTAGACCGTTTCAGTAAAAATGACGATTTTCAAAAAAAACTTTTTTCATCGGAAATAGCTAATTTTTGGTATATATACCAAATCAGTGTCGAATAACACGATTTTAAAAGAATTTTTGAGTTTCGGTGCACCGGTGCAGAGCTACAGTAATCCTGGTGCCACAAAATTTGCATAATTTTTTTTCCGATGATATATATATCATTCGACGCGCCTCGATGAGCTGATCATTTTTTATGTGGGCGGCGATAGTCCCCGATCACTTTTAAAGGATGTTTACCTGGTTTAAAGGTAGGGCTTTTCATTCAAGGGGATAAAACGTGTCGAAAAATTCTGATTTGGGTGGGTTTTTTTGTTTTCATATTGTTCCCCTATTGCTAGCGCATATATGTGCCAATTTTCAGAAAAATCGGCCGAGGCTTTCTATGAAATTCTTGTGGTTGAAACAGGTCAACTCCATATTTAGCGCATATTCACGCATATTTCGCCAATATTTTACCGCCAAGGATGGTTCTTTTTATTCTCATCTTGTTTCCCTAATATTTTTACATATATGTGCCAATTTTCAGAAAAATCGGCTGAGGCTTTCTATGAAATTCCTGGGGTTGAAACAGGTCAACCTCATTTTTAGCACCTATTCACGCACATTTCGCCAATATTTTACTGCCAAGGATGGTTTTTTTTACTCCCATATTGTTCCCTTAATATTTTTACATATATGTACAAAAAATGATAAAAATTCGTCAAGGCTTTCTATGAATCTTCTATGTGCAAAACGTATTTTTACTTTTTTTTCATATACCCCAACATCATTTTTCACTAAAAAGTAGCCACTACAAGCTTGAAAAACCGATTTTTTACGAGGATAAAAGGGTTTTAAAGTTTGAAATTGAAAATTGAGAGCTTTTTAAATCAATTAGAACAGTATAACATAAAAGAATTATGAAAACTTTTTTTACAATGTTTTATATTTTTAATATTTTTAATAATGAAACTCTGTTTTATTTTTTATTTTTTTCTGCCTAATCATTTATTCAAACGTTTTTGATTTTGTAAATAAAAAATTTTATGCTTTGCTTTATTGCGTCATTCTTACGGGCTTTTATTGTTGTCTCTGAAAGTTTCATTTTGAAGTAAAAACCTGCCAACACAAATTTGTAATTTTATTTTTGTTCCTTTTTTTGTATTTAGAAAAGCGGTTAACTTGGTTTGAAATATCTTTTTAAAAGAGTGTTACTTTAACTAAAATAATAGTTTGTAATTTGAATTTTCCACTGTTTTTTGCAATCTATATAAATTTGCTGGAATATGTTGGCGCGTCTTAGCATTATTGTTTTATAATTCAAACGTTAAGTTTTTTCAGCCATGAATTACAAAACTTTTGAAGAATTTGAAAAGAAGCGAAGTGAAGATAAGCTTAAGCTTTTAGCTCGAAAGAGCGAACGTAACGAATTGCGACAACAACATCGTCTAAAACCTTTTTCTGGAAATTTTTCATTTCCTAAACGACGTATGTTTCAGAAACGGCAAACTTTAAAAACACAATAGAAGTCTTATAGGAACTGTACCTGAGAAAGAAAACAATTAGTCAAGCAAAACTTTGAAGTAAAAGAAGGATTTTGTATACGTGGAACTCCAACACGAAAGCGGTTTAGTGCAGAAGTGCACGAATACATCGACGAGCAACTGGAAACATGCATTCAACAACAAAAAAGATTAGATGCCAAACAATGCGAGAAGGACATGGCAGCAGCAAGACAGCCCGATGGAAAGTTATTGTTCTCACCACGTTTTGCACATAGAAGATTCATAGAAAGCCTTGACGAATTTTTATCATTTTTTGTACATATATGTAAAAATATTATGGGAACAATATGGGAGTAAAAAAAACAATCCTTGGCGGTAAAAAATTGGCGATATGTGCTTGAATAGGTGCTAAAAATGAGGTTGACCTGTTTCAACCCCAGGAATTTCATAGAAAGCCTCAGCCGATTTTTCTGAAAATTGGCACATATATGTAAAAATATTAGGGAAACAAGATGAGAATAAAAAGAACCATCCTTGGCGGTAAAATATTGGCGAAATATGCGTGAATATGCGCTAAATATGGAGTTGACCTGTTTCAACCACAAGAATTTCATAGAAAGCCTCGGCCGATTTTTCTGAAAATTGGCACATATATGCGCTAGCAATAGGGGAACAATATGAAAACAAAAAAACCCACCCAAATCAGAATTTTTCGACACGTTTTATCCCCTTGAATGAAAAGCCCTACCTTTAAACCAGGTAAACATCCTTTAAAAGTGATCGGGGACTATCGCCGCCCACATAAAAAATGATCAGCTCATCGAGGCGCGTCGAATGATATATATATCATCGGAAAAAAAATTATGCAAATTTTGTGGCACCAGGATTACTGTAGCTCTGCACCGGTGCACCGAAACTCAAAAATTCTTTTAAAATCGTGTTATTCGACACTGATTTGGTATATATACCAAAAATTAGCTATTTCCGATGAAAAAAGTTTTTTTTGAAAATCGTGTGCATGGTCGAAAGATACAAAAAACGTCTTTTATTAAGAAAAAAATAGTTTGTGTTACAAACAAATCAGATTAATGCAAAAACAAAAAATTGCTTGCTTTACAAATATTTTATGGCGATGTGTTAAAAATCATCTTTAAAATCGCGATGCCCCTCCCCCCCTAAATATGGGCTTGGTAGGTACATACCTTCAATTAAATCAGGAATTTCGACATATTCAAAGATTGTGCAACAAACATTTGATTCAAAATATAAATTAAAATGTCCACAATCTGAAAAACAGTTTTTTTTATGTGATAAAGAAATTATATATTTTTTCTAGTACCCATGTCATATTTTGTACATTTCAAAGGATCCAAGAATTTTCCCATTACGTTGTTAAAAATTGTTCCTTCATTAATAAACAACCACGGCCCAAGATTAGATTCTAATTTTTTCATGTAAGTATATTCAAAATAATTTGAAATTATTGCATTTGGACCAGATAAAACACATGTTTCATTTATAGATTTACATTCTTTAAAAGGTCCATTACTTTCACTAAACCATAGACTAAACAATGATGTTCGATTAAATAATGAACGGTTGAAAAGTTGTTCTTTAAAATTATAAGCGGTTACAACATTTGGATATGTAATATTATTCTTATTAATAGCAACTTTTAAGTTATACGAATATTGATATAACGGTTGACGTGAGTTGCGGCTAGTGTAGTAAATTCTATTATAGCTAATACCTTTACAAATTGGAACTTTTGCTGCTGATACTGAACCTAAAATTATACAAAATATAAAAAGCAGCCACATTGTTTTTGTGAAAAATAGAATTTGAACAATAAAGAAAGTTTTTTATGCATCGATTATTTGGGTTGATAACCTTATCAGTTAAAGAACACATAAAATTAAAGGAGTTATGCAGCTATAAAAAAGATAAAAGGTTTTTTTATTTTACTACCATGTTTTTCAACATAAAATGTGTCATCTGATTCGTATCAATAACGTAGCGGGTAACTATTTTTTTAATGAATGAGTTTAAGAAATTCATACATATCTTTAGAGTCTTCGAGTGAAGAGGAAAAGAGAGGTGATTCACAGTGATGTTTTTTACAGTGTCACATCATTTCTTCTTTAACAAAAAAACAGAGATCAAAAAGTTTAAGTTTTGGATACAAATTTTATGTCTTTAAAGCTTTAAAAAAAGAGTTGTGCAGAAGTAGCTTATTTGCAGTCTAAAAATTCAAACAACATTTTTTTTGTAGGATGTACTGTCAGATGGGTCATACAAGCAAGGAGATAAATGAACAGACGAACTATGTTCTTTATAATGCATTGGAAAAATATACGTCACTTCATTTCTTATCTGAGGTTTTTTAAGAGAACAAAGGGAGCAAAACAGAGGAAAAGAAGAAAAGTAAATAAAGATAAATCTGAAAAAATGTGAAGCTGGAGAATACTGTATGATGAAAAAGACATGGAAAAAGGTGGAGTTTCCTGTCGCCAACAAATAAAAAGCTGATATAAGATACTTTATAAAAATTATTATTTCAATGATTTAAAATCTTTAAGGATAATTGGTTTTTACGAAAACAGGACACAAAATGTTAGTGGCTTAAATTTATTATTACTGCAAATTTGAATCCCCCTATTTTTCTAATTTTTCTAAATAAAGTCAAAGTAAATCCCCAAGAACTATTTTTCCAATTTTTTGTCTGTATGTAATTAATTTTTTAAACATGTTCTTCAAAGAATAAATTTAGTCATAATTTAAATGAAAACCTTTTCGTCATAAACGCAAAACATTTTTATCTATTGTTTTCCAAAAGTTAACTAATGTGAAAGTTCTGTTTATCTGAACATTTTTAAAAAATTCAAAAAAGTATTTTTCCACAAAAAAGACCATATTGATTGCATTTTTTTTTATGATTCCTTTAACAAACGTTTTTCGCAAAAAGGAAGAACAAACATTAAAAAAATTAAATAAATTTTTCTACACTTTAAATTTTTTACCATACTAATTGTCTTTGGTCTTGTAGAAAAACATGTAAATAATACGCACTTATAAGTATGCATATTATAAATTTATTTTTACAACAAAAACATCAGACATATTGATTGATTTTGTATATCAACAACGGATTAGTGATGTTGATTCGAATTTTTTTGGATGTATTTTTAGTAGACTCAAATATAAAAAAGAATGACCAAATTTTTTCATCAAATTTTAAAATCAATTATTATCGATGCCTTTAAGGGGTCTACATTTTTTTTGCAATAGATTGATCATTTCATGAGAACACCAAACGTATGGCATTGTTTTGCGATTGCATTTGAAGAGTTTGTGCTGTTCTTTTTTTCTCTCATCATATTTTTTGCTTATGTATTTTAATACCATGCTTAATTGGCTACGTTTTATTATGCCACGTAAAATACAATGTAAATGCAAAAATAATGTTATTGAAAAATGTGTATTAATTACTTTTGCAAATGTATTTCTCTTTCATTCCCTCAGGTTTATTATAATGTCTTATTCTGATATGAAAAATATTATTGAAAGCAATTCTCCACTTTCAATGCCATGGGAAGGATATCAAAAAATATCTACAAATTGTATGAATGTTCATCGAGTGAGTTTTTACTGATCTTAAAAAAAAGACTTTTTTATCAACTTAGAAAACAGTGCTTTCATAAAAAACAATCTGCATTGCTCTAGTTTTGACGGTCATATTTTTTTAAACCCACTATTTTAGTCCTTCTTGAAGGCAATAAAGAAGAATGGTTTTATATACTGCATTGATGACGAAGAGCTCAATTTCCTTCAAATTTCTATGAATCAAGGAATAACACTGCTAGAAGCAAAATACAATGACACTCTTAAAACTCAAGATGAATTACGTGAATTATGCCCCTCTGTTGAAATGGATAAATTACTTAATGAGGGTGTCTTATGTATATTTTCTTGGGCATTGCTGTATTATCATTGGAAAGCCCACAAAAAATGGTTCAACAATAAAACAATAACTTCAAATATTTACCAAAGAATTGCATATTTATTTGCAATTATTTCATAAGTATTTTGCCTAACCAATGCCGTACCCATGTTAATTAATTGTGGCATTTTTTTTATTGATCGTTGCGTTGGTGTGTGATTATTCTGTATCTCATTTGTTGTTAAAACTTTTTATTCTGTTTACCACTCAAATTTCTTTGCTTGCTAATTTATATAGCGATTTTTCACTTGACTAGAATAATTTTATAAATGGGTCAACTCAAATACCTATTGTGCAGTTGCAACTATAAGACTCAATTAAAAAAGCTTGTTGAATTAAAAAATAATTTTTGGGGAGCAAATACCATTATTGGACTTCTAACATTTACTTTATTTCTTATTAAAGGGAGTGTCTCAGTCAAAAAAAAATCCGTCGCAGATCAGGCAAAATCAAGAAAAAAATGAACAAAATTAGCTAAATCTCGGGATATGTCAAACAGTTTTCTTAAGTTTATACCATTTTGGAATCTCCAAAAAAAGAGAAAACAAATGGTATTTTCAGAATTTTAAGATTCTGCTTCTGAAGCATTTTCGTGTTGAGACCATCCGTCGTGTTTTTTTTGCTTGACTGAGACGCTCCCTTTAACCTATATGAATATGATAAATACAACTGCTCTTTTACGCTGCCATGGGAAAAGTACAAAGAACTTCATGAAAAATGTGTAAATATTACAAATGTAAATTTGAGCTCAACATTTTGTTAACGCTTGAATAATTTTTTAGACCGTAACTCATGTAACAGAATTGCTCTCCAACTATGATTCCCTTACAAAATGTCAAGAATCTGTGATATCTGAATTAAAATGGCTACAAACAGAATCGATGAATGAATTTCAAAAAGAAAATGAATTAAGAAAATTATGTTTTTCTGATACCTTAAAAGTTTATTTGATTTTAAAAATTTCTCTTTCTCTTTTTTGTTGCTTTATTTTAGCCATTTTATTTGTCATTGTTAGCAAAAACGTTTATGATTTTTTAAAGGATAATAGCTACAGTGCGATAGAATTAATTGTTTTTCGTCGAGCTACAAAGAATTCTGCGTTTTTGACTTTCATTTTTTTTGTTCTTGCCATAGTGCAATTGCTTCATGATTTTTACATTTGTCTTGATTTAGAGAATGTCAGCGACTTCTATTTGGTCTGCTAAAATTTGTTATTCATAAAAATATTATTTCTGTTAAATTTTTGACTGTGTACAATCATTTCAACAGCAAAATGTTTGAAATGATTTGAATTAACATCTTTTACTATGCAGCTTAACATTTATGATAGTTACATGGTCATAATTAAGCAAAAACCTGAGGAACTTCCCATATTTCATCTTTTTTAACTAAAACTTTTTTTTCTCATGGGGGCAAGTTGCATATTTACAATTGTTAATACCGTAGACAGAAAAATCCGGGGCTGCAAGCCTTTGATCTTTTGCCTCTTTTAGCAAAAGATAAAGGAAATTTTTTAATTTCGGAGGGGGAAATGCCCCCAATGCCCCCCTTAATACGACCATGCGCAAATTTGATGAATTATAATAATGACTTAAGTTGAAATTAGTTGTGTTAATATCTCTCTGAGAATCATCTTTAAAAGCTGTTGAGGAAAAACAATAATCTTTTGTCGCCATTCGTAATCTGAAGAAAAGAGTTAAATATCTTTTAGATAATACTTCAGAAATAAATTTTGCAAAAACAATTGCACATTCTAAATTAATATAATATTTTGCCATGGTAGTTAAAATGCCTTTAAAGGAAACAAATTTTCTGCAAGGGGTCGATCATAGTTGACATCCTAAAAATATGGCATCTTTTTGTATTGATTGTCTTGCATTTAAAGTGTTTTAGCTGTCGTTCAAATTTTCTTTGTGTTTTATACAATCATCATGGCAGACTTGTTACGTTTTATTAAGCCATGTAAAAGATTGTGTAAATGCAAAAAAATGAGTCTTATTGAAAAATATGTATTAATTATTTTTGCCAATATTTTGCTCTTTTATTGCTTAAGAATATTAACGAGTCATTCTGATATTCAAAACGATGAAGATAAAGAAGGTCCTCTTAAAAAGCTGAAGGAAGAATATCAAAAAATCTCCGTAAATCAAACAAATGTTCAAAGCGTAAGTTTTTTAAAAAAAGTTCTTCCGTAGCAAAAGTAGCATCTTTTTTGATGTAAAATTTTATTACACAAACTTTAATCACGCTTTGTTAAAAATACTTTTTTAGTCTTTGAATGTCATAAGAAGGAACGATCTATTGCACGGCATAGATGACGAAGAACTTCATATTCTCCATAATTCCATGACCGAAAGATTGACGCTGCTGCAATCCAAATACAGCGAAGCTCTTAAAGCACAAGATGAACTAATTATAAAATTACGACCATCTGTTGAACCCGAAATTAGTATACTTAGAGAGGCTGTCTTATGTGTTTTATCTTGGGCATTGCTGTATTATCATTGGATAGACCACAAAAAATGGTTCAATGATAAAACAATACCTTCTAATGCTTACGAAAGAAATGCTTGGTTATATGCAATCGCTTCTTCTCAGATAATGTTTATACTGCTCTTTTTTTTTGCTGTTCACCACAGTTTACCAATTTTATATTATTACAAATCTTACGAATAACTTTAGTATACAATTGTTGTTGAAAAAAAAAACAACCTGATTTTATTGTAATTTTTATGTTTTTGTTTGTTTTTGCATTGAATAAAGTATCATACTTATTCTTTCCACAAAAGTTAAGTTTCCATTTGAAAGACACTGACGAATGATATTTAATCATTCAGTGATTTCTTCTTGTCTTGTACAATAAACATATTTTTATATTTGGTCATTGTTTTTATGCATTTCACCTGTGTCTTTGTTTTTGAAAAACTGGCATTCATAAATACATTTTATTTTATGCCTGAAAGGATAACATGAGTATTTTGCCTAACTAATGTCATACCTATATTAGTGAGTTGAAACATTTTTTTATTGATTGTAACTTAAATTGGAACGTTGCATTTGTGTGTGATAATTTAGCAACACAATTGTTGTTTTATGACTTTTGAGTATTTATCACTGAATTTTCTTGAATTATACTACTAACAATTGTATTACACTAATTTCTTTCTCATAAGAATGGCTGGAAAACTCGATTAACAAAACTCAAAGTACTAAGAAAAACATTTTATTGGACAAACTTTATCATTTTTATTTTAACATATATTCTGTTTATTATGAATTTGTATGGATTTGAAAAATACAATTGTTCATTTACATTAGAATGGAACCAATACAAAGAATTACATGAAAAATGCATAAATATTACAAACGTCAGTTTTAATGTGTTTTGTTCATTTCATACCACAACAAAAATCGTAAAAAACATTTTCAGACCATAAATGATGTGACTGAATTACTCAGCAGCTCAAATTATAACTCAGTTACTCAATGTCATGAATCTGTGATAACTGAATTAAAATGGCTACAAACAGAATCCAAGAATAAATTACAAAAAGAAAATGAATTAAGGAAATTATGTTTTTCTGATACCTTCGAAGATGAATTTCTTTTAAAAATTTATTTTTCATTTTTTTGTTGGTTTATTTTAGCTACTATTTCTGTCTTTAATAACAAAAGCTTGTACAATACTTTTAAGGGTACTCGCTTCACTGCTGCCGAATTAAATATGATTCGTTCTTCTGCCAAATGCTCTGCATTTTCTACTTTAATTGTTATTTCTTTTGTCATAGGATTTTTTACTTTACATTTTGTATCTCTGTCAAGATTTAGAGAAAAATAGTTATTTGTATTTGACATGCTAAGCTTTACAACTTTATTAATAAATTTTCTTTTTAGAATTTGCGATCGCAAAAGCGATAATTAAATAATAAACAGTTTTTTCGTTTTTTGTTTTACTAGGGTATCAAAAATTTCAGCAAATTTCGAACTCAATCGAAGAAATCTAAAATTTTCCATTTGTAAAAAAACTTGATATCTCTCCAAATTGAACACCTTTTAATCCGTCTCACGTTTCTTTCCAATTAAATTTCTATTTTTATTGCTAAATATCTTTTTTTAATAATTCCGTCCATTAAGATCAAAATTTTTTTCTGTTGGTCCAAATGATCTATTTGCATTGCAACATGTGTATTTAAACAAAACATTTTTTTCATATTAGTACATTGGATTAAACAATATTTTGCACTTTATCTTTTGCATTGGTAAAATGGCTACTGATTTTTATGTTTGGTTCAAATTAATTCTATGGATTTTATTAGTCGTTGATTCAAGTATGGTATTTCCCAGCGAATTTACCTCTATCGTTTTAAATAATAATTTTATTTTTTAGTGCTAGCTACTTTATACAGCGATATTTCACTAAACTGGAATAACCATCCAGATGGTACATATACATTAGCACAAGCAATAAATGATTTTGGAAATATGAAAGAATCAAGGTGGGATGAATCAAAAGCAATGATTGCAGTTGGAAAAGATAACGCACCTGGATGTCGAATAAAAATGTTGCCCAACTCCCTTTCAGAAGGCGGATTTGGGGCTGAAGCAGATATCGAACCAGGAGATGAATATGAAGTTGATTTTGATATGAAATTTCATTCAACTTTTAGTTGGAGTGGTGGCGGAAAAGTTGGATTTGGTTTCAAAATTGGTACTTAAAAATAGTAATAGTTATTGGCAAATAATGAGTTTATAAAAATCCTAGGACAAGGAAATAAAACTGGTTGCAGGCCAGCTTGGGATGGCAATGGTGGCAGTTTACGTCTAGTATGGATTGCATCAAAAGATCGAGTTTTCCTTCGTCCATATGTCTACCATTATAACATGCCAAAAGAATGTGGTGATAATTTTGGAAGTAAGAGAAATTCTAAACTACACTAAAATGACATGCTTCAACAGTTTCGGCAGTGTCAAACCAAATTTTTTTAGAAACATATCCATCCACCGAAAATCTCGAAAAAGGTGTTTGGTATCATGTTCACATGTATGCTAAAAGTAATACAGGCAGCAATAACAATGGTTGGGTTCAAATTGTGATTAATGAAACTCCGCTAATAAATCAAACAATTCAATGGACTGCAAATGATGAATATCGAAAAATTAATGTTCTAACATTTATGACTTTTCGCGGTGGCAGTTCTGAAGAGTATATGGCTTCAACAACAGATTATGTCTATTATGATAATTTGGTGGTTAAAAAGCTTTCTTAAGTTTAAATAAATGTGTATTTTAAATTTATTCTTTTTTTCGTATAGGAATTTTATAAGGTTTTGTTGCAATCGCAATCACTTTTTGTCATATTTGACAGTTATTTTAAAAAAAAGGGAAACATCTGTTCTAGCGAATCCAATACATACTTTTCTCACACAACAGGAAAGCGAAAATGTCTTTTAATTGTTGAGGAAATTTCTGAAAAAGCTTTTGCTAAAATGCGCTCATTGTCATTATTATACATTTCCACTGTTGTTTGTTCTGTTAAGATTCATAGCAAAATAAAAAGAATAAATGTATGCTGCTTTCTTTTTGCTTTTTGAACAGAAGTAAAAAACAAGAAAACGTACTTTTTGCTGCAAAAAAAAACAAAAAAAGCTGTATTAAAATGTTTTTTTGATTCCACGTATTTGAACTTTTGATACATTTTTTCAATTGCGAAAAAACACAAAAAACTGTAAAAAGTAATATTTTTCTTGATTTTATAAATCTCTAAGAAGAACAACTATTTTATCAAATCTGCACCAATATTTTAATACACATCTGATACAAAAGGTTATCATATTTTTTAAATTTTTATTAGAATTACATTCACTAAAATTAGCAAAAAAAATTTTAAAAGCATAAAACGTTTAAATATTGATGATGTTTTTTCTGTTATTTTTTTATTTTGCTGACAGTTTTGTTTTCTGAAGCAAAAGAAAAAAATGAATGCATTAATGATACAATTATACAGACAAGGAGTGTTTCTTTTGCTGATCGACAGTGACGTGGCAAATAAAAAACTGACAGAAAAACAAAAAGAATCAGCTTTTGCGAGCAAACTTTTTTTTGAATTTTTGAGAAAATAATTAAAGCTGCAATTACATAAAAAACTATCCATTTTTATGTTCGGTGATAGTTTTGTTGACATAATTGTGATCAAAACAGTTTTGGAAGAACTTGTTAACTGTTCACTTTTTTACTTGAACACCATTATTTAATTACAATTAATAACAGAGTTTGCAATTTGGATTTGTTCTGTGGTATGCAGCTAATTAAAAAATTTTAACAGTCAATAATTGTTAATTCATTGTGGTACTTCTTTAAAACACTTTATTATAGGAGACTTTTCGTAAAAGTTTGATTAAAACTACGGCAAATTAGAATACATTTAAAAGCCATTAGATTGATAACATTTAAACAAAGCAGCAAGCCTATGAGTTTGTTCGGTTAAATAACCACAATTTCTTTCCTGGATTTGTAAAAGAATCTCTATGGACGTCAAGAGCATTAACGGCAGAAGCATAAATCTTTTTAGAACGCCAGAAATTAACAATCCGCTGCCGATATGGTGTTATTATAATTATTGCAACAATGGGATTTATTGTTGGAACCCACGCAATAAATGCAACACATGCAATGCTAACATAATTATTTTCGATGGTAAAAAATATCATTAATATAATAATGAGTAGAGGGCCTGTGCCTACAATTAATGGTCCACGGGCCTGGAAAGTAATTTAAATTAAGAAAAAGAAATGTAATGCATTAATTTATTTCCTTATAAACATTTCATTATCGTTAATCATAATAATAATTTTTTGGATGATTACATTTAATTAACGACAGAAAAAGTCACGTTTTGCATAAACTATATAAAGGATTGTTCAGAAAATCACGTGACCAAGAGGAAGGGGGGAGGGGTTCTCCATATGGTCACCCGGCTTTAATATTGTCGGCAAAAAGCTTTGACCTTTGGTCACAGAGAGGGGTAGGGAGTTCAAAAATCACGTTTTTTGGTCACGTAATTTTTGGACAATCCCTAATTCAAAAAATTAGAGATTAGAATAAAACCATATTTTTCAAACTTAAGAACTTTTATCGAAAAAGAAACTTGCAGCTTAAAAACTAAGAAATATTGAAAAATTATATTAAAGTTTTTTTGGACTATTTGAATTTTAATCTTAAAAGAGTATCATTTTTCTCCTTTTTAAATAAATTAAAATGCAAAAAAGCACCTGTTTTCTTTTTTGAAATTTTATTAGTTGATTATTATTTTATTATCTTCATCTGTTTAAAATCTATTTTTTGTACATATTAGTTGTTACTTTTTTGACTCTTTTTTGTTCATGAACATTTGTTAAATGCTAAAAGCAGAAACTATCAACAACTGTTGTCACAGAAGTTATCAAAGCACATATAGCGAGGTTCGACTGTAATACATTTTCAAAAACTATTTAATCAACAAAATATTGTTTTTTGACAACGTATAGTCTGCTATTTGGACAGGTCTTTCATTCAACTACAGTATCTTTCACAAACAAAAAATACATAAGTTTGCATGATTATTATGATCACAATTTAAAAATATGAGTTGTTAGAATTAATTTCTTTTAAATAACGTTATGGCTATAAACTTCCTTTTCAGGAGATTATGTTAACCACTGTCTGTAAATTTTATTTAAAATTATAATGGAGTTCACTCTGTTGATCATAAATTGTAAGATGTTATGCTAGCGTTCATTGTTTTAAAAAAAGAACAAGATCTCTTGTTTTCTTTGTTTGCATTCTCTCCATCAAACTTTTAAATTTATATAAAAATTCCTAAAACGAAATGTTAATTGGCACAAAGAAAGATATTTGAAAAAAAAATTTCTCGGATGTTTTATTATTATTTATTTATTTAATGCAAAAATGGATAATCAAAGGAAAATAATGTCTAAAAAGGTTTGTTACAAAAATTACGTGATAAACATCATAACGTTATTTTTTAGAAAAGTAACAGATTTATTGAGCTGATAGCTTACCACAAAAACCATAAACTTCAGTACCAAGGAAAATGCAAGATTTATGTTAATTTGATTTCGGAGCAGTTAATTATTCAACCAACAAATAAAGGTATGAATTTTTATTAGTATATTTTTTACGAAAAAAGGTATAATTTTAGAACATAAAACAACAGAAGCAACTTTTAAATGGCATTTTGTAAGAAAAAAGGTACTTTATAAAAATCTACATATACATTCGTTAATGAATTATGCAAAACACACTTTTCTAGAATGTCTTACTGGTGTTTGCATCAGATGAACTAAAAGATTTTGTATTGGCATTTAGTACAGAAAAGAGATGCTCTAAAGTTTATAACTGCATCTGTAAAAAAACAGTAAGTTTCAACCTTACTTTTTTTTATATAATCTTTTTTTAATTTTTATAGATTACAACAACAAGCACCAAAGTATCTGTTTTGGAAAATCGTTTGTTATTACCTTTATTTCTTAGTGCTGCAGATAATGATGTATCGAATAGACAAATAAAAAGTATAATTTGGAAGTGGTTCAACAGCAATAAAGTTGAAGCGAAAGAAAACTTTTTAAGATTGATGAAAGATAATGGAGTAGATAATATTGGAGTTAATGAAAAAAGAAGAAATAATGTAGTAGCAAATGTTCTGCAAAATAAAAAGTATATTAATTTTATGTTGTCATTTTTAACAAAGTTAAAAGTTTTTTTAGCTCAAATAATAGCCTTAAACGCAAACATTCTGTAGCATGTCATATTAATGAAACTGTTAACACAGATATGACTGATAATGGATGGGCTTCAGATGGATCAAACGAAAATAGGTAAGCTTAAAATACAGAACGTTCTTTAACATTTTAAAGACATTGGGCACTACAGGCTTTTCATTTTTTGATAGTAAAAATCTTTAAAACCACTTACGGAATTTAAATTCGTAGTAATCTAATATCTAAAGTTTTTAGAGTTCCATGCAAAAGACGAAAATCAAGTGAACGAAATGAATACAGTAACACAGTTAGCAATGCGATGTTCAAATACATTGTTCTAAAACAAGTAAGATGTCGTCGAAGAAGACTTGCCATATTTAATACTCCTGCAAAAACACATTATTATCCATATCATCGAAATCAACATAATGATTTATACGTTTGCACAGGATGCAGAGAAAAGAATCATTATACTACTGCTATTTTTGATATAGGAAATAACATGGTAAAATTGGACAACAAAAGTCATGTTTGTGAGCCTGAAGTTTATGCTCCCGAAAAATATTACGAAATTAAAATTCTGAGAAAAGGGGATTACAAAATTTGTGAAAATCTCGATCCTAAAATTATGCTAGTATATTATGATAAAGAAAAAATCCTTTCATATCAATACAATTGGCAGAATGCTATGCAGAGATTTGTATGTTCTGGATGCCGATTTTTGAACAAGCATTTATTTGCAAATATATGTTACACTGAAGCGGACAATGAATATATTGAAATGATTGATCATGATCATATTTGTGAGCCAAAGAAGTATGATCCTGAAAAATACAATCAATGCAATGAATTTTTGCTTAAACCAAATTTTGAAGTTCGAATAACAAATAAAAATGGGAAAGAACAACCAACGCTTATTGTTTTTAATAAAGATGACAGACGTTTATGCTATGTTTATCACAAGCAAGAAGAAAACACATTTGCTTGTAGTGGATGCAACAAAGCTAAAAAGTGTGTGTATGTTAAGCTCTGTAGAAATGATGATGATGAAGAGTATGTAATTTTGTCGAAGGTTCAACATATTTGCTTACCAAGACATTACGTACCACAAACCGAAGAAATTATTATACAACAACCAAATTTTGAATATCTTGAAAAAACTTCAACTGGTGCACCAAAACTATTTATTTTTGATAACCATGATAAAAGCAAATCTTACGTATTTTCAAAGCAAAGTGGTAAAAATGCTACGAATAAATTCTACTGTTATGGATGTCATAGGTTGCCGAAGACAAAAACAATTAAACAAATAAATGGCGTAGAAGTTAAAGGTGTTGTAAAAGCTTATTTATGCAAAGATGATTCAACAAATGATTATTATGTTCGAATGGCAGCACAAAAGCATTTATGTAAACCTAAAAAGCATAAACCTGAACAATTTGAAATCAAGAATATTGCGGTAACTGAATTTATACTATTTCGCCCAAAAGCTGATCCACAAAAATTACGTGTTGCATTTTATCATCCTGATAACAAAAATATCTGTTATGTGTTGAATTATTTTTCATCTTTAAAACAATTTCTATGCAGAGCATGTAAAGAAAAAAAGAAATATATTGCAGCAAAGCTTAAAGTTGATGATGCTGGAAAAGAATATTTTATTCATGATATCAGTAAGCATATTTGTAAGCCTGTCAAAGTTTCGGCAATAAAACAGCCAAAAAACAAAATCCTTGAAAAAACGGGTTTAGGCTTAGAAAAAAAGAAAATCGACGAAAGTAAGCTCATCAGAAAACCAAATTTTGAATTTCGTGGTGTTCCTGAAAACAATTTAATTATTTTTAAAAAAGGTGATAAATCATTATGCTATGAATATTGTAAGTCCAGTGAATATTACAAATGTATCAAATGTAAAACTGCTACTGCTAAAGTTAATGTTGATGAAAATGGAGAAAGTTATGTAATTCTTGGAAGAAATGAACATAAATGTGAGCCAATCAAGTATCAAAGTGAAGATAAAAATATTATCAAAGCTGGAAACTTTCACATCTTTAATCGTAACTTTCTAAATAGACAAGAAGCACTTGTTATTTTTACTTCATCGAATAAAGAATTATGCTATGAAATGGATTACTATCTATCTTCAAAGAATTTTCGATGTTTATCTTGTACAAAACTAAAGAAATGTGTTTCGGCAAAAATCTGCAAAAATCCAGCTGGTGAAGACTATGTTCATCTTCTTCGTGAACACATATGTCAGGCAAAGAAATTTAATCCGCAAGCTTATAAACCAATAATTATTCCAGCTGAAGGGTTTCAGTATATCAAAAATGATGAAGGTGTGCCAAAGTTGAATGTTTACACAACAGATAAAAAGAATACTATATTTGAATTTGAGTTACTCAAAGATAATATTTTTTTATGTGCCAGATGTAAAGAAAGAGGTCGTCAAATACATGCTGTTTTGCGAGAAGAGGATGGTAAAAAGTTTTTGGAAGTTCCAGCAAAAAGACATACATGTATTTTCAAGTAAGTTAACACTCAAAACTTTTTTTAGTGAAACTAAAAAAACAATTTTAGTTCTAATAACCTTATACAGAAGAATGTTCATGAAAGTGATGATGATCGCTCGCAAGGTAATGATAACATCAAAGATGAAAAGAATCAACGGTAAGCAATGGTTTTTTTTGTCCAAAATGGCACTAATGAAATTTAAATTTTTAGTGGTAATAATTCATCTATTTATGTAAAATCAGAAAATTTCAAACTATTTGAATATAAACGACAAGGTTCGCTGGTACAAAAGTTAATAATTTTTGAAAATGATGAAAGGAAAATGTGTCACATTTATATCAATGATAAAGAAAATTGCGTCTTTGAGTGCTGCTTATGTCGTGATAATTACAAGATAAAATTATTTACTGCAATGTTAAAAATAGAAAATAACGGAAAACAATTTGTTGAAGTTGAAAATGGTCATTCATGTCCACTTCGAAAATATAATCCAGAAAAATTTAAAGAAAGAAAATGTATTTACAAGCCAGATTATAAAGTCATTGAAGGAATAGAAGATGGTTTAAAGAAGAAAAAGTTGATTATCTTTGATGCAGCTAATAAAGAATTATGCTATGAATATTCTCAACAAAACAAATACAAAAACGATCTTACATTTGAATGTAGCGGATGTCGTATTAAAGCTAAAATATTTCATGAAAAAACTCCAACTGAATATCTTGAATTATATAGTGATGAACATGTTTGTGATCTGCGGCCTTATGATCCTGATTCTTTGTTCAAAGAAACAAATTATATTTATGAACCAGATTATGAAATTCAAACTGTAAAAAAAGATGGCAAAGATTTGAAACGCTTGATTCTTTTTGACAAGCAAGACAAGAATTATTGCTTTGAATATACGTATAGATGGCCGTTTTTTACATGCTGTAAATGTAAGAAATATGATCACGGTGTATATGCTACATTAGTCAAAGATAAAAATGGCAAGGAATGTATCAAACTTAATTCAAGGAAACATATTTGTGAACCAAAACTCTATGTACCAGAAGAAGATAAACAAGAAGTCAGCATTGAAATCACCAATTTCGAAATTGTACCATCATTCAAAAATCCTAATACAAAAAATCTTATTTTATTTAATGACGTGAATAAGAAACTATGTTACGAATTTTATCCAAGTGGGGATAGGTATTATTGTCGTGGATGTACCAAAACTCCTACAAAATATTATAACATAAAATTTGCTGAAGATGAAAATGGAAAGTTTTTTATGACAATGAAAGCGGGTCAAAAGCATGGTTGTAAGCCTTTAAAATATGATTCATCAAAATTCAAGTTAACAGTTAAAACTGTAAAAGCTTCAAATTTTGTTTTTTACAAAAAAGTTGATAACAAGTTTGGATTAATTATTTATGCATCTCAAGATAAACAGCTTTGCTATAATTATTCTTATCGTCCTGCAGAAAAAACTTTTCATTGCTCAGAATGCTCAAAAGCAAGAAAGAAATTAAGAGCTACAGTTCATTTAAATATTGATGGAGAAGAATATGTTAAACTTGGGGCAACTGAACATGTTTGCAAGCCCCTCAAATTTTCAAGTATCAAATCTTCAATTTTCAAATACGTCAAAGCAACGGACATTTTAACTCCTAAACCTGAACATCAGGGTGATGTAATTAAAGATTTTGAGCTTAGAGATGGCAAAGACGGAAGTAAAGATGCTGTACTCATTGCATTTGATGCAAATGATAAAAGCTTATGTTACATTTTAAATTATCGAAAGTCATCAAAGACATATGCATGCAATAATTGTTTCTGCAAAGGTGCATGTGTATCTGCAAAACGGCATAGCGATGAAACTGGCAGGATTTATTTTGTAATGGGAGAAAATGGTCATGTTTGTAAACCGGTAGAATATGAACCCGAAAAAGAAAAATTTCGAAATTATATAATCACTGAAAAAAATGCCGGAAATCCAATGAAAAAATTAATTGTCTTTACTAATGAAGAAAGAACGCATTGTTATGAATATTTAATTTGCAGCAGAGGAACAAAATGTCTTGAATGTAAAGATGACAATGTTACTGCAAAGTTGATGAAAGACAAAGAAGGTCTCGAATATGTTGAATTTGGTAAACAAGAACATTCTTGTTCTCCACTTATTTATGATCCAACAAAATATGAAAATGGTACAATCATTCCTTCGTCCCAATTCGTAGTCTTCCCGAATACCCAAGGTACCATGGATAAAAGGCTGATTATTTTTGATGGAAATGATTACAACCTTGGATATGAGTATAATACGAAATACAAAATTTTTAACTGCATGAAATGCAATTCTAAAATGAAGAATACCACTAATGCCAAGCTTATCACAAATGTAAATAATGGTGAAAAATATGTAGAACACTTTAAAACTGAACATATTTGTGAAGTTCAAAATTTACATGAATCTGGTAGAATTATCTACTCATCTAATTACAAGCTTGAAGGAACTAATGAAGATGATCAAATGTTGACTGCAACTCATCACAGTAATGCAACAAAGTGCTATAAATTTCAGTACAGCAATGAATTTCAAGCTTTTTATTGTTTGGGATGCCGAGAAAGAAACAAAGTTATTGCTGGTAAACTTTGTAAGAAAAATGATGAAAGTCATTTTTTCGTACTTGCATTTGATCATTTTTGTAAACCATTATCTCACAAGTGAATGACAGTTTCTTTTACAAATAATAAAATTTTTGTATTTTTGCATTCCGCGAAATTAAATAATAAAACTCATCTAAAAATTTAATTTATATGCTTATCTTTTTATAAAAATTTGAACTACAAATTTCGAAACATTAAATGCCTCCTTTTAAAGTGAGTGCGAATTGAACGTTTTATAACAGAGGCACGCTCAAGGCATTCACTGCTGATGGCAAGGAGGCTGGTATAATTTAATTAACTACAGTATCCTTCAGTGTAAAGGCTTTGTAGATTAAAAAGTTAAAGAATTTGCATAATTTTTATGTTCACAATTTATTATTTGCTGCATCAGTGAATGTTTTTTGTCGTTTCATTCATTCATTCTTTTGCTGTTGTTGCTTGTGGAAAAAACTTGAAAGAAATGGTTGCTGTCTTCAAATCTTTTGTTCTTATTATTTTTGCTGTTTTTCTTCTTTTTGATTCTGCATTTTGGTAAGTATTTTTTCGGGGATTATTCTATTGTTTTTCCCTAAAAGAAATATTTCTGGACAAATTATAAACAAGTAGATATTTTGTTTTTTCATACTACATATCAACTTGTTGTTTCACGTCCTGTTTTTTTTGGAAATCACATGCTTGCCTTTGTTGCTCGGGAGAGCAGTTGGTAGCGAGCTAGACTCCTAATCTAAAGAGGAATTCAAGGGCAAAGTTCGAATCCACCTTCCTAATCTAAAGAGGAATTCAAGGGCAAAGTTCGAATCCACCTTGGGGCCTAAAAAATTTTTATGTTCTAAAAACTAATAAAAGTTGATCCTGACATATTCAATTAAACTAATAAGTACATTGTTGTAATCAGTTTTTTCTTAATTGAATTTTTGCGGTCAAAATAAGCCAAAAATAACAACAAAATTCATCTTTTTAAAATTTATTTTAGCATTTAATACGTTACAAATGACTCCTATTAATTTTTAGAGAAATAAAACTTTCTATGCCCCGGGATGGATTCGAACCTCGCTCTTGACTACCTACCCTGGACTGTGAGTCTAGCGCGCTACCAACTGTTCCATCGGTCAACAAGAGGAAGCATGCGATTTTTAAAAAAAAAACAAAACATATCCTACAAACGGCTGACTTCAAATCTGGACATGGTCCTAGAAACTACAAAGCTACGGCAGCTCTTTTATAATTTGTCCAGAAACCAATGTTATTGAAATGTTTTAATCTATTCTACCTTTTTTTTAGCTCATGTGAACTTACATCGGAATTGGAAGCAAAAGATGTAGAAACTGGAGGATATGTTATAAGATATGTTGAATATCAAAGGTGAGTTTATTTTTTCCATAATAACTTTACAATATTGCATGCAATTTGCACGATATAAACTACTTTTAGTTTTGCAGCTGCAACAGATATCAATCGTGCAAAAGCCTTGGGACCTGAAATGGATAAAATTAATAGAATATTTGAGTTACGTAGAGAAAAGGGGTATGTTTTTTTACATTCATAATCATATATGTATATCTAAATTATTTATAGCTATTACCCAAAGAATGCTACATTTGATAAACCAAGAGTACAATATGAATTATTGATGGGACATGAATTACATAAATTTGAAGGACAAGTTCTTTGTCAAAATGGTCATACAATTCATGAATCAAAAGCTCGTGTACTACTTCTTGATTACAATTTGAAAGAACATGAACGAGAATGTCATTCCTTGCATGATAAAGCAGCATATCATCGAAAGAAAGCTTCATTTGATTTTTTTGCATTTATTACCAAAGATGATAATTCATTGGTTAAATATCGTTTCTATGATGTATGCTATAATGGACAAGTTGTTGAAATGGATGCATTTGTTGATGGAAGTGGACATTATGTTTTATAATATGTACTGTATGTTTTTATCAATATATTTAAAATTTTATGTATTGTAATAATAATGTGAGTTTTGATTTAATAAAGAAATATTTTGAGATTAAATATTAATTGATGGGGGTTATGGGTATTTTGTTGGGAAAAATGTTTTAAAATATTTTAAGCTATCGTAAAAACATATGTTAAAAAGATAGACTTAAATAAAGATAGACATTTTTTATGGCATAGCGTCAAAATTGTCAATAAAAAATAGTATAACATTTTTATAGATTCTTTTTACATATTGGTCGATGAATTTCATTGCATGGAAAATTGGCTATTGCTCCACCCCACATTACACCGCATGCATTTCCTTTTGCATATGGATAACCTTGTGCCCATGGATTATAATCCCATCTACTTCCATCAGACCATTTCCATGTTAATCCGCCGTCAATCGAAAATGCGCCGGTCCAAAAATCGGAATTAGCGGCGTAAACGTTATCTTAACAACAGTATTTTGAAAAAGTTTGTATCATTTCTGAATAGCAACTTACAACCCAAGAACATTGCTTCTTCGAATGAGTGGACAGAAGGCAAATGACCTCCCTGTTCAACGCAATACCTTTCTGCTGTTGTCCAATCCATGGGACCGGTCATATTACCGTTGCCATAACATGAATGAGTTGGTTGAAAATAAATGTATGGATAGGGACAATATCCAAAGACAGGATATCCTGATGTTGTTGTAGCTTTGGTAGTTGTTGCTGATGGTTCATAAAAGCTTTTGTCTACTTTACAAACATATGGTTTTGTTTGATAACAATTTTCCGATCTCCAAAATCCATCTGTTACTGATAAAGCAGTACAGCTACTTCCAGAAACATTTTTAGGTTCACTTATAGCCCAATCAGAAAAATCAAGTGGAGTTCCATCCATCCACGACCAATTTCCTCCAGGCATCATATTTGTTAATCCAATCCAAAAATCAGTTACTGTAGACTGATGAAAGTTGCTTCCACCTTCTTCTAAAATATCCTTTATTCATATTAAATAACTGAAAAAGCTTACATACGTGCTAATAAAGCATTAGCCATTGCATCATGGATAGAAACAAGATGTCCACCAATTTGAACACATGAAATTTCGGCTGTCATAAATTCAGATGTATCATTTTGGAAAAAATAACACTCATCTTGCCATTCTAGACTTCCATTTGGACATGAAGCACTAATTGTTAAAAAAAAAAAGAAAAAATTAACTTTTTTAGCATCTTTTTTTTTCTTCAAAGCCCCAAATGACAAAAAGAAAAGCTAAAAATCAAATAAAACTCAAAAGGGTAATTACTTTGTGATAAGGTTAGAGATGAGTAAATGATAAGACATCAAATCAAAATTTCCAAAAGTTTTAATGTATTTGACGCAAATGCTTGTTTATATAAAATAGAATGTTGTTGTTTTCTTTTAAAGTACTTTGATCATGTTAGGTCAAAAAAGAAAAGAAGCATTTGTAGTAAGTTTTTGAAGAAAACCTATATTTTTAACAAAATTCAATCATGTCTTACTGTACTATTTTACGGTTATATCTTAAAAATGCGTCATTTTGTCATCATAGCATAAATAAAAAGGTTTTGTCTTTTAGTGCACTGTTTTTAGTCTCATTAGTTGGGTGAAAAACACAGGAATATCCAAAATTGGTGAACATTTTTTTGCAATTAAACGATTGAAAAAATCTAACATCAAAACAAACTATTGATTGTTGTTTTGTTTTTCAAAGAAAAAAAGCAAAAAAAAAAGACAAACTTCAACATATTTTTTTTCATGGGCCAAGAAACACGTCCGTCCACTTTTTTTGAATGAATGAGAAAGACGAATGCTAAACAAAGACTGAGAGAGGGAGAGAGTCAGCGCGGTCCAAAAAATGAGTCATCTTATTTTCAGTTTTTTTTTGTTTTCCTTGTTCTCAAAGAAATGCTACTTTTTTTAAATCAAACTTTTGTTTTCATAATGTATATTTCAAGTTTTTTTATTTTAGCTTTTTAACTTTCCTTCCCCAAACATTTTTTTTGTCTCTTTTTCTGTAAACTTTTCTTGAAACACTTATTTTTTTAAGCAGAGTTTTTTGTCTAATGTTTTTGTTTTCCATATTTTTTCAATTTAACAATTCATTCTTTACAAAATTACAAGTATTTTATATTTTTACACATTAAAAAGATACATGAGATTCTCATGAGGAGACAAAAATAAGTTTATTGTAGTCTCTTCTTTTTTTGTTAATTTTCTTTTCTCTCTGCTTTCTTTAATTGCTTTCTTGGCAAAATGCCATCAAGTCATTTCAAGTTTTTTCTTTTTTTTTTAAATGTTATTCAAGTTTTTTGATTGAGTTTTTAACCTTTATGTTATATTACCGTTAGATGCACTAATATTACGCGTTTATAAAATTTACCTTCGTCGAAATACGTGAATGAATTTATTGGTTTTGTCCGTTTACAGCTTAACATGTCTCAATTTCGATTGTCACTTGTGGCTCCATTCGGCTCTTGCGTTTTTATTGCATCGTTATTATGTTTATTTATTTTCAGGAATCTCTCTCTCTTCATTTTTGTTAAGACAAATATTTAATTTATTCATTATTATTTATTTATACAAGTATGCCAACGCTTATTCCTGAAGTACTTGAAAGAATCGCATCAGAATTTCGTTACCAAGGAAAATCTGCTCATCCAAAAATCGAAGAAATAACATCAAATTCAAATGAATTGGTTAAATTTATGCTTTCTGGACGAAAACCTTTCAATTCAACCCTTACATACTTTTCACGAGCTGACAGAATTGCAGTATGGAAACAATATTTTGTAGTGGTATGTTTTTGTAGGGGGCTGTGAAGTTATTACTTGATAAAAGGGGAAGGAGGATTAAAACATTTATCAAGCTTTCCTTTAATGTCTTTATAAATCAGAGGGGAGCTTGACGCACCTAAAAATAATCTTAAGTATAGTATCACTTACATTGCTGCACTTGATTATACTATATCCTTAAAGATATCTGAGAGTTCATTAAAAACAAGTGACATTCGAAATTGAGAAATGTTAAACTGTAAATTTTTTTTACTATAAGTGCATCAAACAGGTTTTTTGTAAACATACAAAAATAACGTAAATTCGACAGCAATTACGGTCCCGCTATAGTTTTATAAAATACTGTATTTTTCTGTTTACTTTAATTACCTCTTTTTAGACCATCAAGAATTTCACTACTGATCGATTCAATACTCTCAATAAACATTATTTTCCATATGATTTTGTTCTTATGAAATCTCTTTTAAATGCTCTTTTTCAATCAAATGGAACTCTCGAAATTCATGAAGAAACTGGAGGAAAGAATGTTATCTTGGATGCACTTATTACTCCAGGTAAGTCTTTGTTTACTATTATTAGGTGTTCTTCATCACAGTAATATGTTTTAGATTTAAAGAAAGTAACTCTATTTGCAAAACTTAATTCAAAATATTTCAAAGAAATGAAATCCAAGTGTTCATTAGAAAAAATTCGTGTTGCTTACAATTTTAGCTCTAATTTTGTGAGTTTTTTATGATTACAGTAATCGTTTTTTAAAAACGTGAATACCGTAAAGGTTCTAACTGAAGCGCTACGCTTTTATTTTTCAGCCAATTTTTTGGGAAATTTTAAGAATTAATAATCTTTTATTTTTCTTCAAAAGTTTATTGATGTGATAGTGTTTTCTTAACTAACCCATCTTGATAATATTTGATAGTATCCCAGTATCTGATTTCGGCTTCAAAAACTCTATAAGAACAACTTTTCTTGCGCTTTTATTAGAAAGTGATTCAATCAGAGCATTTACGGTATTTGTAATCAACTATTTCTTACTTTACTGATTCTGTTTTTTAAACATTATCTATTTTAGGATTTCTTTAATGTTCCTGCTTCTTGCCATGAAATCGTTAGCAGCTTTGGAAATGCTAGAATATCACGTAATACAATATTTTTTGACCCCTGATTTCATAATTAAGCTTGCAAACTTGCTTTCTTAGGTTTGGTTGTGAGCATATTTATGTAACCACAACTGCATCATTTTGTCAAAAGTTGCGCTAAATTTGATTTGTTTGGCTAGTTTTTGTGATACATTCTATATGTGATCAATGTTACAGTATACGATAGTGACATGAGATTTCCATTAAAAAAGAAAGAAAAATGTTTTAAAAAATACGTTAGTAAATAAGTTTGTGCAAAGTATACGGTATATAAAAGCGTATCGCATATCACTAAGCTCCATCTCCCCTTCCTTTTTGTATTACGTGATATTTCTATTTTCATTTTATACTTTTAGTTGGCGATATTCCTGAAAAGTATGTTTAACAACCTTCACTTCAACTTTAAATTGCTATTTTTTAGATCAGCATTTCCTCAAGTCAAAGAACTCAATATTTTTTGGATGGATTTGAATACTGTAACAACTGATACTTTAATTCGGCAATCAAGACTTATTACTGAAAAATTTCCAGTGCTTGAAAAATTATATATTGTTTATAATGTTTCTATTCAAACACGTAATATTGGACATGCTGTTGCTGCAATTCAACCATCAGCTTTTAATGTTATTCCAGCAAATATTAATGGTGTTATTCATTTTGAACTTGGTATTCATGAAAGTGATTATAAAAATGTAAGTTTGTATTGCTTGGGAATATAAAAAGTGGGCCAGATCTGACCTCCTTAGTTTTCACGGAAGGTGGTTTTATCGCATTTAAGGGTTTAAAAATTCCCTGAATTAGTTTTTGAACCCATATAGAACCGTTTTTCTTCTGTGAGATCATGTTTGATGTGTAGAGTTTTTTGTAGCGGGAACAACTTTTTCACACGAACGGATATTCTGTCCCTAACTATCCCATAGCTAAGCCAGTATATAGGCAAAATAGGAAAGTCCTCTACTATAAGAAGCAAGTTCTCATTTGAAAAGTCCAATAATTCATTGTCAGATTCCTATCATAAGTAATCTATTTTTTTCAGATCTCACGAGAACTCAGTAATGATCCAGCTGTTAAACTTGATTCTACGAAAAAACTTTTCGCAAAGAATTTAATGATTCATGATAATCTTTTTGTTATCTTCAAAATTAATACTGAAGCTTGAATTACATTCTTTCACTTCTTGTTATGTTTCATTTTGTCTTCATATGCATGCATTTTTGTTTGAATAAAAATTATCTCTCTTGGTTACTGTATTATTCTAATTAACAAAGAAAAACAATAGAAACTATAACAAACTTTTCAAACAACAACAAACTCAAAACCAATTTTTAATAATTCACATGCTTCATTAAAACCATTTTTGATACGTTTTTTTTCTTTCGCTACCGTAATCTTCATCCACAGAAGTTTGGGTTAGCAAAGTGCCGAAGGAAATAAGTTGTGATAAATTTGAACCATTTTATTAGAGAGCTCCCGGCCGGGGCTGTGTGGCTATTTCGAACAAGAACAAAGCGATTGAAAAAGCAAAAAAAATGTAAAAAACCATCGCTTTTATATTAAAGCGATGGAAAAGAAAAAACAAAAGAAGACGGATGTTTTTACAATAAAACTTACTTTTGCAATAAAAGCAAAGATTTGTCATTGAAAATTCTCGACATCCATAACACAAAATTCGAGTTTTTCACCGATTTTTTCTTTGATCACTTTGATATGTTGCCGTGATAACATTGTCATCAAAAATTTTGAAGCTGCTAATTTAAGTTCTTTTTCATGATTCATAAATTCTGATTTAAAAAATATGTTTTCAACGGTGTCTATTTATTATGCAGAACAATTGATGATTTTCAAAAAATGATTTTAAATTTCATCTATTAATTACTGGTTGAATTCACATTGATATTTTATTATGGTAATCGTTTACGCTTTCTTGACATTGGTAAATAAACAAAAATCAGTTTTGGTAATTTAAATATTCAAAAGCATCAAAAACAAACAGCACAGAAATGTCAGTGTTTGCGATAAAAAAATTCTTTATCTTTTGCCGTTTTTTGCTGCAATTCCTTCTTCTTTTTTCACTAAAATGAGATTTCATCATCTTATGATACATTTATTTTCGATAAAAATTATTAGCAAATTGATGCATTTTTTGTAAGAACTGCAATGTCTGTTCGTTGGAACATTTTTTTGTTCTGCTTTTTTTTTCATTTTCATTTTTTATTGCGCAGAATTCCTTCTCTTTGACTTCGACTGCAAGCGCAAGGATTTTTACGGGTGAAAAGAATATATGCCTGTTACACTTATTGATTTTTATTTCAAACACTAGTCTATCCATAGACGAATGTCGTCTATTTTATGTTCATTCTATTTTCTCATTAGAGCTTTTTTTCGTTTACAAAATGCTAAATTATAATGACTTTGCTTTCGGCGCTTTAAAAAGTCTGGTTTACATATTCGTGCTGTTTTATATTTAAAATAACGATTAGAAGCGCTTTGAATAAAATAATTTTTTTTCAGGTTTCAAGTCCATTTTTGGTACTGTCTTTTTATTTTTACACTTTGAGCTTGTTAGAATCATACCTAACAGAGATAACTGATCATAGAAAAAGCAGTATTTTTGCATTTAATTGAACGACAAGTTAAACGCAAAAAACTAAAACGTTTTAAGCAATACTATTTCCGATATATCTTTTTATATATATAACTTTTACGGTTAAAAAAATTTGTCTCAAACTTTAATTTTTTAATTTTGTCCATGATACATGACTTGGGTTTATTAAGTTTTTTAATTGTATAAAGTGTTAAAATAAAAAGACATAAGCATAACTTCTGCTGTCATATTAAAGATGGATATCGCACAACAAGTTGAAGATTTAACTCTTTCCAATCAACAAAATGGTACCCCTGTTTTTATGTATGGAACTGCAGAAAAACAAGTAACTCTTGCATTTCCAAAGCATGTCATTGATCATATCGTCATGAATCCAAAGTCTCCAAAGCAATGGAAAAAGCTTATTAAAGCTTGTAAAATGTTTTATGATAGAAATCCTGTTGTCGTTATTCCTTGCATCCATTTTAATAAACAAAAATATAATGGCTTTAAAACTTGCTCGGGTGATTATTGCAATGTTCGTCATAACAAAAATTTTGCTGGAGGACCAATATGTTTTGGATAACTGATATGCTTGAAATTTCTGGTGGTCGACATGGTGTTGCTCAATTTTTAATTCAAGATGTTTTCAAGTGCCATGCAAAAAAGATTAAACTTCTTGATCAAGAATTAAGTGTTGGTGAATTTCAATTTTTAACTGCTCAAGTTGTTGATGGAAATTTCGCAAGTTGGATTTTTGATGATCATGCAAAAGCTGTTCCATTTGAAAAAGTTGTTGAAACTTTAAATAAAATTTCTACAATTGATTAGTAAGTTTTTTAAAGACTGTAAAGCTTCACTATTATTAATTATATTTAAGTTCTTTCAATGGCCACGATGTTACCACAAATACTTTTAAAATTCTTGCACAAATGGAACATGTCAAAAAATATGAAAAGATTGCTCTTCATGGAATTCCAAGTACAATCAATTTTGATGATCTTTGCACCTTTTTGCTCGTGAGTTATATGTTTTTTTATTTTTATGAAACACTAAAAACATGTTTCAAATTCGATACATATTTACAACCTGTAACAAAATAAGGAGAAAATTTTCGGTCCTTCTTTTTGCTTTTAAAGTTCACTTAACGAAATTGACTGACTCTCTTTTTTTGGTTTGGTTAATATAGCAACTTTTTTAGGATAACAAAAATATCAAATTTACACTTTCATTTGATCAACATTGTACCAGTGAAGAATATTATGTCAATCTTAAAACATTTAATAAAAAAATCAATGGAGCAGATTATGGCGAATTTGAAAAACCAATGATGTCATATCCTTATGGTGTATTGGTTCTTTTAATGAATGATAAAAAATTTAAATTTAATTAATTGTTTGCAAAATAATTTTAATCTTTTTTTATTGTTTTGTTTTTACAAATATTTTATTTGGTTTTCTATTATCTTTTTATTGTTTAAGCTTATCTTCCATCATAAATACTGTTAAAAATATTCGTAACCGTTGTAGACAAAAAAATTTTGTCATCGAGACAAAAATTTACTTGCTTATTCATTTTTTATTCTTGCTGCACAAAGGTTGCAAAGATTTTCCGCCATTTTTCTCCTTTGTTTTTTGGTTTTAAAATATTTCATCATTACAATTGTCATCAAAAAAAGATGTGAGTTGTGTATGCGAATGGAGGGACTGTTTTGAGCGGCATAGAGTGGATGTCAAATTATTGATTTTTTTGGTTCAATTTGTTTTTTTATTCAGTGTAAGAAACGTACACTTTGAACTTTAATATCATATAATTTTTAGTGACAAAAAATATTTGATTCTCCTCAATTTTTTGTTGTTTTCTTTTTTTTCAACCCCCTTGCGCCGCATTTTTTTAGCACTTCTTTTTTCCACAAATATAAAAGTATCTGCCGTTTTTTCTTCACAAACGCGTAAAAGCATCAAATTTCAAAATACTTTTTCGATCCCTGTCGTGCCAAGTAGCTCCTTTTTTTGGTTAACTTTCGATTTAAAAATGTGTCATTATTTGAGGATTCACTTATCGGAATGAAAAGTTTCTGCGTTTTCCTTTAAACTTTTCTTTAATATTTGAATCTAGAGGTCAGAATTTGTAAACAAAATAATCGCTCGTGCATCATTTATTCAATTATAAAAATGCTTTAATTATCGTTCTTAAAAAATAATAAATTTAGGAATTTTTAATTAAAATAATTTTTAGGTTTCAAGTTTTTTTTCAGTTGAAATAATTGTCTTTTTATTTTAACAAAATTCTTGAAGAGGGGATGGTATAGTGATAGTGTTTTAGCTTTCTTGCACATTTTTTAATATTTAGTAACTGTTAAATTTCTGTGAGAACACATAGGGATTGTCCAGACGTGACGTCACGCATTTTATGGGTGGATGGGGGTAGACCAAATGTGACGCTTTATTCAAAAAGCGCCAAAGATCAAAGGCAACAGCTTGACGGTAAGGGTGGGTGGGGTACTGAATTTCGGATTTTTGTGTGACGTCACGTCTGGACGATCCCATATCTACACTTTACAATCTCAAAAAAGGATTTTATTTTTAAGTTTTATTCTAATTCTTGGGGTGAACGCCTTAAAATTATTGGCATGACTTTTGGCAAAGAGCGTTAAAATAAAAAGACATTAGCATAACTTCTGCTGTCATATTAAAGATGGATATCGCACAACAAGTTGAAGATTTAACTCTTTCCAATCAACAAAATGGTACCCCTGTTTTTATGTATGGAACTGCAGAAAAACAAGTAACTCTTGCATTTCCAAAGCATGTCATTGATCATATCGTCATGAATCCAAGCACACCAAAACTTTGGATGAAAATTATTAAAACTTGTAAAATGTTTTATGATCGAAATCCAATTATTGTTATTCCATGCATGCATAAAGATGAAAAATCTGATATCTTCAAAACTTGTTCCGTTGGCTATTGTGATAATCTCGAAGATAGAGATATTGGTGATGGACCACATAAATTTTGGATTCTACAAGGTCTTTTTGTATCTGATAAAGAAGACGATGGCCTCGTTCAATTTGTAGTTCCTCGTCTCTTCAGATGTGACGCAAAAAAAGTTTTTCTTTCAAATCAAGATTTAAGCATTGAAGAGTTTCAATTTTTAACGCCTCAAGTTATTCTTGGATCTTTTGTATGCTGGGTTTTTGATGATGATGCAAAAACGGTACCATTGGAAAAACTTTTTGAATTTTTGCCAAAAATTTCAACATTTAATTAGTAAGCGGTTAAAACTCACATATTTATTAATATCAAACCCTTTTGCAGTAAGTGTAATGGTAAAGATTTTCATGCTGATACTTTCAAAAAGATTGCTGAAATGGAACATATTAAGAAAATGGAAATGATTGCCCTTCATTTTATGCCATCAACAATTAGTTTCGATGATTTATTAAAATTTTGTCTTGTAAGTTTTATTTACAAAGTAAATTCATTAGAGTACTCTAATTCCCTTATAATGTAAAAAATGGGTGACCAACTGGAAATTCTAGTCTAGAATGCCTTTTTTTAACCCAAACAATTTTTTTAATTTGCAACGCACAACTTTTTATCTTGCACTCTCACGCAGCTGTTTTTACCCTAAATAAAAAAAAATAAAAATGTGCTGCATTTATAGGAAAACAAACAAATTCAATTTGTTCTTAATTTTGATACTGTCACCAATGAAGCTTGTTACACAAAACTTAAAGCTTTCATTCAGAAGGTAAATGAAGCAGATTATGGTGAATATAAAGCACCAATGGTTTCATATCGCGTTTCGATTGATTTAATTGATGAATTAAATGTTGAAATTCAATGAATTATAGCTGATTGATTCTTTTCTTTATATTATCTATTTAGTTTTATAAATAATTTTTATGTATGTTTTTGTGTTTACAAATTTTTAATCATCATTGTCTACTTTTTTGTTAGTGTTTTGTGAAAAACATCATAAACTATTGTCAAGGACAAAAGGAAGAAACACGCATTAGGAGAATGGGTTATTTTTGAACAAAACTATGCATGCAATAGCAGGATTTAGTATTTTAAGCATTAACCAAACTAAAAAGTTTCAAATAATTAATTGAAAGTGTTTAATGTTGAATGAATAAGTCAGTTTTTTTTTGTTTTTATAACTTAAAATGATTATGGCTCCTGTGGGTTTTGCCGTGCTAAAAATGAAATCATGAGTATCAAAACCAAAGAAATTTAAAATGACAGCATCGAGTTTCTTTTCAAACATTTTTAATATATCTCGAATAAAATTTTTTAGTCTTTTTCCTTCATATTTCATCAGATGAATTTGTGTTGCTGCATCATTTAATGCAATATGAAGAGTGTCATCAGTACCATAAAAAAGGGCAAAACAACTTTTATCATTTTTACCTACGTGGAAGAAGAGACATTCTGGAAAATAAATGATATTAGAAAGAAAAGAGAAAAAAAGCTGATTTTGTAAAACGTATTTGTAAATCGGTGTTAAAAAATTACGTGAGAATGTGTTTTGTCATTTTATCCACAGCTTGCCAAAAAAATTTGAAGATTTTGTTTTAAATATAGCTCTGTTCTTCGATGATTATCGTTTGGAGATCTCAATTTTTTGTTTTTGAAATACAAATTTCTCTAATTGTAACTGACATTAACATCAACTACAATTTGAACTTACAAGGGACCGTTCTGACATGACACCCGGGGATTTCTTAGGTAATAGCGGGAACGGATAGCTTATAGCAAGGGATGAAAAACCCCCAAGGGTTTTTTTCCCGTTCGCTATTTTGAGGATTTAATAGCAATTTGCTATTACACAGTAAGTAGCAGGCGATGAACGTCTTAGCTATAAAATTAAGTTTGTGGAGGTTTTTGATGGTTGTAATAGCATGGAATATGATTAATTATTTATGAAATATTATGTTTTGCCATTTATAACCATCTAAAATTATCACAAACGTAATTCTTATACTTAGACGTTCATCGCCTGCTACTCACTGTGTAATAGCAAATTGCTATTAAATCCTCAAAATAGCGAACGGGAAAAAAACCCTTGGGGGTTTTTCATCCCTTGCTATAAGCTATCCGTTCCCGCTATTACCTAAGAAATCCCCGGGTGTCATGTCAGAACGGTCCCTTGTTAAACAAGATTATAGGATCCCAGTACTAGTATATTTCCCATTTACATCAGTAAATAAAAAAATTTTTGTTGAAACTTCTTAAATATTCAAATAAGGATTTTTTTAAATTGTGTTTTTCATTTCATCAACTTAAAATTTGTTGATAAAATGACCGCCAACAATTTAACGTCATGTGATCTATGCGTTTTTATCTCTCTTCTTTGTCAAAAGAGAAGCAAAGTGATTTTTTGCTTCTTTTTGTTTGCTGAAACAACAAAAAATTGATCCAACATACAAACGTCGTAACGCAGTTACTTTTTCCTAAAAATTTTTTAATGCTTTACATAGCTTACATCAATAACTGTCTATTTTTTTTTATTTAAGAATAAAATTTTCAACCTTTAGATTTTTTGCTCTTTTAAATTTTCTTTAAATTTTCTAAAATATTCAAACAAAACTTCCTAAAATTTTTAATGCTTTACAACATATGGATAGCTATTAGCTTACATCAATAATTGTCTATTTTAACCAACCTATTAGACTTTTTGCTCTTTTAAATTTTCTAAAATATTCAAACAATCACTTTTTTTAAAAAATGTTTTCACTTTTTCTAACCTCAATGAATAAAAGAGTCTTTTAGTTTGTGTTTGCTTTTCTTTACTTTTATGTAAACAGTAGCACAAAAACAATTGCTTTGCATTATTTTCACCTATACTACTTTAATATTATTGCTTTTTCCACTTAATAATAACGTAATAAGAAATTTAAAAAGAAAATTATATTGTTTTATGTTGCAACAGAGTTAATTTGCTTCAAACTATAAAAAAAACCTTTTTTAATTTTATCTTTAAAGTTTCTTCCTGCGTTTTTATTGTAAATGAGTAGGTCAACAATATGTGTTTTCATTGTTATCAATGCAAACTATATTTAAGCTCCAATAATAGTTTTTTCACTTATGTTAGTGAAATATATTTTTGTTTGTAAAATTTTCTAAAATATTTAAACCTTATTTGGCAAAACATATTTGCCCTTTTTCTTCTCTTCAACAAAGAAAAATGCAGTGAAAAAAAGGGCAATTTCTTTAGTGTTGTATTACAATTTTAGTTAACGTGAACAATGTCGCAAAAAATCGATTACCGTTTTTATAAACGTCATCAGAAAAAAATTACATAATTTGTTCCGGTACACTTTTGATTCACTTGTAATAGAAGATAAAACTAGATATGAGTTAGAAAAAACTTCATGTTGAAATAATTGTCATGTATTTTCAGAATTTTTAATGAGCTGAAGTTACCATCATATTGAAAAAAAAATTTTTAACATCAGTAATCACAGTTTTATAAAAGAAAAGACTATCATTACATTTGTTAAATTTTCTTCAATATTCAAATAATGATTTTATCGGTGAAAAAAGTTTTTTCAACTATTTTCTTTTTTCTGTGTTAAAAATAAAAGCTGTTTGTTTCAGAGATATAACTTTCATTGAAGAAAAATTCGTTAAAGATGAAGGCTCTCTCTGTTTGAGTCTCTGTTTGTTCACACAACAAATTTGTTGTCAACGGCAAATGACTCCTTCAGTCAAAAAAAAATGTTGATTGAGTTTGGGTCTCTTCTGACATAAAAAATAAAAGCAAAAAAATCATTTGACGTTAAAAACACAAACAGACTTTTTTTATCAGCATTGTTTAAGTATTTTATAAAAATCATTCACTAAAATTTGACAAAAAAAACAATTATTAAGAGATTATAAAATTTAGTGTAAGTTGGAAAATTGTCTTAAATAAAACATTTTCCAAGTAAGTGGTGATATCCTCGACAATAATAAATGAAAAAAAAGAGAAATGCATCTTTCACTGTAGTTGCTGCTGACGAAGTTTACTTTGACTTAAAATAAGTGTTGAATGTTCAACCAAAGTATTTTTTAAATCATTTAATGTTCTTTTAGAATACACGATCATATCAACACAATATTTTGCACTGTCATTGATATAACTAACATTAAGCATCTGGCATTAATTTTTTCACTAATTTTTAGTGAAAAAAACCGTTCTTTAAATGTTCTTAAATATTCAAACTTTAGTTTTTGATCAACAAAAAACGATTCTCTGCTTTTTTTCAATGAAGAAAATGGGATGAAAAAATGAAAGTCAACTTTTTTTTAAGTCTAACACTATATTCAACACAGTGTAAACAAAGACGCAAAAAATCGATCCGATTTTTTTTTCAAAAATAGTTGCTTAAAGAAAAATAATAAAAAATTTAATTTGCATTTGATTTTAGCAAATAACCTTTGAATTTCTAACGTTATGTCAAAAAAGAAAGAAAAAACACAGTTCATCACTTTTACATCCGTTGCCACTTAATATTTGCTTAATTTATATATTTATACAATTAACATTTTTCCGTAAATGTGATTCGTTTTTGATCAGTGCTGTAATTGAATTAAACAATTTTTTTTATTGCTGGATTTAAGATACACCTTTAAACAATTTTAAATGATCTGTGTTAATATACATGCGGATAACATATTTTTGATCTATGATCTGTCATTTAAAAGAAACAAAAAAAATTTTTTTTATTAATATTACATACTATTTTTGTTAATTTTTCTAAAAGATTCAAATAATGATTTGTATTAAGCATTTTTTCCACATTTTGTTATCCAAATGAAAATATAATGCAGCAAAAAAAGGAAGACAACTCTTTTTAAACATGCGTGTTTGTTTTAAACGTCAAATGACCTTTGCTTTTTTTAAATTCATTGTTTTAACAATCAATTCAACGCCTTTTCAACCGTACCCGATTTGTGTAAGTTTAGCCACCCAACTGAACAGCTAACTGTATAGAAAATGAACTGCATTGATAGATGTTGTTGCAGGTGCTAAGATAGTTTCAGCTTAAAATAAATTTTAATTGCTCCTTTCATATGGCCGTTTTTGTTTAAATGCTCTATACAAAAAACTAATGGTTATCTTATTGTTTTTTTATATAAGGTTTTTTTTATCAATATATATGGTTTCCATCAAATTTTCTTAAATATTCAAACACAGTTTTTTCTGAAAATTTTTTTTTCCTTGTTCATAGGAATAGCTTTTGTGAGCAACAATCCCTTTTTTTCTTTGTGTTTGTGTTCAAATGGTCGTGGCGACAGCGATGTCAGAGACGCAGAAAAATTTAATTCAGTTTTTCACTTTTTCTGCAACCATTTTTTTTAAATCAACATTTTAATAAAGCACGTAGTAAAACTGTATGTCACAATATGTTTATAAAATGTTTTACAAAACTATGCAGAAAAAATAGTTGTTGTTGTATATTTAATGGATGTGTATTTTACAGTTTTAACGGAACGCATTTTTTTCCTTTGCAAGATTTTTTACAGCAATCAATAACTATTTTTTCTGTCACTGTTAAATGGACATTGTCCACTGTCTTTGGTTCAAAAAAACATCATGTGTGCTTTTCCCATGACCCATTATTTTTGTGACTATAAACTTAAACAACAAAACTGTTATTAAAAATTATGGTTATAAAAACTTCATACCCAATTTGTAACTGCAGTGATAAAAAGCGGAAAATTATAAGTCATGTATTACAGATGCTTTGTTGCACGACAATGTTCTTATTTCCGTTGATAATTTTTTGTGACCTAGCAATATTTAACAGAATGGGAAGAGATAATTGGCAGATCGATGCTTTTTCCTGTGAAAATAAAACCGAATACATTGAATTGTCAATTAAATGTGCAAATTTAACACAAGTATTTGTTTTTTAAATCTATTGGTCAAAAAAACTACTTATTAAATTTTAGCAAATTAAACTACAAGAACAATTTTCGCAATTGCACGATCCATCAACAAAGATCCATCAATATTCAAAAATTATTATTAATGAAATCAAACTACTTTTGAATCAACAAAATCAAACATTTCAGTTGTTAAAAGAAATACAAAAAACATGTATCATTAATTTTGTCAAAGATAAAGTATCTCAAACAATGCAATTTTGGCATAACGTTTTTAACTATGCTCTGAGTTTAATTTTGCTGATAGCTTTATGTATGCTCCGAATAACTTTCATTGTAAATTCATACTTTGCGACAGAAAATAGCAGAATTAAAGTTATCTTTGGATGGACATGTCTTGGAGTTGGAATATGTTTATTTAAATTTTTTGGTGTATTAGAGCTTCATGAAAGAGATAAATTTGTAGATAACTTTAATGTAAATAATTTTTTGTTAACTTGTTAAATTAATTACAGTTTCGGTAATAAAAAGCGTTTCACAAGTATTGTTTTTTAACACCCATATTTTTTCTTCTAAGGTCGTAGCCAGATGTTCTTGCTGCTTGCTGCTTGATGCTTTTCTTATCAATAGCCTTCTTTTTGTGTTTTCGTCTTTATTGTGGACAAAAACATTGTTGAAATTTTTTTACTTTGTTTTAAAAGAAGAAAAAAAATGTCTTTTTTGCTTCAAAGTTTTGTACTTTTAGTTTTCATCTCAGCTATCAACGCTGCTATATGTCCGCAAGAAAGTTATGAATGGCAAAATAGTTGTTATTTCTTTCAAGCAAATTTGTCAGATTTTTCAACAGCAGAAACAAAATGTACTTCATTAGGAGGTCATTTGGCTTCAATTCATGATGGGTTCACAAATTCGTTACTTACAGGTAGGTATGTTTTGCAAAGTTTCATTTCTTTTTGACTGACTTATCATTTCTAGTTCTGCAAAAAATGAAAAAGCACTTTTTTAATTTTGTAATTTCTCGATTAAATTTATTTCCAAATTTACAGATAAAGGCGGCAGCTACTTCCATGAAAATTCAGGAACAGATTTTTGGATTGGACTAAAAAAAGTTAATTCAAATTGGACATGGACAGATCAAACAATATTCGATTTCAAAGACTGGGATGTTAATGAACCACAAAATGCTACAAATAATATATGTGGTGCGCTATCTTTGACCGGTGGTAGATGGAAAGCTGATGATTGTTTAAAAGGAAAACCATATGTTTGTAAAGTTGAAAAAAGTTATTTTGAAGGAGGTTCAACAACATCACCATTAAAAAAGTGTAATTTTCCGTTTATTTATTTTGAGAAAACACATTCATGCTATGGTTTTGGAAACTGGACAGTAGGACAAATGACATGGGATTCAGCTGAAGAATATTGTAATGGATATGATGGACATTTGACATCTATACACAGTAATGAAGAGATGGAATTTATTAGATGTGAGATTTGACTATTGAGAATTAGATATTGAATTTCCTATGTTTTTAGCGCTCACTTATATTGCAAATGGCAATTTTTGGATTGGAGGGTATTTTGATGATGATGCATGGAAATGGTCAGATGGTATTTCTTGGGATTTTAGTGCCTGGGGTCCAGGTTATCCCAGTTCAACGTATTTTCAATGCGCTCAAGCAGATTCTGATGGCATGCTGAATGGTCCTTGTGATGCATCAAATATTTTTGCATTGTGTAAAATATCTTAATAAATCTACAAAAATAATTTAGAACTATTTTGTTTTTAATAAAAAAAATATGTATTACACTATAATAGAATGAAAATTTTATTAAGCAAATAAAGTTTTACCACTTTTAAATTTTTTCTGGCAAATTCTAATATTTTTTTTGAATGAACCTTTTCTTCTTTTTCACCACAATAAGTTAATATCTGCGATATAGGCAAAAGTAAGCCAGACGCCACAAAAGACAATCTCTCACCATAAAAACAGAATAAAATAAAAATGACCTAAAAAAGATTTTCTTTTTGTTTGCGCAAGCAAAATCTTTAAAATGCTGCCCACATTTATCTCAACACCAGCAGTTCAAAAAAAATTGATTCACCATTCGGCAATCATATCGATGATCAATGTCAGACAATCAAAAAAAAGTGAAGTGCCCTTAAATAAAAAAAATTTGTGTTCAATGATTAAGACTGATGCCAATGAAAAACAAGCGGCCCATAAATTTTTTCTCAAGAGGCTCTGTTGACATATAAATGTTTCCACACTGCCATTTTTGACATTTGCCATTTTTTGTGTAGAAATATTCTTTTAAAGAATTATTTTTTACTTGCATATTTATCAACCTGATAATAAACCTGCTATTTGCTGTTGTATTTTTAATACTAATGCCATTAACATCTTGGTCTATAGAAATGATCCACATTGCTAGCCGCAAAGTTTTCGATGATAATCAATTTGATCCAGAAACAACGAATTCGCAAAATATCAGTAACAACACATTTGATTATAATATTTGTAGAAATCGAACAGAAAGTTTGTTTTATTTTTGGAAATATTTTTTTAATGCCCATGAATTTTATAGATACCAATTGCTGGTGTGATGATGATAAAATCGAATGCGAGCCATATTTAATGATTCCACTTTCTGCGTCCTCAGATAATGATAACCTCCGTGAAACACTTGCTTTTAAAAGCTTGAACATTAAAATAATGAATGACAGTATTATCGTAAAGACTGCAATTTTTAATGAGAACAATATCAGAAAACTGGAAAAGGTAGAGATAATTTTTCATTTTTTTAAAGACGTATTGAGTTTAAGCGGGAGTTGACTATCAATGTATCCAACTCCGATGTGAACTTGGGATGTTTAATGTACTACAATTAAACATTTTTAGGATAAAATACTACCTGGCATTGAAAAAACAATAGAATATCTAAAGCTAACTTCAAATGAAATTTATGAAATTGAAATTTGATAAATTTACATCTCTTAAAACTCTTAACTTATATGGTAATCGTCTCACAAATATTACCGCAGAAGTTTTTACGAAACAACTTGGTTCAACTTTGATAGAATTAAACTTGGGTCGAAATTATTTTTCTGTTTACGCTTTGGATTTCACAAATTTAATCAATTTGGAAGAACTTACTCTTAGTGGAAACTATCTTTTTTCAAGCAAAAATTTGACTTTTGTTTTTCCGAAAGCTTTATCAAATTTAAAAATTCTTCGATTGGATGATTGTGGAATTGAGGAATTTATTGATGATGCATTTGTTAATTTAATGTAAGTTTTTTTTATTGACGATAAAGCTTTTTTCTTCATCAACTTCTGCCAGGGGGTATTTACGCTTTATATCATTACTTTTAGAAAACTGGAAGATTTGGGTTTGAGTAATAATCGTTTGGTCTCTGTCCCAAAAGCATTCAGTTTTCTTGTAAATCTTCAATACTTGGACCTTGATGGAACCGATATTACTAATCTCAATGCAACCGATTTCAAATACAACACCCAGTTAATAGACTTCTATATGTCTTCTTCATTATTGCAACGAGTTGATAATTGCACATTTTGTAATAAGCCAAATCTCAAAGTAGTAGTTCTTTACAACAATCCTTCATTATCTTATATTCATGAAAATGCATTTGGAAATGTTGCCTGGCGAGAAACTTCCCCATCATTAGATACATTTTATGCTGAACAATGTAATCTTTCTATGATTCCTGAAAGCCTTTTAAATTGGCATACTGTAAAAGAATTTGGTATTGCAAAGAATCCATTTATTTGTAATTGTTCTATGGCTTGGCTTATCAATGATATTGTATCACCAACACATTCGGTGAATATGCATGAATATTTATCAACTCCACAAAATAATGATTATCAATCAAATATCTTCAAATGTGCTGGTCCACTTGCATTAAAAAATGTTCCATTCCTAAAAATAAGTGAAAAGTTTTGCAAAAATGAAGGTATCGTCAGAAAATATCAGCCAGAATGCAAAAGTGAATTTCCTTGGACAACATTTTTTCATTATGTTGTAGCCTGTGGTATAGCATTTGTTTCTGGAATGTTTGTAATTCTTCTTTGTCAATATCTTCTTCGTCTCAAGAAACAACGATCAGCTTTTAACTATCACGGTGAAATTAAGTTTCAGGAAAATATTGGGAGTAATTTAAATGTTACAAATTTTTGAAGACTTTTTTATTTGCTTTTAAATATGTTTATTATCTTACTATCGAACTATAATGAATAAACTAAATAATCATCTCAAATCTCACAATGTCCTTTTACAGCTTTCCTTACAAATAAACTTGGAAACATTCTTCAAATAGTAATCGTTTCTTGGCACTGCAATCACTTTTTTTAACTGTCATTGATCATTCTTGTTTTATGCTGATATATGCCATTTGCGCATTGATTGATTTCTTTTGTTTGTGCCTTTCTCTTTGATAAACTGTATTTATTAGTGACTATTTCTCCTGTCGATAAGTAAATATTTCCGTCCTTTAAATTTGTCAGTTAAATATGGTAAATAAAAGCTCACATCAACTTTGTAACTGCAATGATAAAAAACTAAAAGCTACAACACTTGGTTCCCAAATTTTTCGACATGCTGCAATACTATTGCTTTGTTTTAATTCTTTATGTGATTTAACAATATTCATTGCAGTAAGAAGCGATCGATGGGTTATTACTGATGCATCATGTGACGATAAAGAAGAATATATTCAGCTGTCGTATAAATGTGGAAATTTAACACAAGTAAATTATTTTGTTATTTGTGCAGATCAATTTTATAAGTTTAATTTTAGCAACTTAACTCAACTACTCAGCTCACAGTATTTCATAATGATTCATCAGTTATCAATCAATATGCAAAAGTCATTACAAATGAAATCCAGCTACTTTTAAATCAACAAAATCAAAAATTTCAATTACTAAAAGAAAAACAGAGAAAATGTATCACTAATTTTGTCAATGAAGAAATGTCCCCTGCTGTACAGTTTTGGCATAACATTTTTAAATTTAATTTTGGAATAACTTTTGTGTTATTGTATTGTCTTGTTAGATTAAGTGTGTATGTCTATCCACGGCTAGTTGCTGAAAATGCAACTGATACCATTATTATATTATTGGGTGGTTGTGTATGTTATGTGACAACGATGAAAATATTGGTAACAATGAATCTTTATCCATGGATTGAAGTTGTAAATAATATTGATGTTGAAAAGTTTTTGTTTGCTTGTTGAACTATATTTTTCTGTATAAATCATTACAGGTGAATTTTAAAATTTTTCATAAATGTTTTTATTGTGTTGTTAAGTGCCTTGGGTGTTTACTATACATTCCACACCATGGGTACTCAAGTGTACCATTGTATTCTTTCACACAAGTAACAGTTTTTTGGTTAACAGGTTTTTGACCTCTCTTTATTTTTTTCGTTGCACAATGCTTCCTTGTACCGCAATCAATTTTTTTATATTTCACTTTTGTCTTGTACTACTCATATTTACCTTTTTTTGTGGCCACCTATTTTTATTCTTGACTATTATTTTTTTAAAATATAAATTTTCCATCCATTAAACCTATTTTAAAGAGTATGACAAATAAAAGCTTACATCAAATTTGTAATTGCAATGATAAAAAACGAGAAAATAATAAACTAGGATTGCGACTATATTGCCGCATAACAATATTACTATTTCTATTGACAGGCATCGGCGACTTCTCTACATTTGTTGCGGTGAGAAGTGATCAATGAAATATTTCTGATGTACCTTGTGAAAAGAAAGATGAATATATTGAATCATTCAATCAATGTGCTAATTTAACACAAGTTAGATTTTTTTGTTGAAAATTAGTTATGTATAATAAATATTTACTACAATTTTAGCAAATAAATTATGCTAAAGAATACATGCAAATATACAATCCATCAACAAATATCCATCAACACGCTGAAGTTATTGCAGATGAAATAACCTCACTTTTTCAGCAACAAAATCAAACTTTTCAGTTATTAAAAACAGAACAAAAACTTTGTATAATGAAATACATTGAAAATGAAATCTCATCAAAATTACAATTTTGGACTAAAATAGCTCAATTTACTTTTGCATTACTTATTTTGTTTTTTTATTGTATTTCCAAAGCCGGAATGTATGCTAAATTGGTGATGAATGAAACTAAAAAAAATAAATGTAATACAATCTATAGAACTATAAAATCATTTTTTCATAATTCTGTAGCTTTTGTTAATGCAATTGTTGGTGGAATGTCTGTAATTCTTCTTTGCCAATATCCCTTTGCTATTTCCAAAAATGGCAGCCGTTGTTGAGCTTTATCCAAATTTAAAACTTGTGAGCACTTTTGATGTTGAAAATTTTTTATTTGGTTGCTAAATCCTTATTTTTTAATAAAGCGCTTTTGTCATTTTTATTGACCATAAAGAAAAAAGTCTAAACTAAAGGAATATTTTTGTTTTGTTCGATGTCTTTTTTGTTGCAATGTTTAAACCAACAACAGTATTTTTCTATTATGTAATCAATAATACTTGTTGTCTCCATGTCCATGTTTGTCCACTATTTCTTGTGCTCAAAAATGCCATATGTGTGTTTTTTTTGAGGAGTTGTATGAACTGTTAAATATATCCCCAAAAAATGGTTGTTAAAAGTTCATATCAAATTTGTAACTGGGTAATTTCCGATATACCGTGTGAAAATAAAAAAGAATACATTGAGTCATATTATCAGTGTACCAATCTAACAAAGGTAAATTCTTTTAAAATAAATAAATAGATCTTCAGTGTTTAAAAAAATACTAATTTTTAGCAAATAAATTCTTCTGCTAAATTCAAAAAATTCTATAATTCCTCAACAGAAGTTCATAACCGTGCAAATATTGCAAATGAGTCACAACAAATTTTTGATAAACAAAATAAAACATTTCAACTTCTAAAAGAGGCACAAAAAGCTTGCATTAATAATTTTGTCAAAGACCAAATTACACCAAAAACTCAGTTTTGGCTAAAACTGGTTCAAGTCACTTCTTTGATCATTTTTGTAATTCTTTATTGTGCAGTTCGGGGAAACATATATATTTATCCAGAGAATAATACTGACGCTCTTTATATTATATGGGCTGTTATTGGAACAGGAATATTCATTTGGAAATCGTTAGCTATATACAATATTTTTGAAAGAACAACATTTGCAAACGCTTTAGTTGTGGAAGATTTTTTATTAAATTGTTGAGCTTTTTAATTATACAACTATGTATATTTACTTATGTTATTTTCTCAATTTTTGTAAACGTGTTTAAATAAATCTCTTCGGTGAAACTCGCTTTATAAAAAACAATACATTTTATTTCCCCGAGTACGAATTCAACTTTTTACCTTTAATTTGGAACAAAAGAGTGGAATCTATCCTTCAATTTGCGGTCCTATTCAACAGTTCGTTAACTTTGTGAAAAAAAGTAGTATGGAAAAATCGATGATGAGGTTCTCTTTAAAGTAAATCATTTTCTAAATGCATCATTTGCTATGTGACTATTTAAGTGTCTCGCACAACTGCCAATCTAAATCAATTTCACTTTATCAAAGATAAATTTAATATTTATCGCAGAGCAGCACAACCTCTTGGCAAGTAATGAACTATAAAATGCCACAATTTTGTTGCTGCATTTCTAGTAGTATATTTGACCTATTTTCTAAAAAGAAAAGTATTGTTTAAAATCAGCCGATTTTATTTCCATCCCCTATTGTACACAATTTTCTCACAAAGGGTAGCTCATCCAATTTAAACTTTTCTTTACGTGCAAGCTGTTTCGTAACCGCCTACGACAAATACGTGGATATCGAATTGATGTATTATGGAAAAATACAAAAAAGAATAAAAATTTTTTAAAAAAGTGGCCATAGATATTTTCATGGAAATTATGTCCAAATCTGGTTTTTTTCTCATTGTTGTCATTCATATTCTTAAAGCAATTTTCTTTATGTGGTTCTCACTAATACACATTTCTATGCCTTTGCCAATGTTTTTAATTATGAGTATTTAATATGAAAAAATAAATAATAATGCCCAATTAAAATTATTTAAAAAAAAGATGTTGAATTCATTGCTAGCAAACGTTTTTCAAACCTTCTATTATTTGTTTAAAAGCTTACTGACGTTGTATCGGTATGTTGTTCGTTCTGCTGCTTTGATTTTGGTTTTTAATCTCGACAAGTAAATGTGCAACTATCTTAATATCCTTATTATTAAATAAATAAGATTTTATTAAAATCAAAACTTATTGAACTTACTTCTTGCGTAGAGGCCAAAAAATATGATTGTAATGACAAAAAAACACAGAAAAACTCATATTTTTTATGCATTTTTTATCCCTCTCGGTGCAATGCTTATACTGACAATAAATCATTATAAATGTTTGTCCCTCTTTCTGTAAAAAGGATAAGAGATTACTATTTTTTTCAACAAGTATACCAATTTTTATGTTTGGCAAATTAACAATAAAATAGAATGCCACGATTCTCTAGTTCATTCATTTCCAAAGTTGGTTCCCCATTGTTTAAAAAGAAAAAACTTTCAACTACTTTCAAACAAAATTTTGCATTTGCATCCTGTTATCCACTATGTTCTAAATAATAGAATTTTGGCATTAACGATCCTGCCTAAAAATATTCAAGAAAATAAAATAATGGAAATCATTTTTGTTGTCATTAATGTGTGAATAAAAAGATTTATTTTGACAGTTATTTGCACTCTTGTTTTTCAAAGGTGTTTTTTATGATTCAGTCGTGGCAATAATAATCTTTTATTTTAAAAAAACAAAAAGTCCTTGTGTATGCATTTTGTTGCTTTTACTCTTTATAAATAAAGTAGTGATGCATTCTTTAGTCCCGCATCACTGCCAGTGACAAAAAAATCCTCACCGGTGATGAATTTGTGTGTAGGCCCCTAAGAGAATGAGACCTAAGCTAATTTTCTTTCTTTGTTGAGGCCATTGTGATTTTTTGCAAGGGTCGAATCTTTGTTACAAACGAAATTTTAGGGTATTTATGAGTGTTTTTCAAGTAACTGTTTTTAAAACTCACTATAGATCGTTTTTCTCTTAAATGTTGTTATATACCATGACTTGTTTTGGTTGTTTTTCTTTCTTGAAATATTTCCCTGTAAATAAACGTATTAATCCTTTCTACATTTCACATCAAAACTTTTTATTCCCAGATCCTGTTATCCGTTACATTCTTACTAAAAGCTCATCATTCATTCAATTCAAGCTTTACAACACATGTAAGCTATTAAAAAACCGCCTTCGAAAAATTCGAGGCTTTCAAGTTGATATTTTAACGATTGCAAGAAATTCTAAATTATCCATTTCCATGAACAAAGGTGATGTTGGGATTACGATAGATGATAGCCATGAATGCATGAATAGAGGGATGCCATTAAAAGTCACTACAACGTTGCATGTTTATAATCCAACTGATGAATTAATTATTGACATTATACCAAAAATAAACTTTGAAAACATAAAATCTTTGCATTTGATTGGAGGGCAATTTGATGGAATGAATATTAAACTTCTATTTGTTACATCACTTGTAGACGTTAATTTGGCTGTAACGATAACAAAGGAAGATATTTTAGAAACAGTTTTAACATATTTGCCAAATTTAGAACATTTATCGTAAGCTTTAAAATAAAACTTTATACATTTTTATCACCCCCACTGCTTTCAAATTTCAGATTTCGATGGCAAAGTGGTATTACTTCTTTAAACCCCTCAGCTATGATTTCAAGAAAAACAAAATTAAAGTGCTTACAACTTTACCGTATCTCCGAATATATTTCTGCTTCGACAATAGCCAATTTCATAATGCAGAATATTTCATCCGATGGAAAAGTCGGTTTATCATTCCATGATACAGTTGAAGCATGTACTAAAAAAGATATAAAGAAGTTATTATGGGCTAAAGAATTTTATGACATCAAAGTGAAAGTCAGTTCTTTTAAACCAATTTTTCCTTATTAGCAGTATTTGTGACTAATAACAATTTTGACGTTTCGTTGCTATTGAATAAAATACTAAATCTATGCGATTTTTAAAATATGTTTCAACACATTTATAGCAACAATAAATCATTTTTAAGGAGAAAATAAGATTATTAGGTTCTGAATACAATTAATTTTTGTATTGTTCTGGTTCGGAACAGGGTGTGAACAACTTTACTTGTACTCGACAAATTCCCATCCGTTTTTACAAGCGGCTCTTTTTAGGAGATTTTTTAGTTTAATTAAAATCAACAGTCTTTTTCAATACACCATGTTCATTTTATTTCCATATTAGGCATACGTTTTTTTTAATGGTTGACTTTTTGTCTTTTATTAGTCATAATAACGCAAGTATATAAAGATCATGGCAACCAAAAGCTCATATCAGATTTGTTATTGTAATAATAAAAAGCGAAAAGCTGAAGAATTAAGATTTTTAATTTATTACGTCACATTTAGTTTATCAACTCCAATACTTTTTGTGTGTGATATAGCAACAATTGATGCAATGAGAAGCGATCGTTTGAAAATTTCAGATGTACCTTGTGAACTTAAAAAAGAATATATTGAGGCATATTATTTTCTTGTTAAAAAAAATCTTTTTTGTGAAATGTTGACAACTCAAATTTTTTAATGTTTTTTTTCAAATCTAGAACTTTTAAAAATTATACTAGGATCAAAAAACAACACGGTTTCTCCGATTAAACACTTGGCTCAAACACGTAAGCAGTACCACAACTCTCGTTGTTAAATGTTCTGGAATTTCAGTAAAAAAAGAGCAGCTGGACAAAAAAAAGTTTTATGAATGACTTTTTAAAATACCCTCTAAAATCATTGTTGATTGACAGAATTTTTTGCAATGAATAAGTTTTTATCCAGTTTTTTGGAAAAAATGCAATGTTTTGTCTTTTAGGGGATTGAGATCAACCTGGTGTTAGTTGTTGTAAAAGTTATTGATGTGTTGAAAAGTGACAATGCTGCGTTGTTGTTTTCCATTTTTCTGCAAAAATCAACAGAAGCCTTTTTATATTCCATATCAAAATCTTGATTTTCCATATCCCATTATTTATTACTGTATTGTCCACGGCAAATCATTACTGCAATTTAAGCTTCATAAAACTTGTAAAGCTTTAAACAGAAAAATCAAAATTGTTAGAGGAAATCAAGTGGATAAAAAATAAATTTTTTAATTTTTGAAGCGAAAAAATTCTGAAGTTGATTACGAAAAGTTTGCATTTTTTTCTTTTTGACTGTTATTTTGTGTTGTTATAAAGATAATTTTTTCATGCAACTGTTTTTTTTACATTATCGACAACATGAAACACAGGAAAAGGCACTATTTTGGCAATTAAAACTAAACAGCATTATCCTACTCCATTATGTACCAGTATTTGAAGAAACAACAATTTTACGTTTATCAGTAATTCTTCCTTTATCCCTCCGTCTCCGATTCATTCCATCATGAACAGCCGCAGCTGGTGGTCTGTCTTGCTTTTGTTTTTCTCATCAACTTCTTCTCATTGTTTTGTAATAATTAACAGTGTATAATAATGGAATACCCAAATACTCAAGGCTCAAAAAAAAATCAAAAACTGCACTAACCTTTCAAACAACCTGATTTTTGTTTTTATTTAAGTGGATTTCATTAGACAATTATTTGATTAACAAAAATAATTGCCTAATAAAATTCTCATCTGTGTAGTTTCAAGTGTTTTGTAAGCGTTACATTGATTTTTGATTCTCATGTAAAATTGCATTTGTTTTTTTTCACATCTGTTTTTATATACAACCTGTAATAAATATTTATCGATGAACTGTTAAAATGGAAAGAACTATTATCCAAAAATATAAAATGCCATGGTTTTGTTCATGTTTACCTGCATGTATATTTGATCTATTTTCAAAAAAGAAATGTATCATTTTAAATCAATTACTTTCATTTCCATCTCCTATTGTACATTATTTTCTCACAAACGGTAGCTCATTCATCCAATTTAAACTTTTTTTACGTGCAAGTTATTTCGAAATCGTTTACGAAAAATTCGTGGATATCGAGTTGATGTATTAAATATTATGGGGAAATGCAAGAAGAAATTATTTATAAATAAATCGTTTTTAAAATTTCGTGCTGATTACAATGATGAGTATTTTTTAACTTTAAAACCATTAAAAACAAAAATGTTAGAAATTTGGACTTTTATTGATGGAAATGCAGAAGGTATTTATCGAAAACTGGATTTATCTATGCTTGATGAACTTTATATTGACAACGGAGTAGTGGACATCAGTAATTTAAAGTTGTATTTTGTACCTACGTTGAAAGTTTTGGATATAGCGTATTTAAAAGTGAAAAACGGCAATGTCTTGGAATTTGCATTAAATAGTTTACCATTATTGAAAGAGTTGAGGTGAGAGTTGCTGTAATATTATGATATTACGTTTTACATGTTTTTTTAGATTTCAATGGCAAAATGGCGTTATATGTTTAAAATCAGCATCAAAAATTAGAAGACATACACAGCTAGAAATATTGAACATTCACAACATTGTGATATGCCCGACTGCAGAAGAATTTGCAGATTTTATTTTTGGTCAGATGGAACCAAGAGGGAGCTTAGTTTTTACATCTAAGCACCGAGTATCCTCTAACCTGAACCTTGAAATTTTTGAGCTTTTAAAACAAAAAGGTTCATCTAACGATTATGAAAATTTTTGGTTTTATAATTTTGCTTGAAACAATATTTTATTGATTTTTTTTGTAATAAATAATATTTTTATATCCAAAGTTATGAGAATAAAAGTTTTCGGTAATTAAAAAGCATCTTGTTGTTTATGCTAAGAGCAGCACTCAACGGTCTCAGAAGACATTAACACAAAAAATTAAAGAAGACAAGCTCTCAATTTCCACAGAAAAAACTTGTTGAATTGACTGCTAGCAAAACTTTTTTAAGCTTTGCTACTATTTACTAAAGAACTTATAGAAGTTGTATCGCTTTGTTGTTCGCTTAGTTGCTTTGATTTTGGTTTATAATCTCGGCAAAGTAAATGTGCAACAATCTAAAAACTTTATTGTTGAAAAGTATTAAAAAATTGAAAAGTTGTTACCAATTTGTAAGGATACATCAAAAAGAAGCTTATTGCAGCTATGTACGGTGTTGCTGTTAAATGTAGAAATGTCAACTAAAATTATTGCATGTATTATTTTTGCATTCCTTGATTATTTAAACTTACAATAAAAGCACAAACAAGAATCGGAATGTAAAGAATTAGTTGAATTGACACGATAATCAGGCATGTAATAATGCGTTTTTCACGCCGTCTTTTAGCTAACTAAAATTGTGATATATTATTTTAATAAAGGAAGAACAAAGTATTTTTGCAAACGAAAAATAGCTTACGGCTTTTGGTTTTTAAGGTGTCACGCTCTTTAGACTCATGACCCTATGAACGGGAGAGAAATACTTTTACACATTAAATTTTGGCATTTGTAAAAGCGTCGATGAAATGTCTCATCATTTCATAGCTTAAAAATAACAAAAGAATTTTGATTTTTATTGAAAATTGAACATTTCCCGTCAATAACAAAAGACAGCTTTGGGGATCTCTGATACTATTTTAAAACAAATAAAAACGTGGGCTACAAAAACAACGTAATAACTTCCCACATAAAGATTCAAAAGCATGCTTAAACTTATTTGTTTTTAAAGTTAAAGCCTCTTAAGTTGTGGAAGAAGAAAAAAACAAACAAAACTTTGATTTTGCGTCAATAAATTTTTTTAACTCTGTTGAAAATTTTACATGTAACAAAAAGCATGTATATTTTAAAAAAAAGTAATGTTAGCATGCTGCATTAAAACAACCATGTTTTATACATTTCTGGCTTCAGATAAAAAAAAACCGAATTTGACGCAGTGTGGCAATGTGGTTTTAATAACAAGTTTTTACAAGCCAAAGCTATTCCCTTTTGTCCATTACTTTAGCCTGCGAAAATATATAAAAAACGATTTAATGGAGAAAAAAATTTACCTCAGAACTGTCAACAGATAGGGCTGAATGTTTTGACGAATCACTTTTTTGGGAAGATGTTTTATCAAAAAATCTGCAAAAAAGAGAGTATGGTAAATTTTAATGATAGTTAAACTTACGTCTTTTCTTTGTAAAATATTACTGCAATATTTAACGATATATCGATAATAACAGGAGTAATGTACGAAATCAAATTACATAATGAATATCGAACATAATCAAAAATTGTTTTTCTAAAAATACACATTAGTGGTTTAAAAAACAGCTGAAAAATTGCTTACAAATTATTTAATGCATTATTACAAACAAAAATTTTATCATCAAAAATAATTATTGGCGATGCCAAATTCCATTTTCTGGGATGACTAACACCCTGTAATTAACATTGGTCAATTTATGAAAATACTACTCTACGGATATTACCATATGAAGTGAACCAAATGCAATGGCAATAGCAATGAGAACTTTAGTATCGGTTAAATATCTCCAAAAACATATTCGACGAAATTTTAACATTGGATGATAGACAGAAATATATCGCTGAAAATACATTCCTGCCACCAACCATAAATTCATAACATAAACAAAATTGAGGGCCATAAATTTCATGCAACACATATGTTTCCCTGGAAAGAGATAGGGTAAATTTCACGTCAAATATTGATTGATTTTATTTTTAAGAAAATACATTCTTCCAGCATAATCACGTCCTTGATGAAACACTTACAATGAATAAATACAAGATTATCCAAGATTATTATAATCATAACAAAACAATCTGCAATAAACATTGTTGCAAAAAATGGAATATACGGTGATCTTCTGTAGACAAATAACAGTCGATAAATAGCATAAAGAAAAACAAGAAAAAATATAGCAAAAATTGCAGCAGTTATTGAATAAGCAATTTTGCTAGCTTTGAAACTAGCAAGGATATCAGAATAATATTTATTTGGCAACGATACATTTTTGGTTATTAAAGTACCATTAATACATTTTTGTTCCATAATTATAGTGTTGTCATTTTCGAGGCTTTTGGTGATATTAATGTATCGAAATGGGTCAATCGGTGAAAACATGGTACTATTTTTTTTAAAAAAAACTGACAAAAATAAAAACGTAAACTACCAGCTTCTCGTTTTTTTAGTTAGTAGTAAAATAAAGAGAATTTCGAAGATTTTTGTACCATTTTAAATAAACAAGAACGTTTAACTACAAAAACAACTTTTGAGACATAACTTCCCACAATGAGGTCTAAAGGAATGCATCAAAATGTCTGATTTTAGAATTAAAGTCTCCTAAGTTTTTAAAAAAAGTGATCAAACTTTAAACAAACGCTAGTTTATAGATCTACAAAACTTTTATTTCTTCTTCTAAAAAATTTTAGAAATTTTTTTTTTGATCATGTGTAAAAAAATAAAGCTCTAAGCACACAAATTTTTGAGATTGATGTCAGCAAACAAATAAGCTCAATTTCATATTTGTCTAATTTTGCGTGGATTTTGTTTTTAAAAGTTTTTTGTTGTTGCATTTTCAAGATTTTTGCTTTTCTAAGAGGTTTCATTGGCACTTAAATAATGCAGGTACGAGGAAGTTTGTGCAACTTTTTAAGATGGCGCAAAAAAGTAAAACAAAACATTTGATTGCAATGTTTACAGATGATTATTTTTCACATGTCGGCATTGTTTAAAAAAAATTTCTTTATAGATTTTTATTAATGATAAACAAAGGTATTCATAAATAAAAAATTATAAACTTTTAAAACATCTTAAAATTTAAAAAAGGCATATATTACTGAAAAATGCTTTCTTACTGATAACCTTTTTTTGTGTTGATAAATTAAAGAGATGTAGCGCTAAAATATTGTATTCCACTGCTGTATTGAATCTTTGTGACAGAACTTCCAGGAGATGAAATAGTAAATTTATGTTGAGGAGTGCCATCGTAGAAAAGAAGGAATTTATTTCCATCCCAATTGTCGATATGATTGACACTAAATCTAAAGTAATCACTTGGATTTAAAGTTTTGATTTCAAATTTGTGGCTTCCAAGTTGCATTACAGTTGATCGAGAAAATGAAAAACTAATTGTTAAAACATTTATGCCTTTGTCACCATATAGATTGATTTTAGCGTCTTTAAAAAAAGTCGAAGTTTTGCGAGACTTACGATATGATCCTATAATATGGGAATGTTCAGAGATATCTCAGTCATTTTGTTACAAAACTTATTTCATCTGGTTTTATGAACTTTGAAGCCCAACTGTGATTACAGCTTGCAAAAGCTTCTTACAGAATTTTAAAGGAAATGCTTTACTTTATTTTTATATTTGACAGACAAAAGAAGATACAATAAAACTCAAATGTAGTTATTTGTGGCCCACCTTTTTAAAATTCTTTGTTTCAAAGGTTATAATTTTTTGTTAAGAATACTTTTTATTTTCCTTATTTTTGCACATGAGACAAAAAAATAAGATGATAAGAGTTTTGCTTGCAATTAAAACTAAAAATATCAACTCTGTGTTTTTCTTGACTTTTTCTCTAGCAGCTTTTTATTCTTTGGTTGTACTGTGATGCTTTATGTTTTGTGTATATAAATTTTTTTATTAGAAAATTGAACACATTTTTATTGTGTTGTTGAAACATGAAAACAAATGATATAAATAATAACAAGTATGAACCCTAAATGCAATTAAATTAGTAATTTTTATGCTATTCTCTATTAGGTGCTAAATATTTTTTTGAACTATATGTGTTAAGATATTAAAATTTTTGCTTTATTTTTTTAATTAAATGACTTCTAAACTTTACCTTCAAGGATATGGAAAAAGAAATAGCCAGGTAAAACTGATTTTTTTCCTTATAATTTTTTTTTTTTGCAGAGGGTATTTTGGGTTCTTTTTTTTGTTAATATTTGCTTAATATTAAGAATAATGTCCAAAAGGAATTTTATGAATGTATGGTCAAATATTTCCAGAGCGAATGATTATTCCCAACAAGCCTGTGAATTAGAAGCCTCTTCTCTTTGTTTAAAAATAAAGTAATACTTATTATTGACAGCAATTTAAACAAATTTAATTCTTTATAAAAAATGTTTTAAACAAATTTTTATTACGTTGAGCAAAAAACTGAAACGGATTCTTCATTTTCATACATATATTTACCGGTACCAAGATCGCACATAATAGTGACAGACGGGGCTGCGTATCATAGCCTTCACCATCTATTGCTTCTACATAAGTCCGACAGCCCCCAGAGCATTGATATTGAATTCCATTTCTTCCATCACAGACACCAGGGCCTGGCTCATCACAACCACCGGCGGCAAAAGGCATAGTCGGTAAAGGGGGTCCACAAACAGGGCACATATCTAAAAGTGAAAAAAAAAGAAAGATTTTTGTTTTTTTTAAAAGTTTACTGTACCAGGTGTTCCGGGATCTGTACCTGGAGTACCAGGGGTTCCACCAGGAGCTATACCAGGTGATCCAGGTGCCCTAATAGGAATGGCAACAGTTTCATCAACAAGTGGAGTCGGCATACAACAATTTATTACATACAACAAGAAAGTTGAAATGATAACACAAATTTTGAGCATTCTCATTTCTTCGGGTTAAAAAAATGATTAAACAATGAAAGTGAAAAATAGTTTTCTGTTTTTTTCCGAAAAAATAAATAAAAAAGTTATCACTTTTTTTAAACCGTGAAAAAAGTGCTGCTCTGTTTTGAGACAAAAAAAGATATCCTCTTAGGGTATTTAAAAACATGACTTTCTGGATTGTCATAAAACATTTATCAATTTAATTCCTTCAATTTATCTCCATTGACCTTTATTGTCTGCAAAAAAATGAAGTAGACATTTGATTTTTAAAAACAAAAATTAAAGAAAATTTTTGATAATATTTTTTCCAGGATTTGAATGACTGAGGTTCTAAATTGTAACAGCTCATAATTAAAATTTTTGATAAATAGTTGTTGATCAAGCTTGTACTTAATTTACTCAATAAATAGTTGTTAGCGGTAGTCGAAAGTCGAAGTTCGGCAAGAACACAGGCCTAACATGATCTGTAGCATGAGAATGTTCAAGGATACAGTGGCGTGCAAAAGTTTTTGCCCTTGTAAACTTTTTGTGATAACGATGGTATGGTAATTACACTTTCAATGCTCGTTCTTGAGTTGGCACAATGATTAAACGTATCCTACTTTTACATTTTTAAAAGCTGAATATGGAATTTGAACGTTTAATTACCATGTCGCCGCTATCACAAAAAGGTTACAAGGGCGAAAACTTTTGCACGCTACTGTATCTCAACTCTTCTGTTCCAAAAATATTTCATCTGATTACTTTGTAGCTCAACTTTGATTACATTGAAATAATGCTGACAGCTTGAAGGCTTCTAACAAAAACTTAAAGGAAATGCTTTTTTTATTTGACTGATAAAAGAAGATACAATAAGACTCAAGTGTAGTTATATTGTGGCACACCTTGTTTTTTTCATTGTTTCCGTGTTATAATTTTTTGTTTAGAAAAGTTTTTATTGTCATTTTTTCCGCACAATAGGGGAATACATAAGATTATAAGAGTTTTTAGCATGCAATTAAAAATAAAAATATCATCACTGTTTTTTCATTTTTTTCAACAGACTTTTTCTGGTCATTTATTTCTATAAATCTTTCACCAAGGTTTCACTAATTTTTTTGACACAAATTGGAAATATTTTAATTGTGTTGTTTGCAACATTTTTTAGATGAAAATAATAGAATAAAAAAACATTCAATTGCAACAGTAAAAAACTATAATCTCTTCAAATAATTCCCATAGATGTCAATCAACTTTTACAATAGATATACCTTAAAGCAAAATTGAGGTTATTCATTTTTAAAAAAAATTATGACAATCAAGACTACAAGTTTCACAAAGATGAAATCAATAAGTTTTTACATATTAACATTTGCCAAATATTTGTAGTCAAATATTTTTCGTCTATTTTTCTTTCTGTTCTTGCATGTTTTATTCATCGTTTTATCATTTAATTTTTGCTTACAAATATGAATTACAAAACTATTAAAGTATCAATTATCAACCCAATTTGTAGTTGCACCAACAATAAACGTGAAGCCAAAAAGTATTGGTATGAAGCTTATTGGGCTATAGCTATGTTATTATGTTTCGTCACATGGATTGGTAGTATATATGCCCATTTTGAAATAAATCTATTAAGAATTAATGCCATATCTTGTGAAAATGCAACTGAATATAACGAATCAAATAAGAGGTGTTCTAATTATCGAAAAGTATGATAATTTTTTTATCTTTTTTGAAGGTAATTAATTACAGCAGCTTAATTCAACCACAGAAATAATTCTACTCGAAAACTCTGCCCCGTATGATCCCAAAACGCTAAAGCTTTTGCCAAAGATCTTACAAATCTTTTGCAACAAGAAAATCAAACATTTCAAGTATTAAAAGAAATACAAAAAGCATGTATGACAAAACATGTTAAAACTGTATTTCCAGCAAAACTGCAATATTTGCAATCATTTTTATTCATTGATTTTATTTTTGTTTTTTTATTTTTATATTATGTATAAAAATAAAAAAACAAATAGGCACACATCAGCTTACAAAAAGAAATCCAGATGAACAACTCTGTGATAAAATATATTGTTTTGCTTTTTTGGTGCTTGCAACATTTTTATATGATTGTTATGAAATTTACGATAAACTTGCGTTCGTCGATAGATTTAATGCTGAAGAATTTTTACTGACTTGTTAGAGTAGATTTACTTTTTATCCAACGAAATCAACAAATTTTTTTTATGCCTTACGTTTTTCTTTCTGTGTTTTGTTTAATACTTAAAATTGAGAAAATTCAATAAAGTTTTTAGTATGTAACTGAGTAATTATCAGTGTTGCCAAAATTTTACATGGTATTTATTCTTTCAACAATTTAACAAAAAACTTTCAACATTTTCAATTTTTGATAAAAAACAACATCCAAAAATAGCGATTACCGATAATATTTTTATAAAAGATGAAATAAAATGAGTAATTTCTGTGGTAAAGCTCTGAAGCATCTCCATCTGTTTTCGCATCCACCAATAACCAAAAAAATATAACATTAAATTATATCCCAAAATTGAATGGCAAAACTCAGCTTTTAATACAATTTTGTTGCTACTGATAAAATCACTGATATATATTTTCTGTTTATCTTTAAGTTCATGAAATGTTTGGTAGTTTTGCTATAAAAGTGCTTCAAATCCTTTGATAATTTTGTGAGTGTACTGAGAGATGACTGTTTAATTCTGCCATTTCTTTTGCATTGCTAATACGCTGAAATAATTTATGTCACAACTTATTTATTCACTGTGGTATTAAGAAAACTTTACTTCTTTCAAATCTTTGCAGACATTGTGAACACGTTTATATTCATTTGTATGTTCACATGATGCTCCTTCTATTCTTATAAGGGAAATAATAAAAAAAAGAAATGCAATAATATCAACAACAGTAGAAAAGAAAAATAAATAATTTAATATCGTAGCTTTAAGAGCCATACAGAAGTTTTTTAGTCGAAATTTTTTATTTCCACAATTACAAAATTGATGGAATAATTTCATTTTTGTCACACAAGCAGTAAAAAAAAGGAATGTGTTAAAGTCGCTGGAAGCAATTGCTAAAACAGCTTAAACCATAAAAAAGCAAAAACGATAATAACAATCGATGGAATATCTAGTCCACAACAACTTCTAAAAGCCTTTAGGGATTGCTATAAGGGATTGTCCAGAAATCACGAGACCAAAAAAATCGTGTTTTTTGACCCCCTACCTCCCTCTGTGACCAACCGTGATCTTTTGCTTTACCCCCTCCCTCCTTGCGTGACCAAAAAGCGTGACCAGATTTTAGAATTACAAAATATTTTTTAAAAATTTATTTCAGTAAAAACTAAATTTTTTTACCTTTGAATTACTATTATTACTAGCACTAAATTTTTTATATCTTAGTTATTTCTCTTTTTTTAAAATAGAGACCAAGTTCCAATGAAAACTTGGAACTGTTAAAAATTCATAATTATTTGTTATTCGAAAAAAATTAGACTTAACTTGAGTCACTTAAGGTAAAAATCCATCCTTTTTGAAGTAAAATAAATTAATATTTATTATTTCAGCAAAATAATTGGTCACGTGACATTTTCTCCAACCCCCTAAGTCCCTCTCGTGACTTTTCGTGACCATTTAGCTTACCCCCTCCCTCCCTTTTCTTGGTCACGTGATTTCTGGACAGTCCCTAAGGAGTAACAAATAGTTGCGAGAAAAAATAACTCTTGCTTTAGCGTTATTTGAGCAGTGATTTCTGTCATCCAAAAAAAAGATAATATGTAATGCTAAAAATTTAAAGTGAACAAATTTATTTAGCAATTCAACAAAAATCTTTCAACATTCTCAATTTTTTGCAGCAAATCTAAACTTAGTGGAAAAAGGAATAAAAATAGTATCTTTAAAACAATTGAAAGAGCAAGAGGAATTCCAGTGGCATATTGAATTCTTCTTTGATCATAAGCCTTTCCCAAAGGTTTTGTTATCCAATAAATGGCAACAAAAAATAATAAAAGGTTAAACAAAATGAGTTTATGAAAAACTTTTATTGTTGTTTTAATCGTGTTATTGAGGGTGGTAACACAAGTTTTTTGATTTTCTTTGAATTTTTGAAAAAGTTGATACTTTTGCACAAATTGTTCTTTTAGCTCTGGTATAATATTTATAGCATATCGTTGAATGCTTGGTGAAGTTTTTTGAGTTTGTGCCAATTTAGTTGCCGAATTAAAATGCTGGAAGAATATTATTGCTTAAGATTTAGGCATCCAAAAAAATTTACATTTCTTAACTCTTTGCAGCTGTTGTGTACTTCTAGGTATTCATTCGTAGGTTTACATGGTCTTTCATTAACTATATTATCAGCATGCAATAAAAAAACAAACGCAAGAATATCACTAATTAAATTAAAATACAATAAATAATTTAATGTTGCAGCTTTAACGGACGCACATAAATATCTTATTTTCTTTTTTTTACTTCTACATTTACAAAACTGATAAAACAATTTCATTTTTTGGTATTGAAATTCGGGCTTGTTAGTAAAAGAAATAATTTTCTTTGCAGTATTTGGGGATCAATAATAAAAGTTGACATAAGTTGTGTGGGTTGATGGCATGAGAAGGCAGCTATAAACCCTAAAAGAAAAACCTTCAGAGGTAACCTTCAATAAATGTTGCTGTTTTAGCTAGTGTTCAATTGTAGATTTTGTGACAACATGGGTAAGGAAAAGAAATTTTGTCATTAGTTTGTGAAGGTTTACTGTTGTACAAGAAATGTCTTAAACAATAATTCAATCATATACAGAAAACGTAAAATTCTCGCTTTAGTTAGATTCATAATTTGAAAAAATCTATTTGGGAAAACACATCTTAATCACGACATTTTATGATAAATATTAAAAAATTATTTCTTATATCGAAATTATATTTCTGTTAATTTAAATTAATTATAATCCAATCTGTTTATTTTTTTGCTATGCACTTTCAGCTGTCAGATATTAACCTTTTAACGCTTTTTCAAAAATTTCTCATAATCATAAATTCATGAAAGTGACAGACAAAAAAAAAATGATTAATGAACAGAAAAAAAGCATGGAAAATTAAGAAACACGAAAGTAAAACTTTAAAATTGCTTATTTCAAGAATGCACATGTTTATATTTCAATTTTTTTTTAAAATAAATTTTGTACATAAAAATATGATATAATTCCAAAACACAAAATGCAGTTATTATTATCGTACTGCGACCATTGATACAAATGTAGAAGTATTGTTTTGATTCTGTAAAACACGATTTCCATTCATGTTGCTGTAGAATTTGTAACCTTTAATCACAAAATAGAATAAACAATTTCGATAATCATTAAGGATAAATAAAATTAATAAACTATCAAAAAATATATATAGCATGAAGATATCATCATTGCCCGCAAGTAATGAATGAATAAAAGCAAGTTTTATATTTGCTCTATCCAAAATGTCTGAAATATAAAATAAAGCAGTAAAGACAATCATTAAAGCTTGTAAAAATAGAATTAATGCAAGTTTCAGTGAAGTAATAATTGAAGATTTTGATAATTTATATTTTATCAAATTTCTGATTACTAGTATTAATAATAGTATTGATAAAATTACAGCGATGATGGATGCAGTAAATTGCGAAATTCCTAGAATATCACCCTCAAGATGTGTTCGACGATAAGAGACACAACTTTTGTACTTGAAGCATTCGTCAAATTCAATATTTTGTTGTATCATTTCAGTAACATTGAAAGAAGCTTCTTCAAAAAAATCTGGATCATGCAGGTAATCATAGTCTCGATTTTTGCTAAAATGTGTCATTAATACTGGGGTTTCTAATAAGCTTCAAAGTCAATGAAAATATGTCAAAAACTTACTATCGATAAAAAAATGGTTTAACAGCGTCACAAATACCTGAAGGAAAATGTGGACAATACCGAAAATCACTCTCCATCCAATATGTTTGCCAAATAATCAACGGACAAAACCAAAAAACATTCCATAAAGTTATAAAAAAAACTAAGGATTTCTTTTTTGTCCATTCTTCATATTTGTTTGGAAAATATAAACCTATGAATCTGCTAACAATTAATAACAGAAGTGCAACATGTGGAAAATAGTGATAAACCTTTTGAAACACCCTACTGAATGTTCCCGAAATGGAGTACAAAAAAGGGTTTACTTCATAAAAATATTTGGTATACAACAGAGTAATTAATTGAAATATTGATTGATTTAATATAAACCAGCAATAACTATTTCGAAGCTTTAATGAAATTATAATAACAATTAATACAAATGTTATTGTGACGAAAATAAAATATGTATTCAAAATTGGGTGGATTTTTGTGTCCCAAAAACATTTTAAGCTATCATTGCGCGGAATACTAACTTCCATGCATTCCTAAAATAATTTAAATTTAAAATGTAGCATGGTTTTTAAATTTTTGTTATTTTTGAGTTTCTTTTTGAAACACTGTTGTAAGTATTACTAAAATATTAGCGAAAAAGACTTACATCAAAGGTCTTTGAATTCATTGTTCCAGAGTAAAACACAAGCAGTAATCGAATAGACAAGTAATCGACTGACACACTTTTATGCTATTTTATAGGCGACAAATATATTGAAGCGAAACTTTCTTGAAATAAGCTTTAATAACGTTTTACTTTTGTGTTTCTTAATTTTTCATGCTTTTTTCTGTTCATAAATAGTTTTTTATTATTTGTCACTTTCATAAATTTATGATTAACATTTGAAAAAGCGTTAAAAGGTTAATATCTGACAGCTGAAAGTGCATATCAAAAAACTTGAGAAAATTGGATTTTAATTAATTTAAATTAACATAAGTAAAATTCCGATATTAAAAATAATCTTCTAATATTTATCATGTAAAATATTATTTCAAAAATGTGTTTTCCCAAAAATGATTTTTTCAAATAAAATACATTCTAAAAAATGAATAATACTCCAATTAAAGCAAGAATATTACGTTTTATATAGTATTTTATTTTTTATTCACAAAAAATAAAGATGAGAAATTTGCTAAAAGGAAACAAGTTTGAAACAAAGGGAACACCGCCGCAGGTGATGATGTCCCCTAGCAAAACAAACAATTTAAAAATTTAACAAATATTCTTCAATGTTTTCGACATTGGACAACCCAAAAATATCTATGCGTAAAACAAAAAACGCAGATACTATTTTATACAAAAAGGAAACGAATAAAAAAAGTATAGACATCACAAATTCCCAAGGTTCCTTTTCATTTTCATTATAATCGGTATATTTTAGCAAACCCATCCAGTAAAAAGCTATACAAAATAGAATAAAATTCAGATACATAATTTTACGATAAAATTCAGCATTTGCTTTTATTTCATTTAATTTTTTAGAAATACATGCATGTTGTTCACTTCTTAATAACTGAAAAGTTTGATTTTTGTGATTCAATACTTTTTCGAGTTCATCGATAATTTTGTTTGCGTGCTGTGGAATGCTTGTTGAAGGAAGAAGATCTGCAAGTTCTTTTGCAATATCAAGGTACTGAAAATATATTGTTACTTCTTAAATATATAAAATTTTTAGAACAACTTACTTTTTTTAAGCTTGTGTAGTTTTTATGCATTGCTTCGTACTCGTTATAATTGTCACATGCTGATGGATGCAAAAATTTATGTATAATTGTGTGATCAGCTTTTTCGACGTATTGTAAAGCGATTACGTCATAAATCATAATAAGGAAATAAATAATTAATAAGATTTTGGATCGTATGATATCACAAGATTTTCTGATTTCAGTTTTCCCGCATTTGCAAACTTGATAAAATAATTTCATTTTTAATAGCAATTTAAAAACAAAGTATACAATTAGAAAAAAATAAAAATGTGTGGTCAACTGTAGTATAAAAATGTTCTCCTGTTAATCAATCGAAGAGACACTACATGCAGTTAATTCTTGAATATAAAAAACCACTAGAGATGACCTTTAATAGCTGAAAAAGTTCATAACTGATTTTCTAAAAAAATCAAGATAAGGAGAAACTTGAGAACATGTTAAGGCTCGAAAACATGATCAATAAAACTCTAGGTGTCCAGTGCAGGGCTGCTTCGATGCGGTTTCCAGCATTTGTATTGAAGCTAAAAATACAAATTTTGGATCAAATCAAAGCTTTTAATCAGGGCAACAAGATGATTCCTGTGAAATTTGTATATCTAGTCAAAAAAACTGGTTTATACTTTTTTAAATTTGTCCAACAAAAAATGAGCTAAGTTATAATGTTTTTTTATTTTATGTTTAAGTAATAACAAAATATATGGTATAATAGTTTATTTAGGCAACATATTTTTCTAAACAAGTAATTGATGGCAAAGGGTGTACTTATGGTTACATCGATTTTTGAGTGAGTGAGTTTATTTGACTGGTTCTGACAATCAGAGAGACAAAGGACAAATTAACCAAAGTTGTGGGTTGGGGATAATTAATCAATTAAAAATTTAACAAGTATTTTTCAATATTTTCGGATTTCAAAAACTCAGAAATGTCTATACTTGTAAACATAGATATTATCTTATAAAGTAATGAAACTAGGAACAAGAGCAAAGACAACATAATTGCTGGATGTAGAATTTCATCTTCCTCATAGTCGTCTCCATCGGGTAATAAAATCCAAAAAGTAGCTATGAAAAATAGAATAAAATTCAGATACCAAACCATACGATAAAATTCTTCATTTGTTTTTAATTCGTTTGTTATAAAGATTGTGATGCATGTTTGTCGTTCCTGTCTTAATAATTGGAAAGTCTGATTTTTTTGATCCAAAACTTCTTTTAATTCTTCGATGATTTTGTTGGCATGGTATGGAATGTATGTAGAAGGAAAGTCTGCTAATTCTTTCACATTATTAATTTGCTGAAAACTTTATATTGCCTTTTTTTAAAAATCAAGGGAAACTTACCTTTTCTATGCTTATGCAGCTTTTATGCATTTCTTCGTACTCATTCGAATGTTCGCATGATATACCATCAATTATTTGATTAGCATTATCAGCATAATGCAATGCTGAATAGTCAAAGGCCAAAATAAACAAATATAAAAAGTTTAACAATATAGCTCGTGTGATATCACATGATTTTCTGATTTCAATTTGATTACATTTACAAAAATGATAAGATAAATTCATTCTTCAGATGGCAAAATTATCCTACACTGCTCCACAAAAGTTTACGGACACCCTAAAATAAGGTGGTTCTGAAACTCCCAGAAGTGGAATCGTTTCAGTTATTTCAGATTCGAATTCAGCATGTTCGAGAACCTATATATCCGTAAAATAATGCCGAAATTGCAAATATTCTCAATTTTTTTAATAAAAGTTTAAAAAACAGCTTCCACAAAAGTTTACGGACACCCTTGAAAAATTTGCATACGGTCAGATATAAAATAACCAATGTTTGGGGGTTGTCAAAAATGCTCTATTAAGCTCATTTGCGAAGAAAACAACAAAAAATATTCATTGGCGCCGATTTGGCGTGGCTTTGAAAATCGCATTTTTGGCTATTTTGGCATTTTTCAGAAGCTCATAAAATGGTGGCAAATGTGTTCTAGAAAAATCCAAGTATGTCAATTCTTAGTCCTATCCTATGTTAACAAGTCCACAAAATTTCACAGCTCGATTTCTTACACGCGCTTCCAGTTCCGGCTTCAAAGATCGCGATTTTTGATGTTTTTTTTTGCTTTTTTCAAGAAATTTAGCATTTTTTTGCTAAAATCGCGATCTTTGAAGCCGGAACTAGAAGCGCGTGTAAGAGATCGAGCTGTGAAATTTTGTGGACTTATTAAGAATGGATAGAACTACAAAATGGCATGTTCGGCTTCCTTTAAAACGTATTCTCCGCTGCTAGAACAACATTCAAAAAATGCCAAAATAGCCAAAAATGCGATTTTCAAAGCCACGAACATGCTGAATTCGAATCTGAAATAACTGAAACGATTCCAGTTCTGGGAGTTTCAGAATCACCTTATTTTAGGGTGTCCGTAAACTTTTGTGGAGCAGTGTATAAACAAAATTGTATGCAATCGTTTATGAAGAAAAGCAAACGTTGAAACTACTGGTGCTCTACTACCAATGACTTGTATAAAACATAATTACTCCTGAAAAAATCAATCATTATATTGAATGCAGTAGGCACTATGTATAGGACAAAAAGGCCTTTAGAGGTGACCTTTAATATTGTAGTTAAAAGCATGTATTTTCCATTTTTCTCATTTGAAACAAACGGGTAACAAACAACCAAAATAATGAACCATTGACACACGTTTTGAGTTAAATTTTAACATCGAAATTTTTAAAGCATCAATTTTATTTGTCGCTAGTTTTTAAAGGGGGACAACCACCTTTAATAAATTTTTTTTGATTAATATTCTCTGAAATTTTTTCGCACTTTGAAAAAAAAAGAAAATTTCGAGTCAGTAAATGCTTTATATTTATTTATCATAACAATCTGTGTTAAGAAAAAAATATATGTAATTGCTTTATTTTATTTAAAAAAACATAAACAAGTACACGATAACTTTATGATCGAACTACAAAATAAACATTTCTTACAAAGACTTTAAAAATTTAACAAGTATTTTTCAATATTTTCGGTTTTAGATAACTCAGAAATGTCTATACTTGTAAACGTAGAAACCACCCTATATAGTAATGATACTGCGAATAAAAGCACAGACAAAATAATTGCCGGATGTGGTAACACATTTACATTCTCTGCAGGAGTAAATAAACTCATCCAATGAAATGCTATAAAAAAAGGAATAAAATTCAGATACCATACTATACGATAGAATTCTACTTTTGCTTTTAATTCATTTATTATAAAATTTGTGATACATATTTTTTGTTCATTTCTTAATAATTGAAATGTTTGATTTTTTTGTTTCAAGGTTTCTTCTAATTCTGCGGCAATTTTTTTAATGCAGCTTGAAACGTTTGTAGAAGGAAAATCTGATAATTCTTTTACATTATGAATATGCTGAAAACATTATATTGGTTTTTATGAAATCCCATGTCTACAAGAAACTTACTTTTTCTAAGCTTGTGCAACTTTTATGCGTTGCTTCATATTCATTTGAATGCTTGCATGATGTATTTTTAATTGAGCGATCAGCAAATCCAACATTAATTATAGTAATAAAATCAACCGTCAAAATAAGCAAACATAAAACTGTTAATAATATAGCTCGTATGATATCACATAATTTTCTGATTTCAGTGTTATTACATTTACAAAAATGATGCAGTAATTTCATTTTTCTAATGACAAATTTGTTCTATGAATAAGAAAGCATGCCAGTCAAAAAGATAAATAGTGTACAAACAATAATAGTTTTCTCATGCCAATCAATTGTAATAACTATGATGGCAAGATGTTGAAGGCACTACATATTGTATAGTGATATAATTTCAAGAAAAGAAATTCCATAAAGGCAATTTAAAGTGCATATTTTTTGATTTCCCATTAAAAGCAACCTACTACTCATTCAAGAAATGAACCAGCGACACAGTTTTATGCCAAATTTTAGCCGCAAAAGAATTGAATTTTTGTAAACAAAGAATAAAATATTAGAAACTAATTACAAAAAATGGATAACAAAATTAAAAACGAGCTTTAAAAGTTTAATAGAAACAAAAGTATTAAAAATATTTCAAACAATTACGAAAGTTTAACAACTTTTGGTAAAACATAATTTCCATCAGAATCCGTATAATTTTTACTTAAAGAAACTGAATTATTTGCGGTAACATTATTCCCTCTTAATACAAAGGAAATAAGATCCTGCGCAGCAAATGTTAAATCTAATGTTTGTGGATCTACTTTTTCTCCAACTTTATAGTATTTCCAATTTTCATCATCATTTATCGTAATATTTCCATTTCTTTGTACATCATAAATTTTACCATTCATTGGTTTAAAAGATATTTTAAAATTAGCTTCTGTATGGTTCTCTGGAAGATTTGTGAATGTTTTTGGAACAATTGTTGACCATTGGTCAAATATATTTTTGAATGCGGCTCTAAAAATTTTAGTGGTAAATGTTGTTGTCTCCAAGCGCCATCAAAGATAAACATCTTACAGAGTATCTTCACGGCTTATTTTCGTTGGATACTTGAAAAATGAATACGTTAAATTTTGTTTTGACCAATGTTCTTTGAGTGAATCCTCAGCAACATTAGATGCAGTCAGGAGGTGAAACAATACAAAAACCAGAAAAGGTTCATACATTTGGGAATGCTTTAGAGATTACTAAATATTATTTTTAATATAAAAATAATTGAGTAGTTTTCATGGTCTTCCAACTTGTTTAAATAAAAATCTTTGTTCTTTTAAAAAGTGGTTTCCAGCAATAAAAAAAAACAGATTATAAAGGATTAATCGGAATACTCTTTTTTTGCCTAAAAAACGATGAAAAGGATAAGCAGGTTTTTTTTGCATTTATTTTGCAATTAAACACTTTTAATTGGTGGGACAAGTGCTTATGATGAAATTTGTAGATTAATATGAATTTTTATTTTTTGAATTTCTAAAATTATTGTATGAAGCTGTAATTAAAAATAATTAATAATGCAATTATTGTAAAATATAGAAGTGACAAAAAACATGATACAAAAATATGTTAATGGTTTTCAAAGATGAAAAGAAATTCCGAGATAACAATAACTAACAATTTAACAAATATTCTTCCACATCATCAAGTTCTAACAAATTAGAAATATTAAAAAGAGCAACAACAGATAATATCTTAATCAGTAGCGATATAATAAAAGTACAACAACAAGACCCAATTTCTGATGGTATGTCATAATTCTCATTATATACTTTTCCTATAGGTTTACACATCCAAATAAATGCCATAAAAAATGTCACAAAATTCCACCATATAATTTTACGATAAAATTTCACTCTTGTTTTAAGTCGATTTTGTACGTAATTTGTGAAACATGTTCGTTGTTCTGCTTGCAGTAGTTCAAAAATTTTATTTTTTTGTTCTAAAATTTTTTTGAGTTCTTCAGTGATTCTGTTAGCGTGAATGCTTGTTGATGGAAGATCTGATAGTTCTTTTGCGGATTCAATACGCTGCAAATACGAGTAAATGTACATATTTTAAAATTGTGAACAACTTACATTTTTCAAGTTATTGCAGCTATGATAAGTTTTTTGATACTCATAAGTAAATTCACATGACGCGTATTTAATTCCATCGTCTGCAATTGATACAAGGCCAAACACAATGATATCAATAATAAAAATAGTAGAAAATAAAACTCTTAATATTTTAGCTTTAGTAATTAGACAAGCTTTTTTAAGTTCAATCTTTTTATTATTACAATTACAGAATTGATACAATAGATTCATTGTTTTGATGGCAAAAAACACTTTTATAAAAGAAGAAACTCCCTTCTGCCAGTCACTTATAAATATAACATGAACTGAAATCGATGGTGACATGTATGAAGCACTGTGGAAAAAAAAAGGAATACCTTTAGAGGTGACCTTTTGGCAGTAAAGGATTTTTTTAAGAAAAAGGTTAACATGACAGACGATCATGGCAATAAAGAATATGATGAGTTGGGGTGGAACATTTTTTGGGGTAATTTACAATTACCTTAATTAGATATGAATGTTTTGATTTTGTTAAATTACAGTAATAAGGAATATTTTTACCACAAAAAAGCAAGACATTGTTTGTTATTTGGTTATATGATAAGGTTTTCGAATAAATTGGCCATTTATTTCTTTAAAAACACATCAAGAAATATTGCCAGCATTTTAACAATTCAACAACAGTTTTTCGATATTATCCCCTTTTAAGAAATTCTTAACTAAGCCGATAGCTACGCATGAAAAACATTTAAACAGCATTGTGATCACAAATGAAAGAAAAGAAACAAAAGGCCACCCAAGTTCGGGAAATTGTTGGTCATTTCTATCAGTGACAATTCCTAGTGGCAAACACATCCAAATATAAGCTGTAGAAAATGCACCAACATTTAAACCTATTAGAATATAAAAAATTTCTGCTTTTTCTTTTTTTTGATTTTTGATTGAATTTATCAAACATGTTTCTTGCTCAGCTCTAAGTTCTTGAAAATGTTCTTTTTGTTGTTTGAAAAGTTCTTCCAATGCTTTGGTAATTTTGCTGGCATGTATGGGAATGTCAGGTGCAGGAAAACGCTCTAATTCTGTCGCATAATGAATGTTCTTTAAACAAGTAATATTTTTATTTAAAATTTTATAATGAATGTCGCTTACTTTTTTTACATATATGCAGTTACTATGTACTTTTTTATATTCATTCGTATGTTCACAAGTTCTTTCAGAAATTGTATCATGAGTTACTTTTGCTAAAATAATTAATACAATATCGATAATAATTGAAAGTATAAATAAAAAAATTAATATTTTGGATTTCAAAATTTCACAGAATTTTCCATTTTCATTTTTCTTATTTTTACAATTACAAAATTGATAAAATAATTTCATTCTTTATTAGAGCATATTTCGTTCAGTAAAATGAAGAATTTATTTTGCAGTCGCGGGAAGCAGTTTTAAAAATAAATTGAAAAACAGTGATGAGAAACAAGAGAAAAGGGTTTATCTTGTCAGTTTTTGTTTAGACGAACATGAAACAAATTAATTAAGGTTGTAAGGTTGCATTTGGGGTAATTAATCAATAAATCCCCTAATTTGCCTCTGCAGGTGTCTCATTTAAAAAGGCAATTTTTGGTTAACAAATTCTGTTTTTATATCTTCTGTTTAATCTCATTCCTTGTTGTATAAATTCACATACACTGAAAACCCTGGGGACGATAAAAGAAAGAAGTTTTATGTGTTCTGTTAAACAATAATTCTAAAGCAGATTATTTTTGTAATTTACAAAACTTTAACCAAGTGTAGTAAAAAACAAGACATTTATTTTCTTACAAATACACCAAAAAAACTGCCACCTTTCAACAGTTCAACAAAAAAAGTTTCAACATCATCAATTTTTAAAAAGTCGAAAGAACATAATGATATATCAAGGGAACAAATTGATCAATACCGTAATGAATGTCCATTTGTAAATTTAAGAAAAATTGTTATTTTGGTTTAAGTAGAAAAAAACAGTAGATTAATTTTATTTCACAGGGAGATTATTTAAATTCTCCAACAATTTGCCAGTAATAAACTTTTAGATTGTTTTTAAGGATTTGTGTCAAAGTTCATTATATTCTATTCATCTAAACGAAGACTAATTTGAGGATGGAAAGATGTAGTCACAAAATGAACAGAGACACAGAAAAAAGACACAAAAAGAATCCTATCATAAAAGAGTCATTGTGCGTTTGTTGGTGCGTGTCATTTTATTTTAAATAAAGCGGGTGCTTGGCAAAGTGTGTCAAGTGGCGATAAGCAATTGCAACTTTTTTTTCAAGCAAAGAAACGAAAAAATTTATTTGTTTTTCTTTTAATAAATGATTGGGTTATCCTTTTATTTTTTTTGTGTAATTTAAAATAATGTTCCATTTTTTTACAAGAGATACACTGTTTCTAATTGATATCTATACGTTGCTTTTTTTATAGAACTTTTAGCTTTGTTGGAACAAGAATAGCAACACAAAAATTTAAAAATACAGATTACAACAACAAGCTAACATTAATATAAAAAATGAGGAGAGTGATCGGGGTAATACTTAATTAATCAGGAACAGTAATCTGTACGAGATACAGTAGCATTGGTAACCGCCCCGGAGGGGCGGGTTACCTCTAGTAAAGACAAAAAGCAATGAAAAAAGAGGAAGAGACGCAGAAATGCATGCATCTGTTTGTCTGACTACCAAATAACTATGTCTCGTCAGAGCTTCGAGAAAGCATGGCCGCTGACAGCCACAGTCCATTTTTTTTACTTTGTTGTTCTTTTTATTTGCAGCTGGTCAGTAAGTACTTTTGGCTACTACATTTTAACAAAGAAAAATGCGTTTAAAATGTTTTTCATGCAATGGATGTGTGTTTTATGATTTTCACAGGTTTAAGCTATTATCATTCGCTGATTATTTATATCCCAATTTTCGATGTTCAAAGCAGCTTCAGGTATGCATATTTTCACTGTGCAATTACTACAGCGCACGTTACTATAAAATTTTCAGACCATTGTTAAAAAAGCAGTTACAGAATACAATAGACGCTCTAATAATCCATTCTATTTTTATGCGGCACACATTATTGATGCAGAAAAACATGATGGCCTTTACAGTGGTACAAGTTACACCATAAAAATTTCACTTGGTCTTACAACCATTAAAAAAAGCAAATAAAACCTTGTATGATAATATTTCCAAGTTGCTTTGAGGTTGATAAAGCTTTGAGAGAAGTAAGTCTTCGTCATTTTTCTCAACTATTAATTCTACAAACCTTTGTCGCAAAATGATAAAAAAAATTGGCAGCGAAAATTTTGCTATTAAAAATTGCATGCATAGTATTGAGCAAATAGAACATGTCATTCTAAAATTTAAATTAAAAATGTCATTGCAGGATATAGTAATCCATTATATTCCTAAACAGAAAGAATGTATGTGGCACAACAAAATCGAAGAAAAATTGGAATTAAAATCTTTTATACAATATAGAGGTAATAAGCGGTTAAAATATTTTGAAGCTTGTTTTTATTCCGTAAATAATCCCGCTTTATATTTTCGTAACTTTTTTCAAGAAAGCTTTTGTTTAAAATTTTTTATTTATCAAATAAAAAGTTTATAATAAAATACATCTTACCCTTGGTCTTACAACAATTAAGAAAAATAAAATCAAATCAAATTTATTAATATTTCCAAGTTGCTTTGAGCCTGCTAAGACATAACGAGAAGTATGATTTCCTATAATATTCGTTGAAAATAAAATTATATTGCCATTGGTACAGGACATTGTATTTGAATATACTCCTAAAAAAACAACTTCTAAGACAGCAATATCCAGTCGAAGAAAAGCTAGTATTCAAATATAATCCTACTGACAAAAGTCCTAACAAACGACGAGATTCTTTTGTTAACTGCTTTAATACAGTGAATAATCCTATTTTGTATTTTTCTGTAATATATTTAATAATTGGTTTTGTTTAAAAATGTTTTATTTACTATATAAATATGTAGTTTTTATTAACAAAAAATAAAACTTGTTTTGTTTCTTAATCATAAAGAAAAGAAAAACCAATAATAGCCGTAAATTAAAAAAAACACAAAAAGAATAAAGAAAAAAAGCAGTGAAAAAAGAGGAAGAGACGCAGAAATACATACATGCATCCATCGGGCTGACAGCCAACTAACTCTTTTTCTTTTCAAAGCCGTCAGCCGTCTAAAAGCATAGTCGGTGACGAGTCATGTCCATGTTTCCTTCTTCACATTTTTTGAGCTGGTCAGTTTTACTTGCATTTTTGACTTTTTTTATTTTTTTTGCAAACGAAAATGCGCTTAAAATGTTTATCATTTACTGTGTATAATTCTGAATGTATGTTTTATGATTTTCACAGATTTAAGCGATTATCTTTTACTGATTATTTTTATCCCAATTCTCGATGCTCACTAGAACTTAATGTATGCCGTTTTCTTTTGTTATAGAATTATAATTGTCGATTATAATTTTTTTGCAGCAAATCATTAAAAAAGCTGTTGCAGAATACAATAGACAATCAAAAGACCCTTATTATTTTTATCCAGCACATATTTTTCATGTCAAAAAACAATATGCTGGATATTTTGAAAAATTAGAATATAAAATACATCTTACACTTGGTCTTACAACAATTAAGAAAACAAAAATTAAACCAAATTTATTAATATTTCCAAGTTGCTTTGAACGTGATAAAACTATGAGAGAAGTAAGTTTTCTTTATTATTTTTTAGAAAAATTATTTAAATTACCATAGGACATTCTAATCAGCTATAATCCGAAACAGCTTCAATGGATAGGTTCAGGAGACATCCCCATCGAAGAAAAGTTGACAATTGAACCTTCAACCAGCGACAATGTAAGAGGCAATAAACGATTACATTACTTTTCAGATGCATATGAAATCAAAAATAATTTTTCTCTATATTTTCATAATTTGTTTAAAAATCGTTTTTGTTTAAAATGTTTTATTTATCAAATAAATAGTTTTCGTTAATAAAAAAATAATATTTTTTTGTTTTATAAAAGATAAAGAAAAAACAACATTAACGCTTAAAAAAGATGGAAGAAACACAGAATATCATGCATGCTTTTGGCTGACAGCCAACTTTCTCGTTCATTTCATAGCTACTTAAAAGTGTGTCCGCTGACAGGCCATGCCCGTTTTTTTTTCTTTTATTTTTTTATGTTGCAGTTGGTCAGTTTTAGTAGGGGTCAAAAGGCTAACTACTTGTTGTGAGAAATAATGACAAAAACGATAGACATAATATCTATAATAAATGTAAACAAAAGTAAAAATATTAAAATTTTGGCTTTTATAATTTCACATGATTTTTTCAGTTTCAGTTTTCTTATTTGAACAATTACAAAAGTGATAAAACAGTTTCATTCTTTATTACAGCATAAAAGAAAAAAAACTTGTTTTGCCGTTCTGTAAGTTAATCTTAAAAATAGTATACAACAATGTTGAGAACTAATGGCAGAGGGTGCATTTATTGTTGCATTATTGTTTTGATTTTTTGCTTGAATAAAATTAACTGTCAGACAAACAAGCAACCTATTAAAGTTTTTGTGTGGATAAGTAATCAATATATCCATATACCCCTTCATTTGTCAGAGAGTTGTGATCATGCAAATTTAAATTTTATGGCAATAAATTTTATCAATTAAAAAAAAGTGTTCAGTTTTTTTAATAATAAATTTTCCAACTTTTATTTTTTTTTCAAACATAAATAAATTATTTAATAATAAAAATGTCTAACAGTTTAACAAAAATCTATCTAAATTTTCGATATTTGACAAACCATAACTTAATATAATGGCAAATAAAGATACTATTTTAAGCGGCGTAGTAAAAACAAATGCCAGAGAAGATAAGTCATCTGGAATATCTGGCCATACATTGACATGAAGAATTTTCACTGGCCTACACATCCACCAAAATGCAAAAAAATATAATCCAAGATTCAACCATAAAAATTTATTCCAAAAGTTTGCTTTTCCTTCAATATTGTTAACACGAATATATTTAAGGACACAAATCTTTTGTTCATTCTTGAGTTCTTGAAAAGTTTGAATTTTTTGCTTCAAGTCATCTTCTAATTCTTCAGTGATTTTATTGGCATATTCTTTGATGCTCGATGAGTGATAATCTGCTAGTTCCTTTGCACTAACAATTCGCTAAAATTACTGTAATATTATTAATATTCAAAACCTATATACTTCTTACATTTCTTAAATCTATGCAGCTATTATGTGTGTTTTTGTACTCATGTGTGTGTTCACATGATGCTGTTTCAATGCTATTGTTCGTACATAATAGTAAAATGAATACAACAATTTCAACAACCAAAATAAACAATAATAAAAATGTTAGTATTTTAGCTTTTAATATTTCACAAGATCTTCTGATTTCTATTTTTTTATTTCTACAATAACACAATTGCTGAAACAACTTCATTGCTGATTACAACAGATTAATAACAAAATGAATATAGTTTGAAGTTTTAGTAATCAATTTTAAAAGCAGTTTGAAACAACAATAGTGTGAAAAAGGCAAGAAGGTGCACTTATAGTAACATTTTTATTTGAATTTTTCCATGAATAAATCCGACAAAGGGAGACACTTATAATAATAACATTGTGATTAGAATTTTTCTTGGGTAAATCCAAGGTCAGACAAACATGTATTGATCGACATTTGTCGTGGATAATTAATCAATACTTCCTTCATTTTTCACTTCACATTGTCAATTGTTTACAGGCTTATGGTAAAAAGAAAATCTTCTGGGTAATAAACTTTAATCTCTGATTTCATATATATATATGATATTTTCTACCAAGTTTATCACCATTATTCTCTTTAAATCTTCTTTTTAAATGTTGATATCTGTAAAAAAGATTAAAAATGATGTCTCTTGTTCACTGTTGTCTTTAATGTTTTTTTCTAAATTTTTTTCCATGAATTGATGCATTACTTCTATCTAGAAAAAAAAAAGATTTGACATTATTTAAATTTCTATCTGTTAAAGGGACATTTTGCGTTCAAAGAAGAACAAGTCCCAAGTTTATTCATGCTAATCTCAACATACATTCTTATTTTTTTGAGTGTGATTTTCACTTGAATAATTTCAAAAATTACACAAACAAGAAATACATTAACCAAAGTTTTGTGTAAATAATTAATTAATAAGTTTCTTCTACATAGACAGAATTTGTTAACCAAAAAGGGCAATTTTTGGTTAACAAATTCTGTTTTTATAACTTCGTTTAATCTCATATATATTCTTGTTGTATAAATTCACATACACTGAAAATCCTGGGGGCGATAAAAGAAGGAGGACTTATGTGTTCTGCTAAACAATAACTCAATTCCATATTATTTCTGTAATTCACAAAACTTTATCCGTGTGTAGAGATTTGTACCGTTTTTTCAAAGTTGGGCAAAAAATATAATTTTAGTACCATTCGATGCAGAATCTTTTTATTAGTAATAATTGATAAAAAAAAGTAAAAGTTACACTTTTGGAAAAAAAGATAATCAATAAAGAAAAACTGAAAATACCGTAATTTTTTCAGTCGAATTTTGAGCCAGTGGAAGCCAGTCTTAGTGATTATGCCTATTAGATTCAGAATTTTTTTCGGATTCGGATAAACTAAAAGTTAGGTGCGCCATCACTGAAAAATAATAGAAAAACGTTAAATCAATTTTCGCCTATGCACATCTCTATCCATGTGTAATAAAAAACATGACATTTATTTTCTTACTGCCAGCTTTTAACAATTCAACAAAAAATTTTCAACATCATCAATTTTCAAGAAATCATAAGATCCAAAAATAGCAGCGATTAAAGATAGCAATTTAAACATCATTGTACTCATTAATATAAAAAGAGACCAGGCAACAGCATCAGGTAACGGATCATTCCAGCCATATCCAAGTCCTATAGGTTTACACATCCAAATAACTGCTATAATAAATGTCACCAAATTTAACCCTATAAGTTTATAAAAAAATTCTGCTTTTTCTTTAATTTCGTTTTGAATGAAGTTGGTCACACATGTTCTTTGATGTTCTTTAAGTGTTCGAAAAAGGTGATTTTGTTGTTGCAAAAGTTCTTGAAGTTCCTTTGTGATTTCATTGACATGTTGTGAAATGCTTGGTGAGGAGGGAAAGCGTGCCAGCTCTGCAGCATGATTAATGTTCTGCAAAAATTAAATTGTTTATTAACTGCCTTTGAAAAGTGATGGATAACTTACTCTTTTTGAATTTTTGCAGCTACTATGTACCTGTTCATATTCTTTTGTATGTTTACATGTTGCTCCAGAAATTTTTGCATAACTATTGGTTACAAAAATAAGTACAGAAATGTCAAAAATTGTAGTAAATAAATATACACATATTAAAATTTTAGCTTTTATAGCTTCACATAATTTTCTAGTTTCAATTTTTTTATTGGAACAATTACAAAACTGATAAAATAGTTTCATTTTTTTTATATAACTTCCACTAATCAGTTACAGAAATAAATTTAAAACAGTGTTGAGAAATAAGAGAAAAGAATGCACATATGTTTATTGTATTATTTGATTTTTCATTCAATAAATCCATCGGTCAGACAAACAAAGAACCCATTAAAGTGTTGGTTGGATAATTAATCCATAAATTCCTTCAAGTGCCATTGCAGTTGAACTGAGACGTTTTTAAAAAGGGGTAATTTTTGGTTAATAACTTCTGATTATACTTTTGTTTTTTATTTTTTTATTTTATCTCCGCACATCCATAAAAATCATGCGGGAGTTACTAAAAGCTGGACTTGGACTTGGACTTGGCTACTAAAAGCTGGACTTGGATTTGGACTTGGACCTGGACTTAGAAAATTTTTCGAAAAAAAAATTTTTTTTTTCTTGATATTATCAAAAATTTGTACGGGATATATATTTTCGACTATGCTGATCACGAATATCAACTTTTTAGGTGACCTTTTAAAATTATTTGCTCAGATATTGCGGTTTGAAAATTTTGCAAATTCGGTAATTTTGTATGTCCAATATTTCGTTATATAATTCGAGAAGGTCACCTAAAAAGTTGATATTCGTGATCAGCATAGTCGAAAATATATATCCCGTACAAATTTTTGATAATATCGAGAAAAAAAAAATTTTTTTTTCGAAAAATTTTCTAAGTCCAGGTCCAAGTCCAAATCCAAGTCCAGCTTTTAGTAGCCAAGTCCAAGTCCAAGTCCAGCTTTTAGTAACTCCCAAATCATGCAACTAAAAACAATGAATCAAATTTGTAATTGTAATGAGAGAAAGCTGAAAATCAAAACATTTGGGTATTGGATTCACTTCATAACAGCACTGGTATTATTGTGTAATATTGCTATAGCAATTTTTATTATACTTGGCATAATAGATAATACCCAATGGGACATCTCTAAAATATCATGTGAGACCACAAGTAAATACATGGAAGCACATAAAGAGTGTTTAAAATTAGTACAGGTCAGTTGTTTACCGTAGAAAACTAAAAACAATATTTATCATTTTAGCAACATAAATTTGCAACAGAATTTGTTCAATCACATAAAGCTACAGTTAATGCAAGTAAAGCAGCCAAAATTTTTGCAGATGAAATTATGCTGATTTTAAACCAACAAAATAAAACTTTTCAATTGCAGAAAGAGAAACAGAAATCTTGCATTGCCAAAACGATTAATAATAGTATTCTGCCAATGATAAAATACTGTCAAAGCTTGCTATGGACAATTTTAAAATTTGGTGCAGTCACATTTTTCTGTTTATTCAAAATCACAAAAGCAAAGCTACCACAGGGTGAACCAAAAAATGCTATTTTTATTCCACTTGTTGTTTTTTGTATGTTTATGTTTCCAATTACTGTATTAACTGTTAACGAGAAATCAACATCTTTACATACAGTTAATGTAGAAGAGTTTTTGCACAACTGTTAAAATATAAGATAACAATTTACTTCATTTATTGACAAAAGAGAAAGAATAAATATATTTTACAACTTTTATATTACTTTCAACATAGACAAATTTACTCGAAAAAAATTTCCTTAACAATTTAACAAATATATCTCCAATTCTTCGATTTTCAATAAACAATAACTTAAAAAAATAGCAAATGCAGAAAATACTTTAAGCCATAAGGTGAACATGCAGTAACCATAAGAAAACAAATATGGATCATTGCCTGCTGTATTAACATGTAAGATTTTCACTCGCTTAGTCATCCAAAAAATTGCAATGGAATATAGCACAAGACTCAGCCATAGAAGCATATTACAGAATTTTGCTTTTTCTTGAATCTTGTAATCATATATATAATTAATGACACATATTTTTTGTTCTTCTTTTAGTGCTTGAAAAGTATGATTTGTTAGCTTTAGATCTTCTTCTAATTTAGTTATGATATTATTAGCACCTTGTTGGATAATCACTGAAGGATAGTTTACTAATCTTGTTGTGCTGTTAATGTGCTAAAATTGTTGCATTTTTATAAAAATTAAGATACTATTAACTAATTACTGCTTTTAAATCAATACAATTTGTATGTGTTTGTTGGTATTCAAGCGTGCCTTCACACGATACTTCTTTAATTCCATCGTCAAGACGCAATAAATAAACACATACAGCAATTTCAACAATCGTTAAAAACGAAAACGTAAATACTAATATTTCCGCTTTTAACATTTCACAGAATTTTCTGATTTCTCTTTTCTTGTTTCTGCAACTACAAAATTGATAAAATAATTTCATTTTTTAATATCAGATCTATTTTCAAGTTAAAAGATAAGTCGTTTAGCGGGATGACGGAAAGCAAAAGATGAGAAATGAGTAGAAGTTGCCTTTTAAGATCACAATGCAATCTTTTCTTGCTTGAATAAATGGACAAACTTTGCCATTTTTCTCTTCTTTGTTTTTAAACTAATGTAATGAAAAAAATTAACGGTTTGTTCAATTTTTGAGTTTATATATGTGCAAAAAATCCATAAATTTTCCAACTGTACTCTTTAATATATACATGAGTCAGTGGTGGGTTTCTCATATCCCATGTGTGAATAAAAATGTTTATAAAACTGCATATGAAATATGTTCAAGATTAGCACAAGTTTGTTTTTCAAAAAAAAGCTATAAATTAATTTTTAGTAGCAAAAAGTTACTGCAGAGTTTTCAGAAATACAAAATGCATCAGAACTTGTGTTAGCTAAAAATTTTGGAGGTTATGATAACGTTGGAAAATCAAACATACCAATTACAAAGAAAACTATATGATACGTGTATCACAAATTCCATTACTGATGAGCTTTTGCGTCTTTATGTTTCCATTAACCGCAATCAATGTTAACGAGAAATCATCATTTTTACAAACTGTTAATGTAGAAGATTTTTGGTACAACAGTAAAAATAGGATATTCAAATTTTTAAAAAAGTTTGGTATAAAATATTTTGTTATCAACAGTATGAACAGAAAATAACTTTTAACATCAAATTTTATATACACACAATACTTACAAGATCAAAATTTTTTAACAATTTAACAAAAAGTTATCACAACTTTCAATATTCGACAAAATATAACTTAATAAAATGGCAAAGGCAGAAGCAACCTTGAGCGGCAATGCAAACATACCGGCAGCAAAAGACCAACTTTCAAGACTTATTCCAACATTGGCAGGAAGAATTTTCACTGGTTGGAGCATCCAATAATACGCAATAAAATATATCCCAAGATTCAGCCATAAAAGGCTGTTATAAAGTTTTGCTTTTTCTTCAATTTCGTTATCTTTAATAAAGTTGATGACACATGTTTTTTGTTCTTCTTTGAGTTTTTGAAACGTCAGATTTTTTAGATTTATATCATGTTTTAGTTTGTTGACGACTGTTTTAGCATCTTGCTGAATAATTACGGAAAAATGGTTTGCTAACTCCTGGGTACTGTTAATGCGCTGAAAAAGTTTTGTATTTTTAATATCAAAAAAATGGACAACAAACTTCTTTTAATTCTGTGCAGCTTTGATGTACTTGTTTGTATTCTTGCGTGTGCTTACACGAAGCTTCTTTAATTTCATCGTGAAGTTTTGTTAAAAAAATACATGCAGCAATTTCATTAATCAAAGTTACCAAAAACACAAATATTAATATTTTGGCTTTCAAATTTTCACTCGTGAAACTCCAACCGATCCTTCAAAGTTTCAAGCACATTTACCCTTCTTGGAACATGATATTACCGTATTACAGCTGATGATCGAAGAATATCAAGAAATAATTGCAAAAATTGAAAATTTTATTACTACTTCTGATGATCCCGCTAAAGTTGGAGCTATGGAAGCATTAGCTTCAGGAACAAGTTCAAATGTCGGTTACATTAAATATCTACAAGATGCCAAAGATATTCTGGTCACAGCAAAAAGTAACAAAGCTGCCTTCCAAGTTTGTGTTGGAACAAGTACCGTATCAACTCCAAATTATTCCCCTCAAAATCATTTAATGCTACCCAAAATACAGTACGAACGATTTGATGGTAGTGATATTACAAAGTTTGAATTATTTTGGAGCCGTCTTCAACCCATTCATAATAATCCTGCAGTTTCTCAAGAAGATAAGTTAAATATTTTATTGGGTTATTTGGACGGGGAAGCTAAAAAATTGCTTAGTTCTTTGACTATCAGTGCTGTAAATTATCCAGTTGCCGTTAAAACATTAAAAGACACCTATGGTGATAAAAAAGAAATTGTTAAGCAGTTATATAATCAATTTGATGAAATCCAATGTTTCGGGGAAACGGTAGCTGAAGCACGTTTATGTCTCAATCAAGCTGAACTTATACTTAATCAACTGGTTGGACTTGGAGAAGATGTTAATCAGAGTTCAATTCAAGCAAAATGGGAAAAAAGAGTCATTCCTGATTGGCTTTATGAAGCATGTTTAATGAAAATTTCAAAGCATGAAACTTTTACAGTATTCCGCAAACAAGCTGATGAAAGTTTGAAAATTAAAGAAGCTGTTTTTGCAAGAAATAAAGAACAAAGTTCGACATTTTGTAATGTTGCAAAAGATTATGGAGCTGGTAAAAGCCGGAAATTCAAGAAATCACATGATCAACGCAAACATGATGATAAAACGGATGTTAGAAGAAATGATAAAAAGAATGATAACAGATATGAAAAGAAAAATTCAACAACATCCGGTGGAAAAAAGAATAATGCTGATCCTGTTTGCAAGTTCGATGGCGAAAATCACTACACTGGTGAATGTACAAATTACTGTACTGCTGAAGAAAGGATCAAAGTTTGCTCCGACAAACATTTTTGCAAAAGGTGTTTGAATGCTGGTCATACAATAAAAGATTGCAGATTCCCCAAAGACTGTTTCTACTGTAAAGGAAAATTCCATCATAGTGCTTTGTGTTACAAGAAATTTGGTGCCACAAGATCCAAGAATACAAAAGTTAATATGATTACAAGTGCACCTGAACATGATGGAAGTACTGTAACTCCTCCTGATGAAAATAAGCCAATTAATGTTACAACTACATTGGCATCAAAAGAAATTGATTCGACTGTTTTACCAATTATTGAAATTCCTGTTGGTAGTCCAAAAAGCACAATGCTTCAACAATCACCTGTATTAATGGATTCAGGAAGTATGGCCTCTTACATTACATATGAATGTGCTGAAAAGCTCAAATTACCTGTTGTCAATCATGAAACTTTAAACATTGAAACGTTCAATTGCACTGAACCATTAACAAAGAATACAACAGTATATTTATTGAAAGTACAAGCAAAGAATGGTGATAATCACAATTTACATGTATATGGTGTTGATAATATCACGAAACAAATGACTATGGCCAAGATGAACAAATACAAAGATATCATTTTCAAAATTGTTGTTCCAGATATTCTGATTGGTTCAAATTATTTCTGGCAGTTCTTTAAAAGTAAGCGTTTACCATCAGGATTTTATCAAGCTGAAACAGAATTTGGTCCATTAATTTGTGGTGCTGGACCTACCGTAACCTCCACTAAAACAACCACAATGACCATTTTTTCTGATACAATGGATGCCATTGAACGACTTGAAGCAAAAGTATGTGAAATGTGGAAGCTTGAAAATATTGGAATTTTTGATGATCCTGGAATTACTGATCGTGAAATTGTTGATGAATTTTTCAAAGCAACAGCTTACATTAATGAAGATGGTAGATACGTTGTTCGACTGCCATGGAAAACTGAAAATCCAGATTTACCAGATCACCAAGATATGTGTTTTTATCGCTTACAAAGTCTGGTTAAAAAGCTACTTGCTGAAGGAAAATTGCATATACTCATGAACGTCATATATGATCATATTAAACTTGGGTTTATTGAATATGTAACTCCTGAAATGGATGCAAAATGCATTTTGAAACATTATATTCCTTATCATTGTGTATTCAAAGAATCACTTACAACTCCAGTACGTCCCGTTTTTGATTGTTCTGCAAAATCTGGCAAAAATGGATCTTCTTTAAACAGCTTTTTATACAATGGTCCACCAAATATGCCAAACCCGGTTGGTTTACTTCTTCGTTTTCGATCCCAACTTGTGGTAGTTACTGGAGATATTGCTAAAGCTTTTATGCAGATTTTATTAAATGAAGTGGATCGTGATGTATTTCGTTTTTATGTCTTGATTGATCCAACAAAGCCAGTAACACGTGATAACGTTCGTGAAGCCAGATATACTCGTCCACTTTTTGGTGCTGGTTCCAGTCCTCTGATTCTTGAACAAGTAATTGGTGATAAGTTCAAGAAAATACCGGATCCTATCGCTGCAGAAATTCTTGAAAATAATTGGGTGGATAATATTAAATTGGATGGAAAAGATGCAGCTACCGTAATCCATAAAGCACAATTCGCTAAGAATGCATTTGATGAAATTGGTATGGATTTACGAGAATTTGTTTCAAACAATGATGATGTTAACAAAGCTTTGAATTCTGCTGCACCAGAAAATACAAAATTTCTTGGAATCCCATGGAAACCTAAAGAAGATATGATCATTATTCGAGTACCAAAATTTGATGAAGTTTCTACAAAACGTACAGTATTATCTGCAATTGCATCGATATATGATCCATGTGGACTTATATGTCCAATAATTTTGAAAGGCAAGTCATATATTCAACAGCTTTGGAAACGAAAAGTTGGATGGGATCAAGTTCTTAAAGGAGCTGAAGATAAAACTTGGTGGAAAAATTTCAAAGATGCAAATGAAAATAAAGAAATCAGTTTAAATCGTTGTATAATTGATCCAGATGCCATTGAAAATGAATTGCATGTATATTGTGATGCATCTGAAGTTGGATTTTCTGCTGCTGCATACATCCGTCAAAAACTAAAAAATGGTTCATATATTTCAAATCTTCTTGTTGCTAAAGCAAGAATTACCGATATCAACAAAACTACCATACCCAAATTGGAACTAATTTCTGCTACAATTGGTTCATCATTACTTGCATTTGTCCATGAAGAATTAAAGCTTGAATTTGCAAAATCAGTTTTATGGACTGATTCCACATGTGTATTGGGTTGGTTGGCTTCTGCTGGAGCATCACATGGTAGATTCATCGAAAATCGCCTAAAACATATTAAAGAACGTGTAAATATTGTCAAGCATGTTCGTACTGATTGTAATCCTGCTGATATTGGATCAAGAGGTTGTGATTTTGATGAACTTGCAGCAAATAAATTGTGGTGGCATGGTCCGGATTATTTGTTGTTAGATGAAGATAAATGGCCAGTTGAAGCTGTAAAAACTGTTGTATTGGATAAAAATGTTCAACCTGGTGAACTTGATGAAGATTTTTCACAAATTTCCGATATGTTTAATGGTGCCAAAAGAAAAGGTGGAACAACAACATTAAAAGTTTCTGCAAAGAAAGCCAAAATTGAAGTTCAAATTTCGCAAAGCCTCTTACCTATTGATGCTGAACACTTCAAGAGATGGAAAATACTCCTTGGTGCCACAGCTGCTGTCTTATTCTACACAAAAAATGTTTGGGTTGTCGGCAGAACATATGTCATTAAAGAATTGATAATGAATAAGTGCATGTCTTATAAAGATCCGAAAATGATTGAACTTGCTGAAATGGCAATTATTTTTAATATCCAAAGCAAATATCCACCTTCTGATAAAGTTAAACGTGATTTAAAGCTTCCAAATAATTGTTACGGACTTTGGGCAATGAATAATCGAATTCCAGTTGATGAAGAAGATTCTGAACTCATCTGGATTCCAAAATGTCGTGAAATTGAACTACTTATTTTGGATATACATACAAAATTACATCATGCCGGGCCAAGACATACTTTAAATGAACTTCGATCAAAATATTGGCTATGTACTGGAAAAGTTGTGGTTAATAAAGTCCTGCATCATGATTGTGATCATTGTAAGAAATTAAAATTAAAGCCTTACCTTTTACCGCCTATGCCTGATCTTCCATTTCAACGAACAAAAGTTGCAAATCCATTCAAATATACTGGTGTTGATTATGCCGGTCCATTTCTTCATAATCATAATGGCCATCAAGCAAAGATTTATATTATTTTGTTCACTTGTATGGTCACTCGTAACATTCATTTGGAAGTTGCAACATCAGCAAGCAGCGAATATTTCCTTTATGCTTTTCGACGATTCATTTCACGAAGATCACGACCAGCTGAAATATATTCTGATCATGGTACAAATTTCGTTTTGGCAAAGAAGGTAATTGAACCTTATTGGGATACAAGAAATGATCCAATGCTAAAGGAATTTTTAAAAACTGAACGCATTGAATGGAACTACATCAAAGAAAAAAGTCCTTGGAAAGGTGGTTTCTATGAAAGAATGATTGGATTAATGAAAACCACCTTGAAACATGCAATGGGAAGAAAACTTCTTACCTATGAACCCTTCTGCACTCTTGTTACAGAAATTGAAATGATTATAAACTCTCGACCAATTACACCAGTTGATGCAGAATATAATTATGATGGAACAAATATAGCTTTAAAGCCGATTGATTTTATTGTACAAGATCATCATGCATATTTTCCACCAGCATATGAAATTCCTGATTGTAGCTATGTTCCAATGAAATCAAATGAAGAAACACTTAAAAGAAAATTAGAAATTGAAGACCCAATAGCTTTTGCTTCTTCGAGTAATGATGGAGTAGCTGCTACATGATCAAAAAAAAAAAATACATGCAGCAATTTCATTAATCAAAGTTACCAAAAACACAAATATTAATATTTTGGCTTTCAAATTTTCACAGAATCTTCTGATTTCTCTTTTCTTATTTTTACAATTACAAAACTGATAAAATAATTCCATTTTTATTATTGCAAATCTACCATGAAAAAAATTTTTATATGGCTGTCATGAGAAACAATTAAAAAAACTAATCGAGCACAATGATTTTGTTGAACAAGAATGCAGACATACATTTCTATATTTTGCTTTTCTCATGACCTAATCTGACAATCAGACAAACATATATTAAGGTGGCTACAATCAATATATGCCTTTTTTTGCCAATACAAAATTGATATGTAAGTTTTTCCCTTGACTTTGTATATTATTTCTGTTATTCTTAACCTTCATACAGTGTTGTTGCGACTCCGACTCCGGAGTCGGAGACCGACTAACAACCGGCACTTTTCTCAACTCGCACTTTTTCAATTTCAACCGGCACCTGGTCGACTGGCACCCTGCCTCAACCGGCACCTGATCATCTGGCACCCCGGGTCAACTGGCATTCTATTTTTGTATTTTGTAGTTAAAGAAATTATTGGTGAAAGCAAATTAAAACCGTTATATCTTACCAAGAATTATCAAATATTAAACAAGCATTTCGATTATATTGGAAGAATTGGGTTAACGGTCCTTGTGGTCGTGAATTTTATACTGCATATGATGTGAAAAAATTATCATTCACATCAACGCCATCACTTTGATAGCTATCGAATGCCACTTGGTACCTGGATTGTTCCATTTCGTGAATTAACAAATTCTGAAGATAATGAAGTAAATGTAAGATTTTTAATAGTTTTATTTTTTTATGTTCTATTTTGTATTTTATATTTTATAGGCTATCAGAACCGATAACAAAGATCCACCAGATGTTGATCCTGACACTGAAGAAATTGATGCTCGTATTAATGAATTTAAAGGAAAGCTTGATGAAAAACTTGCAGAAAATTTAACTAATGACGAAATTGCAAAAACTGTTCGAAAATATCTTCGAAAAATTGGTGGATTGCTCACATTTATTGATGAATTAGAAGATGAAGAAGAAGAAGTCCCAGTAGTTCCAGCTATTGTTGATGACGATACATCTGAATATATGACTGCATTCGAAGCAACTGATGATGAATTTGAACCAAATGATGATGAATCTGAATCAAGTGATGGTGAATCTGAATTAAATGATTAATTTTGTTGTTCTTTGTATGTATTACTTTTATTATTGTTTTTTGTATAAAATATTTATAAAAAAAGTTTTTTGAATTAATATCGGGTGCGAGTTGAGCGGGTGCCAGTTGAGGCAGGGTGCGAGTCGAACGGGTGCCAGTCGAGGTGGGGTGCGAGTTGAACGAGTGCGAGTTGAGAAAAGTGCCGGTTGCTCATGGCCCGGAGTCGGAGTCACAAAAAATGGGAAGGTACAACACTGCCTTCATAGTATTCGTAGTGATATTTTATAATGTCGCTTTTCCATTATTTTGCTTGTTTTATGATAACGTTTTAAAAACAGGAAGAAAATTCATTTGACAAAAGATTAAACCATAATTTTTGTAGTTTCATTCTTGTAAACAATAAAACAATTGATTTCTTCTTTCACTTAGATGCTTGTTTTTCTTTGCTGTTGTCAGTATTTATCATCAAAAAAATGAAGTTTAAAATTATTCGATTAGCTACAAAGAATATTAACTTACAGCGGCAATTTTATGTTGAAAAGCTGGGATTGAAATTATTGAATGACAGCAAAAATTTATTTTCAGTTCAAGCTGGTGCGACAGCTTTAGAGATTGAAGAAAAAAGTGATTTCAAAAAAGATGGATATTATCATTTTTGTTTTAATATTTATCCGTCTTTGTTAGAGGTTAGTTTTTAAAATAGCTTTTCTGCGCATCCAGGGGTTTCTTATTTTTCTTAACTAGGAATTTATGTGACTAATGATAAAAAAAGTCACAAAAAAGTTGCCTCTATTTGAAATTTTATGCAAATTCTATTGCAAACATTTTTTAGGACGCTTCTGAAACTTTTCTTCCCGCTCGTGGCATTCCAGCAGTGACAGATGGCAAAGAAAAGTACACTGACCACAATGACTGGAATGCCAAGTCCGTTTACTTTTATGATGCTGATGAAAATATTCTTGAATTTATTGCTCGTTATAATTTAAGCAATGAATTTAAAACTACTGATACCATATTTGACATTACCAAACATTTATGTAATATCAGTGAAATGGGTTTTGGTGTTGAAGATACTGCAAACTTTGCTGAAAAAATACAGCAAAATATGGGTAATTATTTCATGCATTTTGTTGGAAAATTCAGTTTATTATTTTTAGATACAAACGTTTGGAGAGATTATGGAGAAGGTTTTAAAGCTCTTGGAGATGAGCATGGCTTAATTTTAGCAGCAAAATTAGGTAGACCTTGGCACATTGATGCAAGAAACGCTTTGTTTGTTGATTTTTTACTTTTTGCCAAAACTTTGTTCGGAGACAGCTTATTTTGCTTTAGTTCTTGACGAGTTGAATTAATGAATTTTTTTCCTCCTTTGTACCTAGTGGTAATACTTTTGCCACATTTAACTAAAGCAAAAAGAGAAACTATTTTTTTTCAAGAATGGCAAAAAGTAAAAAATCAACAGCCAAAATATGCTTAATTTGAATAAATCAGGTCGACCATGGATTCCAACAACTGATCACAAAAATGCACTTTTACCAACTGAAGTTACCATTGAAGGAAAAGGAACTAATTTTACTTACAACGATGTATATAAATTTAATTTTATTAATTAAAACTTTATACAAGAATGTACTCTTGAAGTTTTAATTATTTTTTAATTTCTTAATGTCATAACTTCCGCATGCTAGGTAATTAGAATACAATTCTTAATAAATTTTTGTTAATTTATTTTGTTACAGTTTTAAGCAAACATTACAATTTTCTGCTCGGTTAATTTTGTTAAAAATAAGAGATTTTCCAGATATTTGTTAAAATTAATACCACGCTTGTTGGCTTGAAACTTATTATCATTAAACTACATTTAATCACGGAAACTTAATTATCAGATTTTATTATGTGTGCAACTGATTGATTTACAAGTTGAATTTTTAAATATATTTAGCTACAATTTTTAAATCCACTGTTTGTTATTTAAAAGCTGCTAAAAAATTTGGTTCAAAATTGTGTCATAAATGTTTTTAAAGTGATGTTTTGTAAAATGCTTGGGTCATTTTTTAGACAAAAAATAATTCTTTAAAAAGTACAAAACAAAATTGTTCTCTTGATCTTTTAATTATTTTTTAATGCCTTCACAAGAAACGTTTCGCGTGTTAAAAATATACTAATTACAATACAGTGTTTAATTACATTTTTTAATAAATTCGTTGAAGTCTCTTTTGTTGTACTAATTAAGAAATTCTTTAAAACTACACATTATTTTCTGCTCCGTTTATTTAAAAAAAAAAGATTATTTTGACATTGATAAACATTAGTACCAAATTTGTTGATTAAAAACTAATTTCCATTTAATGGCAATTTAGGCATAGTGCATTTTAATATTAACATGCGCATACATTGGGTGATTTAAAAGTTGAGTTTTTACTAGGTTATAGAATAAACTTACGATTAGCTATTTAGGCTTCAAAGTGAGAAAATATTTGAGACATGTCACGATAATTTTGTCGTCTCAAAAATGACAATTGTTTTGCTATTTTTAAGACAAAATAGAATAATTTTTTATACCAGCATGCTGTTATACTACAAAAAAAAGCTTTTTAATAGTACAATTATTAATGAAAAATATTTCTTGTCTATTTCATTAATTTAACTTTCACTGAAATGGAAAAATGTTTTATTCGTAGCCTTCTACTCCAAATTATTTTTTATAGCCATCTCGAAAATTAATTATCTTTTTTTTTAATTCACCTTTTATTTAATTGTTCTTGGTTACTACTCTGAATTAATTTTTGTGGTCTTCGGTGTACTAATTTAACAATAGCTTTAAATACCACATTTTTTAAAAAACAAATATGTAAATTAAAGATGCCATCTGTTCAATATCTTGCTATTTTAACAGTCATTGAAATCACGCTGTATATTTTCCATGGATCTGTATTCATATTATTATGTTCGAGACGAAAAACAACTTTTAAAGGATCATTTTATGATGTTTTTAGAATTGTTTTTGTCGCAGATTTAGCTACATTTATTGTCGTAAGTTTAACTTGACTTCAAGCCTGTATCGAGGAGATGGCTGAAAGGGCTGCAGCTTCCTTGAATTTAATATTCTCCTTTGATCATTTGCTGCAAAACTAAAAAACGCGGCAAAAGATCAAAGATGTGCTCCCTGAAATGTCCAAAAATAAATTCTAGATACTCGCTTGTTTAACAGAATTAAGATATGCTGTAAGCTTTTAGTCACTTACAGCTACAAGAGTTGCAATAGTATTTGTTGAATTTTTTAAAACACATGGATTTTTTGCTCCTTTTCTTTACAATCTTACTTCATATTTTGCCCTCATGCAATTCTTGGGTCATCTGATTATGGCTTTCAATAGATTCACACTATTTTGGTTTCCACTCGAACATGAAAAAATTTGGCGTCATCCTTGGTGGTATATTCTTGCTTTAATTATGCTCCCATTTTTTCAAGTATGTTATAAGCTTCATGAACCTGGCTATTTTACTTTTGCTTTGGATAATAATGTTATTCTTTCCTTCAAAGACAACAATATTCTACTATCTACTTTCTTTGTTTCAACGATAATTTATGTTTCAACAACGGCATTGGCAGCAATATTAAATTTTTTGTCGTTCATCAAATTTTATTGGACAAAACAAGCTGGAAATTTTTCATACGGAAATGAGAAAACATTGTTTTGTAAGGGATGGTAAATATCACAATGTAATAACCACCATTTTCAGTTATTACCTGTCTAATTTTTGTTGCACAAGTTTTTCGTTTGTGCTATAATGTTGGACGATCATGGCTTGCAGATGATGCAACAATTATGGCGTTATTATCTACAGCATTTCCGGTTATGAGAAATGTCTTTGCATTAACAGGAAGCATTTCGCTTTTACTTTTAAGGTGAGAGAAAACGCTTAGAAGAAAAGATTAAATTTCGCGAGAATAGTTTTTTTAAACTTATTTTTTTAGTCCAACAACACGAAAAGCATATATTCAATTTTATACATGTCAAAGCTCCCTCCAAAAGCCGTTTATCTCACATTATCCTGTTTTACATTGAATAAAATTTTTTGTCATAAAAGCCAAATACGTGCAAAAATTCACTTTAAAAAAATACTTTTTGTCTCAGAAAAAGGATGCAAAGGGTCGAGGGAACATTTATATGGTAGCACTATCCCTATGCATCTATGGCCAAGGCCAGATTGTGATATACACAAAGTAACTGTTTGTTCGAATCGAAGCACATTGAGTATAAAGAATTAATGAATTCGTTCATTTGACATTGCTATCCTTTCTGATCACATGTCTTTTGTCTCTGTATTTCTCAACATCCTTCGTAACAACAGTACTCTCCATCCCCAACAGGTCCCTCTCCTGTTTGCATCAACTGAAAAATGATACAAATCAACATTTACAATTGTTTTGTAAGAAATGCTTTTAATAAATTTGTTTTTATTTGAAATCTTTTCAAAGAACAAATCAAAAAAATGATTTACATACATATTTTTTCAAACGCACAAAAAAGAAAAGGTTATTGTCGTCTCATGCCGAAGACAGAAGAATTTTGTGAAGCTGTGGCTGTCCATGCATTAGAAACAACGGCATTGGAATTTTTAAAGAATCTGCTGAACATCTTGTTGAACATTTCTTTTACAACATTTCGATAAGCTTTTAAAATGAATAAAAGTGCCAAAAAATCAATAACAATTAATACTTGATAAACAATATTGATTCCTATAAGCCACAAAATGTAAAGACCATAATTCTTGCTTTGATAAATATAATAAAAACTAATATTTATTTGCCGAAAAGCAGCACTACCCAGGACGAGTGAAAGCGTTGAAAGAAGGAATGAATTTGTGCCAGTTAGGAGGCAATATAATGCAGCACGTCTTGCATCTTTAAGCGTTTGCTTAAAAGTCTCAGATGTAGAAATCATGCTTGCTTGTTTACGGATTTGACGAAACAACAAAAATGACAGAATGATTGTTGCGATTGAAATTATCGGAATTATCAAATGTCTGCTTTCAATTCCAGTATTCAAGCCAAAGATGTTTATAAAATAATTGAGAGTTGAACGGGTTATTAAAGTCAACAGAATGATCCCAAAATCATAGAACAAAATTAGTAATAAAATTGATTTTCTGTTACTTTCCAAACTCTCATATCGATCAGAGAATGCTAAACTTAAATACCGATGTAGGGCTAATGGGAAAGGCGTGGTAAAAGAGAGAATTAAAATATATTGATTGAAGATTTCGACAAAAGTAGTGTGATATATGAATGTCGGAAAGATGAAGAATATCGTCATGATGGAACGAATTCCATCAAGAAGAAACCAGGTAACTACATTAACAACGAAATATTTGTAATTCTGTTTAATTTTGCCGCTGAATGTAATTCCCAAAACACCTGCTCCCGATATGAGGGTTAAAATGATTAACGGAAAAATTATGTACCAATAAAAAATCATTATCAGATTACAGTGAAACGGGCTTTCATTGAAGAGAATGGGAAATAAAACGACATCCATGGGCGTACCTGTTCGATCAATGAATGGTATACGTGATGGAAGTTTATCAGTTAAAATATTACCCACTTTGGTATATCGTGGAACCATTGGTTCACAAACAAACGAAGAATTTAAACTCATATTTTCTAGTGACGCCGAATTTTCCGGTAATTTGAATAATATGAAACTATTTTTTTCAGTTTTCAAATTAAAATATTTTTGTCAGTTTTTTTTGCGACAACCTTTTCTATTTTCACCTGCAACGATACCAAAAAAAGAACATATAAATTTTAAAACAGTTTTACAAACTTTATTAAAGGAAATTGAAAACTTAAAGCAAAAAAACACCTGCTTTTTTGAAAAGTTTTTCCAAATTGCTCTAAAAAAACCAATTTCGAATATTTAGTGACGCTGGTCAAAAAATTAGGTATTTGCAGTTCTCTTCTGAGATATAAATCCCAAAAAAATGGTCGAGATCCGGGAGTAGCCCTGCAGACGATGCAGCAATTATGGCTTTATTATCCACGGCATTTCCGGTAATGAGAAATGTTTTTGCATTGACTGGAAGGTTTTCACTTTTACTTTTGAGGTAAGAAAACGCTTATAAGAAAAGATAAAATTTCGAGAGAATAGTTTTAATTTTTTTCATTAAAATTTCTTTATTTAGTTCAACGACTCGAAAAGCTTATATTCAATTTAATACATGTCAAAGCTCCCCCAAAAAAACCTTTATCTCACATTATCATGTTTTACATTAATTAAGATTTTTGTTGTGATAGCATAAAAACACAGTTCAAAAAAAACCATTTTTTGTCGCAAACAATAAATGCATGGACAAGAAATATTTGTGTGGTGGATTTTCTGATGGACAAGGCTCAAAGAGTGATATACACAAGTAACTATTTCTCCAAACCAAAGCATTGTGAGCAAAAAGAATCAATAAATCCGTTGTTTTTTGTCATTGCTTTTTTGGTAAGTCCCCTCTAACTACATGTCTTTTGTTTTGGAATTATCTATTTTTATTTGCCAAAATTGAACTTACTTATATTAAAGTTTTCTCCTTAAATTTATTACTTGTTGATAAATAAATAATGCAGTTACAATTTATGCAACAAATTTGTAACTGCAATAATAAAAAAAAGAAAAACAAGAGACTTGGATATTGGATTCATTACATTGCCGCATTCGTTTTGTTGTGTTTTATTTTCATTGGAGCTATTAATATTCGTCAAGAAGTAAATTATGATCTATTAAAAATTTCAACAATCTCATGTGAAAATAAAAATGAGTACAATGAAGCATTCGAAAAGTGCAACGAATTATCACGAGTTAGTTACTTTAGATTCAAGTAAATAAATAATTGGCTTGATTTTTAGAAACACAAGTTCACAGCAGAAATTGCGCAAATAGAAAACGCATCACTCTCTGTTCAAGTATTAGCTAAAAATTTAGCAGATGAGCTCAAAGCAATGGTGGATCAACAAAATCAAATTTTTCAATTTCAAAGAAAAAGATATAAATCATGTATAAACTCTATTAATGATCAGTTTATGCCAAGAATACAATACTTCCAAGCATTATTAAGGAAAATTTTTATAGTTTGTTTAGTATTTTTATTCTGCATTTCCAGAGTCGCTGCGTATAGTAATTCAAGTGATGAAATCTCGATTATACCTTTTGCTCTACTTTTTCTGCTTTGCATCTTTCATCTTGCATCAACTGAGGGCCTTTTAAATAAAAAATCTTCAGATTTTAAAACGTTTAATGCAGACGATTTTTTATTATCATGTTAATTTCTAAATAAAATAATATCCTCAGATTTACTTTAAATCGCTGTTTGGCTAATTTGTTTTTTGACACCAATTTTAAAAGGATGTTTACTAATATAAGATTAAATAAAAAAAACTTTTTTTCTTACAAAATTGTTGTAGAGGTGAGAAATGTCGATGCGTGAGTGGCAATTTTTAGGGGTATTTTTCTTAGAATCAAATCTCACAATGTGACAAATATCGGCGAGTATTAGTATTTGCTCTATCAAATGCATTGTGTGTAATAATCAATAAATCCGTTCACTGTTATTTTGCTGAATTGTGTTGAATTTTTGTAGTCTTGCTTTGATGATTTGTCTATTGCTACATTTATTTTTGCTTGCACTCTCATTGAAAGTGTGATATCATTATTATTTTTCACATTTTTATAAACAAAACTATGAAGCTCAAAGTTTTGCAACAAATTTGTAATTGTAATGATAAACAATTGAAAATCAAGAGATTTAGATACTGAATTTTTTATATCACATCCCTTCTGTTACCGTCTTATCTTCTTATTGGAGCTTTTAATATTCGTTTTTATTTGGATGACGGCAGATGGGGTATTTCAACAATATTGTGCAAGAACGTCAATGAATACAATGAATCATATAAGATATGTTCAAGATTATCACTAGTTTGTTATTTCATATTTAGCTAATAAAAAATTGTAAGCAACTCACACACTTTTTAGAACTATAAATTTACAAGAGAAGTTTCACATCTACCAATCGCTTCCCTTTCTGTACAAGAATTAGCTAAAACTTTTGGAGATGAGCTCAAATTAATTTTAGATTATCAAAATCAAACATTCCAGTTACAAAGGAAAATATATAAATCATGCATCACAAATTCAGTTAATTATGAACTTCTACCAGACGTGGGCACAAGGGTCCGACCGATTTTCAGATTTTCGATCCTAAATTTTTTTTCGTTTTTTGATTATTTCAAGGGGGACCATGTGACTTTTTTCAAATTTTTTTGTTCTTTTTTATGGATGTTTTTTGCTCTATTTGTTACTCTATGTTAAAAAAAAGCGGCGCGATAGCGCCGCCGAAATTTTTTAATATTACGGTCTTTATACACCGGGAAAGTGTTTTGTGAGCTACCTCTGGATTATTTCTTTCATTGTTCCCTGGATTCCCCCCAATTGCAGCCCTACTGGACGGCCTTAGATTTTGTAACCTGGAAAATCTTTTAAAGAAATAAAACACTCATCAGCTAGCAACACTGAGAAAAAGATTTGATGTTTTCGTCAGTGCCAGTGACGAAAAAACTTTCACTAAAACAGCACTACCTGTGATGAATTCAGGACTAATGCATTACCGGTGAGGTTTTTTTCGTCATGGCTTTTTTCAGTGAACTCCTTTTGCCGAGGAATTGAACTATTTTCAGCATTTCTTTTGTTTAATATGCCTAGTTTTGAAGAAAACGGCTTATAGATTAAAAATCAGCAAACTAAACGGCGCGCCAGCGCCGAAAAAAATTTTTGTAGCAACGGATGGCAAATAAAGCATGTTTCAGAATCTATAACAATAAGCACCATTTTTCTCCAAAAGTAAATGATATTTTTATGGAAAGCTCAGGTTTAAAAAATAGGATAGCGCAATAATAACATTTTGCGCGATCCATTTAGTTGAAAATTGCCTATTTCTTCGCCATTTCTTCTTCTATTCCAGTGAACAATTAAATAAAGAACAAAAACAAAAATAATCAATATTAGATATTTTTTGTTACATAAGGATCGCGCATTCCATTAAAATGCGCGATCTTTTAAACAAAGAAAATTCCAAATTCGGCGCGATCCCTTATTGAAACTTTCTTTCTATTTTCTTATAAAGATTACAATTTATTCTTCCTCTTTCTTTTTCTTTCTCTTTTGCCTCTTTTTTTAACTTTTTTTAAATTTTTTGCGCGATCCTTCTTTTTTTCCCTGCGCGATGCGCGATCCTGGGTCCGATTGTCGGACCCAATCGGACCCTTTGCCCATGTATGATCAAATAATTGTTTTGTTAGATTTTAACAGCTTTTAAAAATTTATGGCAACTACTTCCGCTTGCGATTTGAAGAGATTTTCTGCTTTGTTAATTTTGTTTTTAACAAATGGTTATTTAAACATTCATTGAACAAATAACAAAAAGCAAGCTTGATGATATAAAAGTAATTACTAGGAATTAACATTCTCGTCACAGAATACTAATTAATAAATATTAATAAGTGCAATTCACTGCGGACAAAATCTTTTAGAATGTTGATGTTATATGAATGCCTTATTTTTTGCTCAAATTAATATTTTTGTTAAGTAACAGGAATGGGATGTGAAGCTACTGTTGTTCCATTTGTGTGAGTAATAATACTTATACATTTTGTTGTGAAAGTTTTGACATTCTTGAAATTTGGAGAGTAAAACAGTAAATATTCTTTTCGGGTGCTTTTACTGAAACTTTTGTCTTTAACTGTTAAACAAAAAAATTAAATTCCAACCTTAAAAATAACAAAGACAATGTTCCAGATAACCCAAATGCGTCATTAATAAATGGATGCATTTGTACAAAAATTGCTGTTAAATTTGTATATTCTGAGAAAAATGCTTGTTGAACAGTGTACACAGAACGAAGTAATTGAACGATGAAAGTTATCATTGAAACAACTGAAATAATATTTTTATTAATGAGGCCCCCAAGAAATGTCATGAATCGAAAATACAAATTTACGAATGCTATGACTCATTTTTGACTTTTTAAAAACACTTACACAACAAATTTTTTTCATTCACATTTAACATATTATTCTTATATAATCCAAATTTAATAAATGACAGCCCATTAAATATTGCTGCCAAAAAAGTAAAGGTAACAAAAACAACGGCAGTATGCAAAAAATAAAATGCTGAAATCCTTGAATCCACATATGATACTCTTACAGTATCCTCTGTAACAAACTGATACTTTGCAGGTTCATGAATTCTCCAACATTGATTTAAAAATGGTAAAATTAGTAGTATGTAAATATACCATTGCTTCTTCCAAATGTCATGATATTGTAGAGGGAACCAAATAAGTGTAAAACGATTAAATGCCATAATTGCATGTCCAAAAAAGATGATTACAATTATATATGTGAATATCGAAATCATGAAAGATCCAAATAAAATGCTGTCACGAAACAGGGGGACTAGAAAGGGTATTGTAGGACCAAAATTGTATAAACACATCTAAAAATATGTAAATTTATATCACAGTATTTTAAAGTATTAGATAAACTTACATAAATAAAATTAGCAGAATCAGCAATTACTACAAGTCTGAAGGTACTGTAAAATGGACCTTTAAAAGCTGTTTTTCGTTTTGCAAACATTAAAATTACAATTGAAAAATGAAATATATGTAACAAAATTTCAGCTATAGCATAATACGTATTTATCGCCATTATTTAATATTTTAAGAAAAAAGAACAAGAAGACCAAGAAATTTAAAAAACAATGAGGCTTATTTTTCTTTGAATTTTAATTATTTTTTTTAAACGACAAAACAAATTATAATTAACAACCTGTTAGGCAGAAACTTACTCATTAAAAAACTATTCTAGCGTAAGCGCCTTTTTTTACGTAGCATGAGTATAATAGAGTGGGAAAAAATTTTTAGCTAGTGATGAATTTGGAGTTAATATTGTTGATTGTCTTAACGTAATCTCAAATGTAGCATTTATGTTTTTTACACAAGCGAAACTTAATGGATAGCTTTATTTCGGGAAACATGTCATCACCAAATAAAAACAAAAGCAAATCAATGTGACAGTTTTATTTTACTTTAAATCAAATCAAAATATAGATATTCACAATTTGTTTTATTATCTGTTTGAAGATTTAATGTAATTTTAAAATTAGGCCGCCACCATTCACCTATTGTAAGAACAAAGTATTTTGATAATCGTTTTTTAACCATTTCAATAGCTATTGTTTTGTCAGGAATGTAGTTCAAATGCAAGCATAGAAAGATTCTAACAGATTTGGTCTAAAATGAGATTATTGTTCTGGTGTAACAAAAGCTTCCAGAGCTTATTTACCTTTATCAAATTAGTTAAGCTTTCAACGCTTATGTTTAAATTAGAAATGAGCAAATGAATTTCTTTCATTTTTTGGGCACAATTAAATTGCAACAAATCATCAGGCCACGAATAATCATTTTCAACTTTTGTCTGCAGTTTTTCCAGATAAGGAGCCTTTTTGAAAATTTCACGAAGGATCAAGTTTGGAAGAAATTTTGTTCTACCGCATTTTAATGTTTTTGTTTTTGGCGATAAAAGTTGTAAAAATTCATTAAAAGATACACTCAATAGATTAAACTTTAAATGTTAAAACCAAAATGTCACTGGTTTCAATGGAGATAATTCAATTTTGTGAAATTGAAAATATTTTTCGCAACAACATTTGTCTGCTATAACAAGATCAAAATCTCCAAAATCTTTTACATTACAAAAATTTACATCCTTTTCATACTTAACTTTGAGAGGCTTTAGATTAATGGAATTAAAAGCGACTGGAAACCTAAACGCTAAAAAATATTTTTCTTCCAGTTCCAATATTTCCATAAAACGCGTAATTAAATCGTGGTCAATTTGAGGCACAAACAATTTTGAAACTAAAAAATAATTTTTGTTTTAGGTATAAAGGAAAAAAAACAATTACTCATGGATTCACCAAGACAGTCAAAAATGCAATGACTTTGTGAAAAACATAAAAGACATTTTCGATGAGATTCTTCCGATACGTAAACGTCGCATTTTTCAGTTACATGACTATAGCTATTACAGAATGAACATGGGTACAGATTGTGAGCCATAATTTCTTGCTTTATAAAAAAAAGAGAAGAAAAAGTAAACACAATTTATTGCAATAGAGTAGTAAAAATAATTATACACAACTTGTTAAGACAGAAATATAAAAGGGTTATATGTATGCCCAATCAATAATTCGATATTTTTCTTTAGGTAATGAGAGAAGAAAAACTTAACCCATAAAAAGTAATAAGAGAAAGCAACAATTAGAAAAATTCTTCATTAAGAAGACGGAATGCGAAAAAAAATCGTAGACCGCCTTGTTACTTTTACAGTAGTTTTATCAAAACAAAAAAAGTGCTTAGTAAAAATAAATTTTGTTATCAGAAACATCGCTGAAATGAAGTAACAACAAAAAACACGTTTAATCTTTTATATCACCTTAAAAAATGTTAAATCCCCATCCCCCATCTTATCAGACATAGGGTTTTTTTATTAACGAGTTTTATTCTCTTTATTTCATGACATAAATTTTCACATAACAGAACAACATAACATTTCGATATTATATTAAATCAAAATAAACATGATTGCAATCTGTTTTATTGCCAGTTGGAAATTTTAAGATGATGGCAAGTTTCTGACACCAGAATCTATATTTTTCAAGAACAAAATATGATGATAATTTATCTTTAACCATTTCAATAACTACTGTTTTATCAGAAACATAGTCCAGAGAAATATCCATGCATAGAAAAACTTTTACAGATTTGATCTAAAATATTTTAAGCTATACAAAATATATCGGGAAAAGTTATTTACCTTTATCAAATCCGCTAAGCCTCTGAAATCTAAATTTGAAACGTGCAAATAAATATTTTTCACCTTGGAGGCATGATTTAATCAGAGTAGCTTTTCCGGCCAAGAGCAATTACTTTCAACTTTCTTTTGCTCAAGATCTAATTCTTCAAAATAAGGAGCATGTTTAAACATTTCACAAAGAATCATATTTGGAAGAAATTTGGTATGTCCGCATTTTATAATTTTTGTTTTTGGCGATAAAAGTTGTAAAAAGTCATTAAAAAGTATTTCTGATAAGAAGATCTCCAAACGTTCGATTCGAAATGTCATAGGTTTTAGTGAAAAAAGATTAACGATAAGAAGCTGAAAAATCATTTTTTCTGCTTTAACGAATTCGCAGTCTTCAAACATTTTCTCGTTTGAGAAGTTCACATCCTTTTTATAAATAATTTTTAGCTGTTTGAGATTAACTGAACCAAAAACAAGGGGGAAATTAAAGAATAAAAAATATTTTTCTTCTAGTTCTAATAATTGTGCAAACCGTGACAGCAAATTCTGATCTATTTTTGGAGGAAACAATTTTGAAACTAAAAAAAACATTTATTTTATGTTCAAAGAAAAAAACGCCTACCCGTTGATTCATCTGGACATCGAAATGTGCAATGACTTCTTGAAAAACAAATATAACATTTTCGATCCAATTCAGAATATGCAAAGTATTTGCCATCGGCTTGACACAATTTTAAAGAATTATCACATTGGCGGCAACAATTTTTTATACCGAGAATTTGTTGACGAAATTCATCAGATACATAGATGTCGCATTTTTCAGTCATATGATTAAAGCTGCCACAAAAGTAACAAGACATTTTACGGGGATTTTAAGGTATTATTTACTAGCTAGCTGTATACAACGTTTATTCATAAAAAAGAAAGAATGAATACGTTTTTGATAAACAATAAAAATTATTACAATTGTGGCAAATAGTAATATCAATAACTTGATATTTTTGCTTAGGCAATGAGAAATAAGAACGCTGACCAAAGCATATGTGAGAGCAAGTGCAAATTATACTAATCTATTAAAAAAAATCAGCAAGTAAGAGCAAACGAAAATAACAGGAACAAAAACAAGAGGGAAAAGTTGCTAATCGTTTTGTTACTCTTACTATAGTTACATCTAAACAAGATGAATAGAAATATTTTTTTTCAGGAAACATAACCAAAGACGCAACAAAAATAATAATCAAGCTCAAAATGAATACTTTCAATAATGCCATCACGTTTGAACAATAATGTAAGTTGTTCCAAAGAATCATTTAGACTAAAGTGGCTTGAAAGTTTATTTGCTACTATTAAAACAGTGTTAATTCTATCATCACAGATATTGCCAGAAACATCCATGTAAAGAAAAATGTTGGCATGTTTTCGCTGAAATATGATATTTGTGAACAAAAGAGAAAATAAAAATTTTTGGCTTTTTAATATATGTTTATCTTAAACATTCTTTTATTTTTATGTTTTCTTTTTCAACAAATTTATTAAAAGTGCGAAAGGGGGAAAATCAAAAGCACCGACGAACAACAAACTACAAACAGAGGTGGGAAGCAGCAAGAGTAGTAGGCAGGTGGTTGATTTTTATTGATTCCAAGTTTGTTTTTCATTTGCAAGTTTTTTGAGCAAGAAAAACTTGTTTTTTTTAAATTATGTTTTGTTTTCGCACAAGAAATCATTTTTAAAACGGAAAGCTCAGCATGACACATTTATTTTTTTCCAACTTAAATAATTTTTTTTCTTTAAAACGTGTTATTTTTTCATTCAAATTTTTTTTTGTTTAATTATTGATTTAATATTTCAGTTACAAAATTATGTCAAAAAAAGAAGATGAAATAAATGACTTTTCTAATTATCAATATGAAAAACTGATGGATAAATTAAAAGAAGATCTTAACAATACCGAAGACGATGAAAAAAAAGTTCAAATTTATGTCCAATTTTTGGGGAAATATATGATGCCAAAAGAACTATGGACGGATTTACTTAAAATATCGAATAAGCAACATCCATATTATATGATGTACCGTTATAATCCAATTTATCATAATTTGGTAAAAAATGGACCATATTATTTTTTATATAATCAACAAGGCTCTCAAAATGCAGTAAGCGCATTTTTTTAAATTTGGAGTTAAATCACGAAGATCGAACCTGTGAGGACCCGGTTGATAGGCCACTCGATCACCACCGCAAACTACCATAGTATTATAAGTAATTTAAAGTAAAAAAATCAACTTTTAGGGTTACCAATTGAAAGTCTATGAAAACTTTAATGGTTTTTATGAAACTGCAGATACCGCATATTTATCAGGCCTTGAAGAGATATTAATTAGAAATGAGAAAAAATTATTGTTTCCACATCAAGAACTCCATTATATTTTTATTCGATATGAAAGAGATCGATGTAAGTTTTTTTTAAAAAACAATTATCCATATCACATTAATTTGCATATTCCATTAATAGCTCTTTCACATATTTAGGGGAGGGTGATAGAAGTATTTGCCCAGTGGATTTGAAAAGCAAACGATTGCTTTAGACATATGGGAGCTCTTATTTTGAGGTCTTGATAAGGGATGATGGGGGTTGGAGCGCCCGACTTTTAGGCACCAATGGCCCGGACACGCCCGTTTTAGCGCCCGGGCGATGAATTTTCGAAACTCAAAATATTCAGTTTTTTTTTAAAAAAGTGGTTCTTCAAAGACAAACGCCAAATGCAGAAATAATTTGCATTATTTCCTATTTTTCAAGTTATCCAACACACTATAATTTTTCAGTTAGTCCAATTTCAAATGAATTCCGTAAAAAAGTAACAAAAATGGAAGAATTATTTTGGAACATTAAAGCTTCTGAAAAAGATACAGAAAAATGGTTCAGCTTTTTGAAAGAAATAGACGACAATTCAGAATTTTTGAAACAAAATGTTGAAAATCAATTATTGAATAATTTATCAAATAAAGAATTATGGAAATTATATATTAATTTTTGGAAAAAAAGAGATCTAGCAAAAATGTTACAAATTTATTCAAATTATTGCAGATATTTTTTGGATGATAAAGAAATGAAAGAGAAATATGCAAAGGAAGTGAAAAAACATGGTCCAATTTTTGTAAAATGGAAAAATCCATTTGATTTTGAAAATGTTGGTGAAGAATTTCCGCCACTTACTTCGAAAGATGCTTATAAAACTTTCGTGAGCAGGAAAGAACAGCCTTCACAAAAACCACCATTTGTATGTTCGTTTATTGATTTTGTTGCTTCAATGGTGATTCAAGAATGGTTGCTTCCAAAACCAATTATTCGATATATTTCTTTACAAACTTTTTTGCCAACTTCAGAAAAGCTGCTTAAAACATGCAAATATTTTCTTAAACAAAATACAGTACTTTATTGTTACAAAGCAGCATTCGTAAACAAACATTATTTTAGCAATTATAAAATTACAGAAAAATCTTTTTTAATCTCAATTCCTTCTTTGGATTTTTCACCCTTCAAGAAAAACATCTATATCACAGATGTATTAATTTTTGACGAAGGTCCGAAAGATTTCCGTGATTCTTCAATCAGCTTAAATTTATCAAAAGCAATTAAAAATAATATTTACAAATGTGATGCAAAATTCATGGACATTAAAAGTCAAATATTAACTGAAAAAGAATTCTTATTTTTGGTTGGCCATGGAAATGTTAGATATTTAATATTGAATGATATTCACATTTTTAAAGATGGTTATAGAGAAGAAGAAGAAGAAATGTCACTCGATGAAATATTAGAATTGACATCAAAATTAGAGTATTTAAGGTGAGTGAAAAGAATTTTTTTTCAGGATTGTAGATTTAAATTTTTTAAACATTTTTAGTTGTCAAATAGTTACTATGTGTATCTAAAGGGCTTCTAGAGCAAATATGTCACTAACAATGAAGAACATCTTTTCCATATAACATTTTGGCATTCTGAAACAAAATGCCAAAAGGCACCAAATTCATATTTTTTCGACGAAATCGCTTAAAATCTTTGCATTTTGAATTTCCCACCGTTTGGCGAAGTGTTCAAGAATGCTAAATACAAAAAAAATACTCCCATTAACAATAACCCCTCCCAAAAATGCAAACCCTCATAAGTCAATTTAGACTATTCTACACACGATGACCTTCTTTATTAAAGTCATACTCACTCTTTTGAACCCCTAAAAAACACATATAAACATTTTAACAATCAGAAAATGTGAAAAAATTAAATATATATGTAAAATTTATAGTTTTACCTTTTCAGTATTAATGTTGGAAATCTACGATTATCCAAAAATACTCTATCTGAACTTGAATTCACACAAAAATTTATTTATTTTCAAGTCAGCTCTTTTTCAAATATTATCAGTTACTCTGATTACTGTAATTTTTTAAAGGTATATTTTTTTATTATAATTTTTTTTGACTTAAAATCTTTAATGTTAATTTTTTAGAAAGCACCATGTTCAAAATTTTCTATTCAATTTGGTCAATCTGTTGATGAAAATTTGTACAAAATCTTTGAAGAAAATGTCACTCAATTTGTAAATGAATGGGAACCTTCTTATCAAAAGCCTGTGTTAACTTTTACCAGACGATAACAATAATAATCCGGATTCCCGTTTTACTATAGCTTCATAAAAACGATAAAACAGTTTGAGGGATAAAAAAAGTTTTTATAACAAATTCAGCATTTAACAAGTGAATACTGTATGTGCAAAAAAACACCTTAGGTCTTCACAGCTGCTTGTCTTTATCTAAAACCAGAAATCCATTTTTTCTTTTCACACCCTGTAGATCTTGTTCTGAGTCTGTTTGCTCAGTTCTGCGATTTATAACACATTCATCATTTACGGTCATTCTGTTTCTCGCTTGTGCAATAAGTCCTATACCTTTAAATACCATTTCTCCATTGTATGCTAAAAAGCTTTACAGTCGTTAGTTAACAAAGAAAACAAAATTTACAGAAAGACAACGGATCAGCAGCAGGAGAGTCATCTACAATACTACCGGCACTAAAAGTAATCGGAAGGCTATGATTGCTGAAATTTAACAAATATTAGTAGCGAAAAAAAAAAATAAAAATTATTTTTTAAACTTACTTTCGTTGTACATTTAAATCAGTGGAATTTGGTTCAGTATTTGTCAACACTTGACTTTCAATTGGGGGTTCAACTTTATTCGAAACAGCATCGTAGTTAAAGGTTTCAGAAACGGCTGAATTGTTAACTAAAAAGTGCTTTAGCTTAACTTTACGTCTTAATGCATTATTAATTTTTTTATCATATTGATAAAAAGCAAAAATAAATACTTTTTTAACAAATGATAAAAATTGTTACAATTGTGGCAAAATAATTATCAATACCTTGATATTATTGTTTAGGCAATGAGAAATAGGATTGCTGACCAAACACATGTGAGAGCAAGTGCAAATTATATTTTTCTATTAAAAGAAAGTCAGCAAATAAGAGCAAACGAAAATAACAAGAACAAAGGAAAAAAGTCGTTAATCGTTTTGTTATTCGTACTATAGATACAGCCAAACAAGGAAAAAATTTTATGAATAAAAATATTTTTTGATAACAAAACACATAAACAAACGCAATAGAAATAATAATCAAGCTCAGCGTTTAATAATGTCTAAGATCAAAATGAATACTTTCCATAATGCCATCATGTTTGAATAACATTGTAAGATGTCCCGAAAAATCTGTTAGCATAAAATGGCTTGATAGTTTATTTATTACCAATAAAAAGGTGTTTGTTTTTTCATAAGTGATAACGCCAGAAGCATCCATGTAAAGATATATTTTGGCATGTTTTTGCTGAAATATGGTATTTGTGAACAAAAGGAAAATAGAAAATTTAGAGTTTTGCATAAAAAAAAAACTCACTTTAATCAGTTTCGCCAACATTTTTGTGTTGAAGCTTAGTTCAACAATAGGCAAATGAATCTGCTTCATCTTACGAGAGCAGTAGAGTTGCATTAAATCATAAGGCCAGAAATCATCAACTTCAATATTTGTTTTTTTTAAATCCAATTCTTCAAGATAAGGTGCTCTTTTTAGAATATCAACAAGTTCAGCATTTGGAAAAAACTGGGTTTTTCCACATTTTAAAATTTTTGTTTTTGATGACAAAAGTTGCAGAAATTCATTGAACGATATTTTTGAGACCTTAATTTCCAAATGCTTAAAACGAAATGTCATTGGCTTTGAAGGTGAAATGCCAATGCTTCCCAAAGCTTCATTTTCTGGTTTATCTTCTAAAAAAGGACGGGTACATTGTGCTCCGTCTGCTACAATACAATCAAAATCTTGAAGCATTGTAATATTTGAGAAAGATAAATTCTTTTGAAATACAATTTTGACATGTTTAAGAATGATGGAATTAAAAATGACTGGAAATTTACATGCCAAAAAATATTTTTCTTCCAGCTCCAATAATTGAACAAAGCGAGATAATAAATTTTGGTCAATACTTGGTGGCCGCACTTTAAGAACTAAAACCATTTTTTTATTCAAAAAATAGAAAAAAAACAGAAATACCTTTAAAACGATCTCTGCAATCTAAAGTGAAATGATCTGTTGAAAAACAATAATAACACTTTCGATGATATCTACAATACGCACACCATTTGTCTTCACCATTGTTTCGTTTACGAATACCAGTACATTGACTGCAACACTTTTTACATAGACGAATTTTCTGACGTGATTCTTCTGTTTTATATATGGTACAATTTTCAGTAAAATGAAATTTACTTTCGCAATAAAAACAAGGAAAATGCTGATGATTGTAAGTCATCAACATTTTAATAAAATAATATTTTTCAAGCAAAAAAGAAAAAAAAAGAGGGTGGTGGGCTAAAGATAATAAATTAGTCAGCTGAAAATCAATATTATGACATTTTCTTTTAGGCAGTGCGATTAGAAGTACTTAAAAAGTATAAAGCTGGAAAAGCAAAAGTATCACTATTGACTGTAAAAAAGATTGTGATGAAAGTGAAAACATAAAAGTTTTTGTAACATCAAAAGAATGCTTTCACTTTTCCTTGATGCAGATTTTGTAAGAACGTTTGTATAAAACTGATTTCTAATTTAAACTACTCATTCTCTATCTTTCATTTGTCTCAAATTTGCCTAAGCATGTTTAGACGTAATCTGACATTTTGTTTGTAGTTTTTAAATGCTGTTTTTTCTGACGAAGAAATTTATTATATATGTTTAATCACTAAAAACTAATAAACATTTACAAAAACAATTTTGTTGCTCCTTCTTTTTACAAAAAATGCAAGCTTTAAAATTGGTAAACATAAATATTTCAAAACCGTTTTTCGATAACTTTTGATTGAGAAAATTGTAATTATAGCATTAACCACAAATACCCATGCATATGGTATGAATAGATAAATGTACAGTCCGCCTGTATAATTGTTAATTATGAGATAGACACTTGCACTTGTGACAATTGTATTCAAACCAATTAAAGATGGAACAGTTGCCTGAAAAAATTTATTACTATATATCCTGTTTAGTAGTTTCAGAGAATTGATAATAATAACTGACTTGCAAAATTAATCTTTTTCCAAGCTGTTTGTGAATGTCAACAGTTTGAGATGGCATCATTCTGTTATAGTTTTTTAAAAACAAATACGCTTTCAATGATGTGTATATTATGACTCCTAAACCAAGAAAAATAAAGAAATTTAACATAATAACAAAAATGTAGTTGTTGATAGTTGCCTAAAGCAAGTCGTTGAATTGTGTTTTGGAAAAACGAATTAGCTACAACTTACAACTTTAGAAACACAGAAAGTATCAATTTCTTCCACATCATTCCAAAATGACAATTTTTGCAACTTTTCTGTTGCACTGGGATTGCTTTTTAATGGCATAAATCCAATAAAATAAAAATAATTGGTTACTGTCATGGAAACAATAACAAACAAATAAAGAAGTATGGTATTTATTAATCGTAGTTTAATATTTCTAAAAAAAGCGATTAAGTTGAATAATTATGATAAAATGATGAATGTTTGGCACTTTTTTTATCATGTATATATCTTAAAAATTTTTCTTTTTGTTTAAAATGTAAGTAACCAACAGTTTCTGCTTTAAATGACATTATTTCTGATTTTATGTCTCTTATTTAAGTATCGGTATTAATGTAAACCTTAACATAGTTGCAAAGAACAAAATATCGATAAATGCCTTGTACAGGAATTGGTAAGAACGAAATAACAATGAAAACTACAACTATTGAATGATATACACATTGATAATTACCAGGAAGCTTCATAAAGAATGATGTACCACTTCGTTGAAAAACATATGATCCATAAATCTCAAATTGCTAAAATTATCTTGTCATGCATTTTTGGTTAATAAAATTACAAAAAACATACAATTTGACCAAAGAAGAAGTAAATACATGACAATAACAAATCAATAATTACAGAATGCAACAGAATCTTCGACCAACTTTTCATGTGGCACTCTGTTTTATTAAAAATTAAATAAATAAGAAATATATTTAACATCCATGTTAAGCAGAATGCAATAGTGTATGATAAATGGTAAATTGTTAAAAGTAGGTTCCTCATAATAAAAAATGTTACAGCTTTCAAGAAATAAATTTAGATGAATGAAATGATGTGGCAAGGAAAGTCATGTTTTTTTAGTTAAAAATTGGTAAATTTAATTTTGTATTTATTATTATATTACAGTAACCAAATTAACTTTAGTGCACCAGTTGAGAAAAAAATAGTTGCAGAACTGTTTTTCTAACAACTATAGTCCACTTATAGTTGTTAGAAAAAAAATATATCGACTCAAAAATACATGTGGTTAATTTAGAAACAGCAATTAAGCAACCCATTTTTTCAATATTTATTAGCTTAATTCACGCATATTAAATTAAATTTCCAAAAAAATTTTGCAAATTTAATTTTTCTAATAATAAATGATTTTAAAGCATTTTATTTTTGACTCTTTTTGTGCTACTTTATTTTAGATGATGTAACTCTTTTGGAAAACTACAGTTATATAGTTTGATTAAAAATCTCACAGCGAACAAATTTTTGGCCATAACTTTCTTCGAATATTCCAAAATTGTTTTAATAATTGCCAGTCGAGTTATTAAAAAGACGCCTTCGCTTCTTCTTTCATTCTTTATCGAGCTATTAATTAATTATTGCTTATTTTAATCAAATAATGTCTTGTTTCTTCTGTTCCAGCAATGATCACGTTTCTCAATACTGCTATATTTATCTTTCCGATGAAGCACGTAAAAATATTCTTCGTTCAAAGAATTGCTGCCGAACTTGCTTGATTCAACAAAATTCTCCTCAAATGACATGTGATGTGAAGTCAATCGAAAATGTTATATTTGTTTTTCACAAGAGCATCATACAGTATTTTGTCCTGCTCGATTTAATGGTAAGCTTTTGTAGCATTTTGTAATAAGGGATTGTCCAGAGCTGCAATTTTAAGGGTGGGTGGGTTTCCCAAAACCTGACGAAATCTGACAGCTATGGGTGAATGGGTTTTTTTGAAATCTGACGTCAGCAGTTTCAGTCATTTTTGCCTTTTGGATTTTTGAATTCTTAACCTTTTTTCTTTTACCTATCAACTTTTTAAAAATAAAAAAATCTCTTAAATTTTTCCCACGTATAAGAAAAAAAGGAAGACAATTGTGCAAAGAAAGCAAATTACATCGCAAGAGTCAAGTATGTAAAGAATCCGAAGATTACCTCTTGGAAAGTGAATCAGAAGAAGAAAGCGATGAAGCTGAAACTGAAGAAGATAATAATAATGAATTAGTTGGATTACCAGAAATTAATGAATCTTCAAATCCCTTTGCTTATGTTAATGTTTTTGAAAAACTTCAAATTTAATTGTTATTTAATCGTTTCTTAAAAAAAATAAAAACTTTTGTCAGCTCTGGACAATCCCGAACAATAACTTTTGCTGTTTTTAGCATCAAATGTTTTACATCCAAATATTGATAATGATTTATTGCCTCGTTTTTTAAAGATGTTAACGACTGAAGAAAAATATTCATTATTTTCATCATTCTTGATTGATCCTGATTTTGTCAAACTTACACCTTTCAAAGTCAGATGTGAAAAACAAATTTCACGTTACAGCAATTCGTTTTCTACTAAATATGATTTCATCTATGCAAAAACTGCTGATCTTACTGCTTATGCTGTACGTGAATTATTTTCAAAAGAAATCATTTTGCATGTTCAACATTTAAATTTTGAAAGATCATATTGTTCTCCAAATAACTTTTTTAAATTATTATCATCAAATACAAAAACTTTGACAAGCAGAAATAATGTTATTCGTCCAATTGTTACCATGATTGATATTTTTAAAAGAGCTCCAAATCTCGAAGATGTTCATTTGCAACAATCAAATGTTTTAATTAGTGATTCCTGGCCTGATGATTTACTTCAATTTGCAACGAAATTGAAACAAATTTCTTTGTCAATTTTAATTACTAATTTGAATTTCAATGTTGAAAGTTTAGCTGCTTTAATGAAGGTAAGAATTTTTTTAAATATTAACGAGCATATTTCTATTTTACTCCCTACAAATCTTTTGTTAAACAAATGATCTATTTTTAGAAACAATGTTCTGTTACTATTTACATCCGAGTTGCATTCCGAAACGGACGTTTTGATAAACAAAAAACTTTTCAAAAAGTTACAAATAAACTTTCAAAATGTTTTACTTTAAATATGACTGGGGCTCTTCTTCCTTTTGCAAAGATTATGGTTCATATTCATGATGAATATGGTAGTGCTGTTAAACAATATTGGTTGAAAGATCCTTGATTTGTTTAGAAGTTTTTGTTGTTGTCTACTTTGTTTTCTCTTTGTTTTAAAAGTGAATGCTTTTAATAAAAATTTTTTTATGGCCATTCATCGGCGAAGTATCACATGCTTTTAACCAAAAACAAAGAGGAAGCCATCTTGAAAATGGTTTCTGCTAAAATTTCTGTTGATTATAACCTGAGAAATTAATTTTTACACTTTCCAAACTTGTTGATCATTGGAATCACTAAAGATTGCATCTAAAAAAAGTGTTGAAAAAACTGCAGATATGTGTCGTTCAAATTAAAAGGGAGCACCCGCGGCGGAACCTTATAAAGCACTGACTACACGCCATATTTCAGTTCTAGAAAAAGCATTTTGAAATTTTCGTCCTCCCGCGTGTTGCTAGATTTTTTTCAGAAAGGTTTTCTAAGAGACATATTGTTATAGTGCATTTTAAAAAGGGAACTAAATAGAAAAAAAACAATTTTAAAAACAGCGTAATTAGGAGACATCCGTAATAAAAAAACAGAAGCAAAAAATGCTTACCTTTTATGTTGAGTGAATGAAACACATTTCAAAAATATACTATTTTTTTAAGAAATTCAGTTTTTAGATATCTATTGAAAAACGTTTGCGTGTATACTTTTTTTTCTTATATTGTTCAGATAAAATAAATACCATGAAGTCATAAAAAAGGCATACAAAATTATTTTTATATTGTATCTTTGATTATTGATGTTAAAAATGCATATGTGACAAATAAAAGGTTAATGACTAAAATGTGCTTGAATGAAACCCAAGAATTGTAATTTTATATATAATACCATCAAAAAGTTTACAGAATGTTTGTTTAAAAAACGTACGTAAAAAATGCCGTTGTCACCAGTTATTATACAAATAGAATCTTGGATTTGTTTAATCCTTCAGTTAAATGTATCAATTTGTTTTGGGATGATTTTGTATTGGAAGCGGACAAGTAAAAAGAAAAAAATATATTCATTGGATTTTACTTCTGCTTTGGCATTTTATATTTGTTCACAAGTTATTTATTCAATATTATGCCTGCCACATATTATATTCTTGATTTCTTTTTGGCGAGAGGATATTGCAATTTATAATTCGTATTGGATGGCATTTACTGGATGTCTGCATCTTTTGGCAATGCAAGGAAATACTGTTGCAGTATTTTTTTTGGGAGTCGAAAGATGCCTGTATGTTATGATACCATTTAAAGGTAAAAAATAAATAAAATGATGTTTCATCTTGGCATTTCTGAAATCTGTTCTGTGGAAGATAAATAGAATTGCTATAAAGAAATATGCAAATTTTTTTAGAAAAATATTGCCATATCAATATTAAAGGAGGCGGACGCTTTGATGCTTTCTTTCAAATAATTGCTTTTTGAATTTCGCGCGCTTAGGGTGGTGCATAAGTTGCCCTGACCCCTGGACCTGATCCTGCAGCGAAAATAGCGGCCAAGGTTTATTTTTTTTCTATAGAAAAATATTGAGGATATATTAAATCAATTTAAAAGCTCTAATTAAGCTTTATTTCTTATATTTTTTGTTTTGTTTTTTTATCTGTAACATGTGCTGGATGATTATCATCAATGCGCATATATAGCTTTGCCAAAATTATATATGTGCATCAGATGATGGTGTTGGAACAGGTAAGTTTATGCATATCAGGTATGTTTACGTATTACTTTTTATATTCCTTGAACTAATATTATCCTTTTTTAGGCTTGATAGCTGATGGAGATGGGATTTTGGAGCTGATTGATAATAGTGCTGGAACAACAGCAGGTAAGTTTAGATGCATGAGGTACGTTTATGTATTGCATTTTATATTCCGTGAACTAATATTAATGTTTTTAGATATGGTGGGATGCTCTGGTGGTGAGGGTAAGCTGTTAGTGGATGGTAAACAGCTTATCCTTCTTGTTATTCTTTTTCTTGTCATCCATACTTTTGTCATACATTTATTTTTGAATTTAAATAAATAGATGTTGCAACAACACATCTATCTCTTGGGATTAGTTCGGTTGAATTGGGGCAAGTTTGGAAAATATCATCATTGTGTCTTTGATGAGAACAGTTTTTGACATCACCATCTTTTGGCTTTGAGGTTGTAGTTAGATTTTTACCACATCTTGGAATTTTTGTTAACAGTTTTGTTCGGCAACTCTAACAACGTTTTCTTGAATGAGATTGGTGGAAACTGATCTACAACATGTTTGTATTTTTGTATCACATTGCTTCTCTTCGCCAGCATAATTGTAAGCAGATTGCTAAGGTTATACAGATTTAAAACTATTGTAGCAGACCATAGAAACACAAGGAGGCGGACGCTTTGATGATAAAAATTGACAACTATAGTACTGCTGTCCGAAAATTTCCTCCGTAAACAAATAAAAAGCGATCGACACATCAAAATTATTACAAGCAAGAGGAAACTGACTATAAATAATATTCTTAATGTTGAAAGTACTAAATAAAAAAATCAAAAAATATGCTGTACAAATTCAGTTAATATCTCGAAATTCCAATATAAACCACAAGGATAAACCTTGATGACACCCCCAAATCGAATCCCACATAACAAATAACAGAGGAATCAGAGATATAAATTTATTAGTATTAAAATCTATAAATTTAGCAAACATATATTAACGTTGATGAGAAAAAAATTATAAGAAAAAGAATAACAAGAAGGATAAGCTGTTTACCATCCACTAACAGCTTACCCTCACCACTAGAGCATCCCACCATATCTAAAAACATTAATATTAGTTCACGGAATATAAAATGCAATACATAAACGTACCTCATGCATCTAAACTTACCTGCTGTTGTTCCAGCACTATTATCAATCAGCTCCAAAATCCCATCTCCATCAGCTATCAAGCCTAAAAAAGGATAATATTAGTTCAAGGAATATAAAAAGTAATACGTAAACATACCTGATATGCATAAACTTACCTGTTCCAACACCATCATCTGATGCACATATATAATTTTGGCAAAGCTATATATGCGCATTGATGATAATCATCCAGCACATGTTACAGATAAAAAAACAAAACAAAAAATATAAGAAATAAAGCTTAATTAGAGCTTTTAAATTGATTTAATATATCCTCAATATTTTTCTATAGAAAAAAAATAAACCTTGGCCGCTATTTTCGCTGCAGGATCAGGTCCAGGGGTCAGGGCAACTTATGCACCACCCTAAGCGCGCGAAATTCAAAAAGCAATTATTTGAAAGAAAGCATCAAAGCGTCCGCCTCCTTTAAGAAAATCGAATTTTTTGATACTGATCTTTTTCATTTTCAAACGAATCTGACTCCGGAGTCGGAGCAGATTGGAGTCGACTCCGGAATTAATAGATTGATACCGGCGACATCTTTTCCTTTGATGTTTTAGAAGCATCTACTCCAACTCCGACTCTGTAGTCGACTCCATGACTCCAGAGTCGGGGGTTGCAACAACACCAAGTGAGATGGCCGCGTTCTTTTAAAAACACAATGATACATTTTTTATGAAGTAATTCGGAAACAACCTAACATTTTTTTTCGTTCACATTTCACCAAACATTTGCATCATATTTTTTTTCATCATTTAATTTTCACCTACTTTTAGCCAAAAGTTACTCAACACTGCTATCATGGATAACATTAATAACAATTTTAATCATTATATCATTTATTGCCATTACTGAATTAACACAAGTAATCTCTCAAACATCAACAACAACAACAATAACAAACTGTGCAAATTTTGGATGTATGTTATCTGCTACAAACGCACAAATTTATACATTATCTCGTATAACACTTTCCGCATTAAATATGCTTGTTGGCATTATTCTAATTTGTCTTGTTAAAACTAAAATAATTTCTAAAAAAGCTGTTTTAAAAGTTTGTTTTTTAAAAGAAAATATTATTTTAAAAAATTGAATGTTTTTTTAGACAACTCGTTTAGTGCTATTAACAATATTTATGGATTTTTTGATTGTTTTAATTCCACATGCAACATCATTTTTACTTCTTACAGTATGTAATATATTTAGATTGTCCAGATCTGACGTCGGGTGTTTTAGGGGAGGGAGGGGTAAGCCGAAATCTGACGCTGATACAAATAGCGGAAAAGATCAAAGGAAAAAATCTAACGGAGGGTAACGAAAATTTCGGTTTTTTTCCAACGTCAGGTCTGGACAATCCCTTATATCCATCAGGATACTAAAAAAGAATTGAAAAATTTTTAGATATGGAATTTTAGTGTTACAAAAACAATTGGATCATATAGTTTAATGGTTTCAACCCTTAATTCATCATTTTGTGGATTTATTTATGTTAAAATAATGAGTAAAGTTTTTTATATTTCTAATTTTGCCACGTATATATGTGTTTTATAGAAAAAACTTTAACCTCTTCCAGCAGTGTTGGAAATCCAAGTAATATTCACTCAAATACATGGGTTAATTAGGATACAAATGTCTTGGATATATTTTTGTTTGTTCATTGTTGCCCAAATGAGATGTTTGAAAAAAACATTTGACAATTTACAAGTAAATTTTATTGATAAATAATAATTGTAAAAATGCAAAAAAAACAAATATTAAAAATTTCACAAAAATGAAATTATGCAGAGATAACATTGTTTGATGATAAATCATTAAAGTTTCCGCTTGTCATAGCATTCATAGCTCTATTGAACCATGGCAAATTGAACAGCTGATCAGAATAATAGTCAGTAGCTTTTCCAAAGGCATTTGCAATTTTGGTTATGATTTTATCATTCATAATTTCAGATGGAACTTGGAAGTTATCTATTTCAGTTTTGAAATAGACGAAAATTTGATCAAGCTTTGAAATGACATAACCAAAAACTCTTTGACCTTTTTCTTTCAACGCTTTTTCATCAATTTCTTGACCGTTAGCTTTAGCAGCGCTGTCTTCAAGAATGCTAATAAAATCAGCATAAACTTGTCCAGATGGAAGAATGAGTTCTTTTAAAAATGGAATTTTTTGTGCAACAATTTGAGAATCAGATTCTGGGATAGCTTGGAGCTCATCAATAATTGCTTGAATTTTTGGCCCATTTTCTGTTGAATTTGGATTTGCAGAAAGTTGTTGAGCTAATTCATTGTAATGTTTGATGAAAGTCTGATATGATTGTGGAAGATCAGAATTATCATTCATTGTAACATTTAATTCTTGCATCGCACCCATAAATGCAGTAAACATTGATTCCAATTCAGGCTTATATTTTGGACATGCTTCAAGGTATGCATTGATGACGTCTTGTGAAGAAGTTATTGATTCAGCCTTGACTTTCATAGTGATTGGCATAATTTGAGATGCAATACAATTTGCTGCATCTGGAGTAATCTTGGAAAGGCTAGAAATATAAGCACGTGAATTTTTGGCCTTCTAAAAAATATCAACAACAAAATGAAAGAATAAAAAGTACATTAAAATTAAAAAAATAATCTTACGTGAAGCAAAAATTTGAACAGCTTTAGCAGCTACATCTGCTTTCAACAATAACTTTAAAGCATCAACAATTCTTTGTGATTCTGGATTTAGTTGAACTTTTTCAGGACGAATACCACTTGGAGCTGTATACGTTGCTGCTACAAAACATAAAAAAAATACAGTTAAAAATTTTGTCATTTTAACAAACAAATGATGATATTTTTTTAGATTTCTGCTACCTTTTTATATGCTTTTTCTCCTGCAGAGTTCAAAAGGTTAACGGAATTATTGTGTTTAAAAAATTTCGTTGTATTATTTATTTGTTTAAAGAGCTGCAATCAAGAGTAACGAGACAGGAAAAATAACTGTGGAAAGAATGTGAAGGGGTAGGGGAGTAATGAATTGGAATATTTGTAAGAAGATTGGGGAATAATAATATTTTATTATATACAATAATAAAACACAAAGCAATAAATAAATAATACAATAATAAAAGGAGGAAAGAAAGGACGAGAGTAACTGCGGCGAGATTTACTCTGTTGGGACTGCTACCTTTCTGCTGCCATTGAGACTGATGGGACTGGAAGAGGTACTGACTTCGATACTGGGAATGGTACTGAGAATGGTACTGACTTTTGGTAAAGATGAGGGCTGCTTATATATGGGTTGCTTGACCTCTTTTTGGCTCTGGGAGACTTTGCTGGAACTTTCTCATGAGAAAAAGAAAATACAGGAAATTCGTTGCAGAAATTCCTGACAATAACGGTGAGTCACATCACTGACACTTTTTTTTAAAAATTTGCAGAATAATAAAATGTGTTCAAACAAAAAATATTATGAGATTAAAAGATTTCATTTGTCTCTTAAAAGTTCCCTGACGTGATGATGCGTCGTCACCTACGGATTTTGTGGTGATGAAAAGAAAACACTTCAAATTTTCTCGGAGACGAAAACCTTAGTGCAGTTCGGTGTTGTTGCGCCTCGGCTCCGAATCCGTGGAACCGACTCTGGAGCCGAGGCTGGAGCCGCAACATCGGAGCCGGCTCCATTTTTGAAATGAAAAAAAAAATCAACATTTGAGGTTTTTAAATAAAAAAGTTATTTTAGTAATACATGTATTAAAAATTCAAAGAAAGCAAACAAAAAAAATAAAGTGGTCAACAATGTTAAAAAAAAGGTTGCTTAAAAAGAATCATACTACAAACTATAAGGTTTTTTTAACATTGCTGCTGCTGTTAAACAATAATGTTGTTTGTTTCTCTGTTATTGCGGTTCATTTTGAATATTTAATTTTAAAAGAAAAATACAACATTAATATTTAAACTATCTTGAAGTTACTGTAATTTATTGTTTTTAACTTCTGTATTTGCTGAAGAAAGAAAAATTAAAAACAGCACACTGTTTAATCGATCTTGACGTTTTAAAAAAACTAGATGTGGCCCACCACTTCGGAGTGGTCAAAAGATGATGACAAAATAAATTGAAATACATGAAAATAAGAAGACAAACGTTTCTGCTTTAACAACTTTTGCTTCCAACACAATCACCTTTCTACGGTATACAAGTCCTAAATAAACGTCAAAATACTGTCTATATCTTTATTTGCAAAACATATAAGATAGTTTTACATAGATTACAAAGAACGAATTTAATAAATCACAGCCAAAAGAAAATAAATACCAACGAATAATTTTATTGGAGTAATACCACTGCTTTTTTGGTGATCAGGTTCTTCTGGAACACGAACATTTTCTGTAGCTGTTGGTAAGAAAGATACATCTGAAGTAGAAGCAAGCAAATGAGGAACTATTTCAGTTGTCACAGTAGGAGGAGGTGTTATCATCTAAACTGATAATGGCTATTGTACGGTTTCAAATATGTAAAAAAAACAACTTACTTCGTAAGAACATTCTTCTTCAGCATTTCGGTCAATAGAAACATTACGAAGGATTTCGAAATTAATCTAAAAACTACAATTATAATCATATCTTAACACAAATTAAACTTACATAATTATCAAATGCATATTTGTGGCAATTGTCAGCATCTGAGCATGATGCAACCATCATACTTGAATCATGATAAAAATTTGATTTAATTCCATCACCTCTAAAACTTGCAACAGCATTTGGATTTGTATAATTACAAGCTTTGACAAAATCATCATAGCAACCACTTCCTCCTATAACTTTCTTTCCATCAATAGCACACACAAACATAACACATGCATCACAAGTTTTGTTAATAAATTTTGCATATGAATGAATTAAATCTAAAACAAGTGTGTAATCAATAAAATTGTTCTTAAAATAACATACATAATTTAAATTCTTTTCCAGATTGACAAACACCACCTGCTTCACATTGTACTTGAGGAAGTTCACGCAACGGTGTATTATCATATGTACACTCTTCATCTCTCTTATGATTAAAAACTGACAAAAAATGTGCATTATCATCATCAAATTGTTTATGAATTTCTAGGTATGTCTAAAAAGAAAAATGCTTTGTAAGTTATTATTATCGCGAGCAAAAATGAAAAGTTTTTTTTACTCATCAAATTTAACACTACAAGATGGTTTGAGTACAGAATGGTTCTCTTCAGATGCCCACATAGTTTTTGACGAGAAATCGCTTCCTTTGATTTCTAGAAGCTGATATTTGGTGGGAAGACTCATCATTGACGGAAGCCAAATTTTATATGCAAAAGATGCTCCCGTCAATGAAGAGTCTTCCCACCAAATATCGGCTTCTAGAAATTAAAGAAAGCGATTTTTCGTCAAAAACCGAGTGGGCATCTGACGTGAATCACCTTGTACGTTCTTTCTCAAACAAATATTAACCTCTAAAAAAACTTACTTCTGTATCTATCAAAAACTTTTCACATTGTTCTACATCATTCGGACGGCAAATAGCAAGAATAAGATGATCATCATTATACAAAAAATTCTTGTTGCTAACATTCCGAGAAGCTATCTGTCGCTTAATCATTGGATCAACATATTTGCATGTATTAATAAAATCTTCTTGAGTCCCAAATCCATTCATAACTTTCCATTCGGCAACTCTGCACTTGTAATAATAACAAAACTCACTATTTTTTGGTTCTTGCATAGTATAATTGTATTCGTAATCTAAAAATATATATCGGAAGTTAAAACATTAGTATAAAAATATATTTACCAAACATAAACATTGGTCGGCCACATTTTCCACCTCTTTTACATTGATATTCAGCAGAATCATAAGCAAAAATTGAAAAAATAAAAATAAAAATTAGCAGCAAGACTTGAAAGCACCACTTCATTGCAACAGACAACAACAACAAAAATTGATGACATGAATGAAAAACATAGAGAGACAAAAGTTAATCAAATATATGTTAATTTTTCATACAACGTTTTTTGTTGTTTCGTTACCGTAATTGTTTTATTGATGACTAAAAACAAGATTAATTCTCATTGGAAAAAAGCTGTGTTTTAATGTATCTGTAAGTGTATTACTAAAAGATGCACAAATTATAATACACATGAAACTGTTTCATTTCATACAACAATAATGTTTTATGCTTTGAAATTCGCAGCTTTCAACATTTCTCGTCTTTATTCAGCACAATGATGACATCACCAATGTTTACTTTAATTTCGGCAGTTTTTATTCTATTTTCAATTACAGTAACAAAACATCTTTTTTTCTTTAAATTTTCCAAATATACTGTGTTATTTTTTTTCTTCATATAATTTAAAAATACAATGTTGTTTATCGTTATCACATAAAAGCAAAAACCAACAAAAAATAAATTCACTTGATTACGACAAAGATGTTTTTCATTTTTGTTGCTGTTTTATGGAATCTTGCAATGTAAAACAAATCAACGATACACAACTCCTCAATTACCTTTAGATGCAACAGACTAATTTTTGGTTTAACTACTTTATAAGCAGAAAAATCTCATTTTTGTCCACGTAAAATTGACTGCAACTGAATGATAATTGAAAAGATCATTTAATTAACGTGTAGTCATATCCTTGATTTCCCCAATAACTTTAATTTTTCAATTTTCAATGAAAATCATAATGAAAAATTTAATGAATATCAGAAAAAGTCTCTATGACAGGCACTTTTTCAACTTATCGTTGAGCATTCAAATATTCAAAACATTTTATTTAAAAGCGAAAAATAAACACGTGTAGATTTTAGATATTCTACCCATAATTTGAGTAGATGTAGTTTAGTTATTGAAGTTCGATGGTAAACAAAAACAGCAAAAATTTTCTTTAATTTCTTTCAGAAATAAAGTTTTCTATTTTTTTGTTCTTTGTTTATTTCATTACTTTAGTTAAAAAGCATATGCACCATCCCATGGTTTCTTAGTTGCTGCAAATAAATGGTGAATGAGGAAGATTCACGGAATTTCATATAAAAACAAAAATTTCTTTGATATTTGACATTATCGTACTGCTTTTATAAAAAATGCATTTAAAAATATTCTCACAGACGATCGACGTCATAAAATTAAAACAAAATGATATTTTATTTATTTATTTTATTTTAAACCTTTTATCTGTCACGCAGGACAAAAGGGGACATATTACAACACCAAAAATTAGTTAAACAAAGTGATAATAGTTCATGAGATTCTTTATTTGTGAATTTTGTGAAGTCATTCATCCATCTTGTAGGTGGCTTTCCAATTGGTCTTTTAGCATTCGGCATCCATTCAGTCAGTATTCGATTCCAGCGAGTTTTAGGAAATCCCGGAAAAATGGCCGGGATCCGGGATCCACCTTACAGCCCTGCTTACAACAAATTTTCTAATGATTTATGGAAACTGTAGCACAATCTATTTATGTGATATAAAAAAAACAATATCTTTGAGATAATATTGTTAACATCATTTTGTTGACATTGTAAATAATTGTTGAGGATGTGATGATCCCGCGTTTGGTAGATTCGTTTTGCAAAAGTAAAAAGACAAAAATGCCTTTCGAGTTAATGAACTGAAAAAAGAATGTTTTTTCCTTTTAACTTAATAAGATAAATTTCACACCTTAAAAATAGCAATGAAATGCTTCCACTCCATGCAAAAATACCATTAAAAATTGGATACATTTCATTTAAAAAATTTAGTAATTCAACATTTAGCGGGAAAAAGATTTTTGCGGCAGGACTTGAAACTTTTAATAATTGTGCAGCAAAAGCAACGAAAGAGACAACTAGAATGTAATTTTATTATTATTACTACACAACTGCAAGTCATGTATTTTTGTACTGCCCGTCAAGGATGTCAGAGGGAGGGGGGGGGGGGGGGGGGGGGGGGGCGAGAGACACGTGCCTCCTCCAAAACTAGGAAAATTCTTTGATCTTTTGCCGACGGTGGTAAAATATCCAAAGCGTGCCCCTCCGCAATAATTTGTGCCTCGTCTTTTCTATGGTGAGCAGTGTTAAAAACACATGACGTAAACTGTGAATTCAAAAATGTGATTAAAAAACTTCTTAAACAAAAAGCTTACACAATAAATTCCGTTCATTCACATTCAACCCAGAATTAGTCTTTTTTCGAAAAAAAAATTTTGCAAAAGATAAAACATTCAAAATTACTGCAAAAATAGTTGTTGAAAAATAAATTGTTGTTGAAATAATATATGTTAAATTCATCACATCCTGACTTGTATAAACTACAGAAACAACACCATCAGAAACAAATTTAAAATATGCAGGTTCAAGGATTCTCCATGAAATACTTAATAATGGTATCCCAATTATAATTACCGTATACCATTGTCGTCGCCAAATCGCATTATTTTTTAGTGGAAACCAAATCATTGAAAATCGATTTAGCGCCAAAAATGAATGTCCAAAATATTGGATTGCACCGAGTGAACTTACAATACCGTATATGCCAGTAGCGGTATATGGGTTGTTTATAAAATATTGTTTGATGGATGGAATTAATGACAGTTTTTGATATAACATCTAAAAAAACAGGGTGGTCCAAAATAAAATTAGAAGAGCTTTTTTGATGGCCCACTGTTCTGCGGTTTAGAGGCGGTAATTGTCTTAAGACACCCTATACTTTTTTTAAATAAACTTACAAAAATAAATAACACTAAATCTGCGATTAAAACAATTCTAAATATATTAAAAAATGGTCCATGAAAAGTTTTTTTTCTTTCAGCAATCATTAAAATTAGTACTGATAAATGAAAAATATATAGAATGATTTCAACAACAAAAAATATCACATTGAATGAGCTCAAAGCCATTTTGTAAAAAAAAACGATATTATTAATTTCGTAAAATGCTTTAATCCAAAAAGTTTTTCAAATACAAATTGTAAAGAACAAAATAAATTATGTTTTTATTTACGTTAAAAAATAATTAGTGTAATTTAAATAATTAATAAAAGTAGTTATCCAAATTACCCCAATTAAATAAAGATGACACATCAGCGGGTATACTGTTTTTAATTTCTTTAACAAATTTTTTCGAGAAAAACATCAGTTATCTCATAGTTTCTTGCTAAAATTACTGATTTTTCGTTTGACCTAACATTTTATTATTAATATTAATTCTTAATTTCCATATTCCTCATTTGTTTTTTTGCCCCAGTGAAGGAGATAATTTTTTCCCTAATTAGAAGTTTTCATTTCATTTATTTATGTAATTATTTAATTTTGACTCATTTTTAGTCTGAATTTTAATTAAAAAAAAAAATAGAATTTGAAAGAAAAATAAAAAGAATTTATCAGGTAGCAAGGAAGAGAAAATGAAAAAACTTGAGTTTTTTAATGATATATCATTTGTGGAATTGTAAATAAAAAAGCTTTGTTTATTACGTTTTTGTAAAAGAAGAGAGCGTGTTTATCATAAGAAAAAATGAAAAACAAGAAAGCAAATTTAAATGCCTTTGATGCTAAAAGAAAATGTCGGAAAAATGAATAAAATGTTAAATGGACAATTTCACGACTTGATAATTTTTTGGAAAAAAATTTTTTTTGAACAATCAGAGAGATCCGTTCATTTCAATAAGGAAATTGCTGATTTACCGTTTTTTGACTCTATAAATTTTTGCAAAAACAGTATTTTTCAACGTAAATAAAGAAAAACTTATTCTTTCGGCAAAAACTGATACCGTAAATGTTTTTATTGAGGCAGTGTGTTTCTATCTCCTTTTTTCTTCTTTTATCTTTTTTTATCTTCTTTTATCTTCTTTTATCTCCTTTATCTTCTTTTATATCCTTTTTGAAATCCAGAGTTTTTATCTTCTTTTCTCTCCTTTTATCTTCTTTTATCTTCTGTTATCTCCTTTTATCTTCTTTTATCTTCTTTTATCTTCTTTTATCTTCTTTTATCAATCCAGAGTTTTTATCTTCTTTTATCTCCTTTATCTTCTTTTATATCCTTTTTGAAATCCAGAGTTTTTATCTTCTTTTATCCCCTTTTATCCCCTTTTATCTCCTTTTATCTCCTTTTATCTTTTTTTTATCTTCTTTTATCTTCTTTTATCTCCTTTTATCTTCTTTTATCTCCTTTATCTTCTTTTATATCCTTTTTGAAATCCAGAGTTTTTATCTTCTTTTATCTCCTTTTATCTTCTTTTATCTTCTTTTATCTCCTTTTATCTTCTTTTATCTTCTTTTATCTCCTTTTATCTTCTTTTATCTTCTTTTATCTCCTTTATCTTCTTTTATATCCTTTTTGAAATCCAGAGTTTTTATCTTCTTTTCTCTCCTTTTATCTTCTTTTATCTTCTGTTATCTCCTTTTATCTTCTTTTATCTTCTTTTATCTTCTTTTATCTTCTTTTATCAATCCAGAGTTTTTATCTTCTTTTATCTCCTTTATCTTCTTTTATATCCTTTTTGAAATCCAGAGTTTTTATCTTCTTTTATCTCCTTTTATCTTCTTTTATCTTCTTTTATCTCCTTTTATCTTCTTTTATCTTCTTTTATCTCCTTTATCTTCTTTTATATCCTTTTTGAAATCCAGAGTTTTTATCTTCTTTTCTCTCCTTTTATCTTCTTTTATCTTCTTTTATCTCCTTTATCTTCATTTATATCCTTTTTGAAATCCAGAGTTTTTATCTTCTTTTATCTCCTTTTATCTTCTTTTATATCCTTTTTGAAATCCAGAGTTTTTATCTTCTTTTATCTCCTTTTATCTTCTTTTATCTTCTTTTATATCCTTTTTGAAATCCAGAGTTTTTATCTTCTTTTATCTCCTTTTATCTTCTTTTATCTTCTTTTATCTTTTTTTATCTCCTTTATCTTCTTTTATCTCCTTTATCTTCTTTTATATCCTTTTTGAAATCCAGAGTTTTTATCTTCTTTTATCTTCTTTTATCTTCTTTTATCTTCTTTTATCAATCCAGAGTTTTTATCTTCTTTTATCTCCTTTATCTTCTTTTATATCCTTTTTGAAATCCAGAGTTTTTATCTTCTTTTATCTCCTTTTATCTTCTTTTATCTTCTTTTATCTCCTTTTATCTTCTTTTATCTTCTTTTATCTCCTTTATCTTCTTTTATATCCTTTTTGAAATCCAGAGTATTTATCTTCTTTTCTCTCCTTTTATCTTCTTTTATCTTCTTTTATCTCCTTTTATCTTCTTTTATCTTCTTTTCTCTCCTTTTATCTTCTTTTATCTTCTTTTATCTCCTTTTATCTTCTTTTATCTTCTTTTATCTCCTTTATCTTCTTTTATATCCTTTTTGAAATCCAGAGTTTTTATCTTCTTTTCTCTCCTTTTATCTTCTTTTATCTTCTTTTATCTCCTTTATCTTCTTTTATATCCTTTTTGAAATCCAGAGTTTTTATCTTCTTTTATCTCCTTTTATCTTCTTTTCTCTCCTTTTATCTTCTTTTATCTTCTTTTATCTCCTTTTATCTTCTTTTATCATCTTTTATCTCCTTTATCTTCTTTTATATCCTTTTTGAAATCCAGAGTTTTTATCTTCTTTTCTCTCCTTTTATCTTCTTTTATCTTCATTTATCTCCTTTATCTTCTTTTATATCCTTTTTGAAATCCAGAGTTTTTATCTTCTTTTATCTCCTTTTATCTTCTTTTATCTTCTTTTATCTTCTTTTATCTCCTTTATCTTCATTTATATCCTTTTTGAAATCCAGAGTTTTTATCTTCTTTTATCTCCTTTTATCTTCTTTTATATCCTTTTTGAAATCCAGAGTTTTTATCTTCTTTTATCTCCTTTTATCTTCTTTTATCTTCTTTTATATCCTTTTTGAAATCCAGAGTTTTTATCTTCTTTTATCTCCTTTTATCTTCTTTTATCTTCTTTTATCTTTTTTTATCTCCTTTATCTTCTTTTATCTCCTTTATCTTCTTTTATATCCTTTTTGAAATCCAGAGTTTTTATCTTCTTTTATCTTCTTTTATCTTCTTTTATCTTCTTTTATCAATCCAGAGTTTTTATCTTCTTTTATCTCCTTTATCTTCTTTTATATCCTTTTTGAAATCCAGAGTTTTTATCTTCTTTTATCTCCTTTTATCTTCTTTTATCTTCTTTTATCTCCTTTTATCTTCTTTTATCTTCTTTTATCTCCTTTATCTTCTTTTATATCCTTTTTGAAATCCAGAGTTTTTATCTTCTTTTCTCTCCTTTTATCTTCTTTTATCTTCTTTTATCTCCTTTTATCTTCTTTTATCTTCTTTTCTCTCCTTTTATCTTCTTTTATCTTCTTTTATCTCCTTTTATCTTCTTTTATCTTCTTTTATCTCCTTTATCTTCTTTTATATCCTTTTTGAAATCCAGAGTTTTTATCTTCTTTTCTCTCCTTTTATCTTCTTTTATCTTCTTTTATCTCCTTTATCTTCTTTTATATCCTTTTTGAAATCCAGAGTTTTTATCTTCTTTTATCTCCTTTTATCTTCTTTTCTCTCCTTTTATCTTCTTTTATCTTCTTTTATCTCCTTTTATCTTCTTTTATCATCTTTTATCTCCTTTATCTTCTTTTATATCCTTTTTGAAATCCAGAGTTTTTATCTTCTTTTCTCTCCTTTTATCTTCTTTTATCTTCATTTATCTCCTTTATCTTCTTTTATATCCTTTTTGAAATCCAGAGTTTTTATCTTCTTTTATCTCCTTTTATCTTCTTTTATCTTCTTTTATCTTTTTTTATCTCCTTTATCTTCTTTTATATCCTTTTTGAAATCCAGAGTTTTTATCTTCTTTTATCTCCTTTTATCTTCTTTTATCTTCTTTTATCTCCTTTTATCTTCTTTTATCTTCTTTTATCTCCTTTATCTTCTTTTATATCCTTCTTGAAATCCAGAGTTTTTATCTTCTTTTCTCTCCTTTTATCTTCTTTTATCTTCTTTTATCTCCTTTATCTTCATTTATATCCTTTTTGAAATCCAGAGTTTTTATCTTCTTTTATCTCCTTTTATCTTCTTTTATCTTCTTTTATCTCCTTTATCTTCATTTATATCCTTTTTGAAATCCAGAGTTTTTATCTTCTTTTATCTCCTTTTATCTTCTTTTATCTTCTTTTATCTCCTTTATCTTCTTTTATATCCTTTTTGAAATCCAGAGTTTTTATCTTCTTTTCTCTCCTTTTATCTTCTTTTATCTTCTTTTATCTCCTTTATCTTCATTTATATCCTTTTTGAAATCCAGAGTTTTTATCTTCTTTTATCTCCTTTTATCTTCTTTTATATCCTTTTTGAAATCCAGAGTTTTTATCTTCTTTTATCTCCTTTTATATTCTTTTATCTTCTTTTATATCCTTTTTGAAATCCAGAGTTTTTATCTTCTTTTATCTCCTTTTATCTTCTTTTATCTTCTTTTATCTTTTTTTATCTCCTTTATCTTCTTTTATCTCCTTTATCTTCTTTTATATCCTTTTTGAAATCCAGAGTTTTTATCTTCTTTTATCTCCTTTTATCTTCTTTTATCTTCTTTTATCTCCTTTTATCTTCTTTTATCTTCTTTTCTCTCCTTTTATCTTCTTTTATCTTCTTTTATCTCCTTTTATCTTCTTTTATCTTCTTTTATCTCCTTTATCTTCTTTTATATCCTTTTTGAAATCCAGAGTTTTTATCTTCTTTTCTCTCCTTTTATCTTCTTTTATCTTCTTTTATCTCCTTTTATCTTCTTTTATCTTCTTTTATCTCCTTTATCTTCTTTTATATCCTTTTTGAAATCCAGAGTTTTTATCTTCTTTTCTCTCCTTTTATCTTCTTTTATCTTCTTTTATCTCCTTTTATCTTCTTTTATCTTCTTTTCTCTCCTTTTATCTTCTTTTATCTTCTTTTATCTTCTTTTATCTTTTTTTATCTCCTTTATCTTCTTTTATCTCCTTTATCTTCTTTTATATCCTTTTTGAAATCCAGAGTTTTTATCTTCTTTTATCTCCTTTTATCTTCTTTTATCTTCTTTTATCTCCTTTTATCTTCTTTTATCTTCTTTTCTCTCCTTTTATCTTCTTTTATCTTCTTTTATCTCCTTTTATCTTCTTTTATCTTCTTTTATCTCCTTTATCTTCTTTTATATCCTTTTTGAAATCCAGAGTTTTTATCTTCTTTTCTCTCCTTTTATCTTCTTTTATCTTCTTTTATCTCCTTTTATCTTCTTTTATCTTCTTTTATCTCCTTTATCTTCTTTTATATCCTTTTTGAAATCCAGAGTTTTTATCTTCTTTTCTCTCCTTTTATCTTCTTTTATCTTCTTTTATCTCCTTTTATCTTCTTTTATCTTCTTTTCTCTCCTTTTATCTTCTTTTATCTTCTTTTATCTCCTTTTATCTCCTTTTATCAATCCAGAGTTTTTATCTTCTTTTATCTCCTTTATCTTCTTTTATATCCTTTTTGAAATCCAGAGTTTTTATCTTCTTTTATCTTCTTTTATCTCCTTTTATCTTCTTTTATCTTCTTTTCTCTCCTTTTATCTTCTTTTATCTTCTTTTATCTCCTTTTATCTCCTTTTATCTTCTTTTATCTTCTTTTATCTTTTTTTATCTCCTTTATCTTCTTTTATCTCCTTTTTGAAATCCAGAGTTTTTATCTTCTTTTATCTCCTTTTATCTTCTTTTATCTTCTTTTATCTCCTTTTATCTTCTTTTATCTTCTTTTCTCTCCTTTTATCTTCTTTTATCTTCTTTTATCTCCTTTTATCTTCTTTTATCTTCTTTTATCTCCTTTATCTTCTTTTATATCCTTTTATCTTCTTTTATCTCCTTTTATCTTCTTTTCTCTCCTTTTATCTTCTTTTATCTTCTTTTATCTCCTTTTATCTCCTTTTATCTTCTTTTATCTTCTTTTATCTTTTTTTATCTCCTTTATCTTCTTTTATCTCCTTTTTGAAATCCAGAGTTTTTATCTTCTTTTATCTCCTTTTATCTTCTTTTATCTTCTTTTATCTCCTTTTATCTTCTTTTATCTTCTTTTCTCTCCTTTTATCTTCTTTTATCTTCTTTTATCTCCTTTTATATTCTTTTATCTTCTTTTATCTCCTTTTTGAAATCCAGAGTTTTTATCTTCTTTTATCTTCTTTTCTCTCCTTTTATCTTCTTTTATCTTCTTTTATCTCCTTTTATCTTCTTTTATCTTCTTTTATCTCCTTTATCTTCTTTTATATCCTTTTTGAAATCCAGAGTTTTTATCTTCTTTTCTCTCCTTTTATCTTCTTTTATCTTCTTTTATCTCCTTTTATCTTCTTTTATCTTCTTTTATCTCCTTTATCTTCTTTTATATCCTTTTTGAAATCCAGAGTTTTTATCTTCTTTTCTCTCCTTTTATCTTCTTTTATCTTCTTTTATCTCCTTTTATCTTCTTTTATCTTCTTTTCTCTCCTTTTATCTTCTTTTATCTTCTTTTATCTCCTTTTATCTCCTTTTATCAATCCAGAGTTTTTATCTTCTTTTATCTCCTTTATCTTCTTTTATATCCTTTTTGAAATCCAGAGTTTTTATCTTCTTTTATCTTCTTTTATCTCCTTTTATCTTCTTTTATCTTCTTTTCTCTCCTTTTATCTTCTTTTATCTTCTTTTATCTCCTTTTATCTCCTTTTATCTTCTTTTATCTTCTTTTATCTTTTTTTATCTCCTTTATCTTCTTTTATCTCCTTTTTGAAATCCAGAGTTTTTATCTTCTTTTATCTCCTTTTATCTTCTTTTATCTTCTTTTATCTCCTTTTATCTTCTTTTATCTTCTTTTCTCTCCTTTTATCTTCTTTTATCTTCTTTTATCTCCTTTTATCTTCTTTTATCTTCTTTTATCTCCTTTATCTTCTTTTATATCCTTTTATCTTCTTTTATCTCCTTTTATCTTCTTTTCTCTCCTTTTATCTTCTTTTATCTTCTTTTATCTCCTTTTATCTCCTTTTATCTTCTTTTATCTTCTTTTATCTTTTTTTATCTCCTTTATCTTCTTTTATCTCCTTTTTGAAATCCAGAGTTTTTATCTTCTTTTATCTCCTTTTATCTTCTTTTATCTTCTTTTATCTCCTTTTATCTTCTTTTATCTTCTTTTCTCTCCTTTTATCTTCTTTTATCTTCTTTTATCTCCTTTTATATTCTTTTATCTTCTTTTATCTCCTTTTTGAAATCCAGAGTTTTTATCTTCTTTTATCTCCTTTTATCTTCTTTTATCTTCTTTTATCTCCTTTTATCTTCTTTTATCTTCTTTTCTCTCCTTTTATCTTCTTTTATCTTCTTTTATCTCCTTTTATATTCTTTTATCTTCTTTTATATCCTTTTTGAAATCCAGAGTTTTTATCTTCTTTTATCTTCTTTTATCTCCTTTTATCTCCTTTTATCTCCTTTTATCTTCTTTTATCTTCTTTTATCTCCTTTTATCTCCTTTTATCTTCTTTTATCTTCTTTTATCTCCTTTTATCTTCTTTTATCTTCTTTTATCTCCTTTATCTTCTTTTATATCCTTTTTGAAATCCAGAGTTTTTATCTTCTTTTCTCTCCTTTTATCTTCTTTTATCTTCTTTTATCTCCTTTTATCTTCTTTTATCTTCTTTTATCTCCTTTATCTTCTTTTATATCCTTTTTGAAATCCAGAGTTTTTATCTTCTTTTCTCTCCTTTTATCTTCTTTTATCTTCTTTTATCTCCTTTTATCTTCTTTTATCTTCTTTTCTCTCCTTTTATCTTCTTTTATCTTCTTTTATCTTCTTTTATCTTTTTTTATCTCCTTTATCTTCTTTTATCTCCTTTATCTTCTTTTATATCCTTTTTGAAATCCAGAGTTTTTATCTTCTTTTATCTCCTTTTATCTTCTTTTATCTTCTTTTATCTCCTTTTATCTTCTTTTATCTTCTTTTCTCTCCTTTTATCTTCTTTTATCTTCTTTTATCTCCTTTTATCTTCTTTTATCTTCTTTTATCTCCTTTTATCTTCTTTTATCTTCTTTTCTCTCCTTTTATCTTCTTTTATCTTCTTTTATCTCCTTTTATATTCTTTTATCTTCTTTTATATCCTTTTTGAAATCCAGAGTTTTTATCTTCTTTTATCTTCTTTTATCTCCTTTTATCTCCTTTTATCTCCTTTTATCTTCTTTTATCTTCTTTTATCTCCTTTTATCTCCTTTTATCTTCTTTTATCTTCTTTTATCTCCTTTTATCTTCTTTTATCTTCTTTTATCTCCTTTATCTTCTTTTATATCCTTTTTGAAATCCAGAGTTTTTATCTTCTTTTCTCTCCTTTTATCTTCTTTTATCTTCTTTTATCTCCTTTTATCTTCTTTTATCTTCTTTTATCTCCTTTATCTTCTTTTATATCCTTTTTGAAATCCAGAGTTTTTATCTTCTTTTCTCTCCTTTTATCTTCTTTTATCTTCTTTTATCTCCTTTTATCTTCTTTTATCTTCTTTTCTCTCCTTTTATCTTCTTTTATCTTCTTTTATCTTCTTTTATCTTTTTTTATCTCCTTTATCTTCTTTTATCTCCTTTATCTTCTTTTATATCCTTTTTGAAATCCAGAGTTTTTATCTTCTTTTATCTCCTTTTATCTTCTTTTATCTTCTTTTATCTCCTTTTATCTTCTTTTATCTTCTTTTCTCTCCTTTTATCTTCTTTTATCTTCTTTTATCTCCTTTTATCTTCTTTTATCTTCTTTTATCTCCTTTATCTTCTTTTATATCCTTTTTGAAATCCAGAGTTTTTATCTTCTTTTCTCTCCTTTTATCTTCTTTTATCTTCTTTTATCTCCTTTTATCTTCTTTTATCTTCTTTTATCTCCTTTATCTTCTTTTATATCCTTTTTGAAATCCAGAGTTTTTATCTTCTTTTCTCTCCTTTTATCTTCTTTTATCTTCTTTTATCTCCTTTTATCTTCTTTTATCTTCTTTTCTCTCCTTTTATCTTCTTTTATCTTCTTTTATCTCCTTTTATCTCCTTTTATCAATCCAGAGTTTTTATCTTCTTTTATCTCCTTTATCTTCTTTTATATCCTTTTTGAAATCCAGAGTTTTTATCTTCTTTTATCTTCTTTTATCTCCTTTTATCTTCTTTTATCTTCTTTTCTCTCCTTTTATCTTCTTTTATCTTCTTTTATCTCCTTTTATCTCCTTTTATCTTCTTTTATCTTCTTTTATCTTTTTTTATCTCCTTTATCTTCTTTTATCTCCTTTTTGAAATCCAGAGTTTTTATCTTCTTTTATCTCCTTTTATCTTCTTTTATCTTCTTTTATCTCCTTTTATCTTCTTTTATCTTCTTTTCTCTCCTTTTATCTTCTTTTATCTTCTTTTATCTCCTTTTATCTTCTTTTATCTTCTTTTATCTCCTTTATCTTCTTTTATATCCTTTTATCTTCTTTTATCTCCTTTTATCTTCTTTTCTCTCCTTTTATCTTCTTTTATCTTCTTTTATCTCCTTTTATCTCCTTTTATCTTCTTTTATCTTCTTTTATCTTTTTTTATCTCCTTTATCTTCTTTTATCTCCTTTTTGAAATCCAGAGTTTTTATCTTCTTTTATCTCCTTTTATCTTCTTTTATCTTCTTTTATCTCCTTTTATCTTCTTTTATCTTCTTTTCTCTCCTTTTATCTTCTTTTATCTTCTTTTATCTCCTTTTATATTCTTTTATCTTCTTTTATATCCTTTTTGAAATCCAGAGTTTTTATCTTCTTTTATCTTCTTTTATCTCCTTTTATCTCCTTTTATCTTCTTTTATCTTCTTTTATCTTTATTTATCTCCTTTATCTTCTTTTATATCCTTTTTGAAATCCAGAGTTTTTATCTTCTTTTATCTCCTTTTATCTTCTTTTATCTTCTTTTATCTCCTTTTATCTTCTTTTATCTTCTTTTCTCTCCTTTTATCTTCTTTTATCTTCTTTTATCTCCTTTTATCTTCTTTTATCTTCTTTTATCTCCTTTATCTTCTTTTATATCCTTTTTGAAATCCAGAGTTTTTATCTTCTTTTATCTCCTTTTATCTTCTTTTATCTTCTTTTATCTCCTTTATCTTCTTTTATATCCTTTTTGAAATCCAGAGTTTTTATCTTCTTTTCTCTCCTTTTATCTTCTTTTATCTTCTTTTATCTCCTTTATCTTCATTTATATCCTTTTTGAAATCCAGAGTTTTTATCTTCTTTTATCTCCTTTTATCTTCTTTTATATCCTTTTTGAAATCCAGAGTATTTATCTTCTTTTATCTCCTTTTATCTTCTTTTATCTTCTTTTATATCCTTTTTGAAATCCAGAGTTTTTATCTTCTTTTATCTCCTTTTATCTTCTTTTATCTTCTTTTATCTTTTTTTATCTCCTTTATCTTCTTTTATCTCCTTTATCTTCTTTTATATCCTTTTTGAAATCCAGAGTTTTTATCTTCTTTTATCTCCTTTTATCTTCTTTTATCTTCTTTTATCTCCTTTTATCTTCTTTTATCTTCTTTTATCTCCTTTATCTTCTTTTATATCCTTTTTGAAATCCAGAGTTTTTATCTTCTTTTCTCTCCTTTTATCTTCTTTTATCTTCTTTTATCTCCTTTATCTTCATTTATATCCTTTTTGAAATCCAGAGTTTTTATCTTCTTTTATCTCCTTTTATCTTCTTTTATATCCTTTTTGAAATCCAGAGTTTTTATCTTCTTTTATCTCCTTTTATCTTCTTTTATCTTCTTTTATATCCTTTTTGAAATCCAGAGTTTTTATCTTCTTTTATCTCCTTTTATCTTCTTTTATCTTCTTTTATCTTTTTTTATCTCCTTTATCTTCTTTTATCTCCTTTATTTTCTTTTATATCCTTTTTGAAATCCAGAGTTTTTATCTTCTTTTATCTTCTTTTATCTTCTTTTATCTTCTTTTATCAATCCAGAGTTTTTATCTTCTTTTATCTCCTTTATCTTCTTTTATATCCTTTTTGAAATCCAGAGTTTTTATCTTCTTTTATCTCCTTTTATCTTCTTTTATCTTCTTTTATCTCCTTTTATCTTCTTTTATCTTCTTTTATCTCCTTTATCTTCTTTTATATCCTTTTTGAAATCCAGAGTTTTTATCTTCTTTTCTCTCCTTTTATCTTCTTTTATCTTCTTTTATCTCCTTTTATCTTCTTTTATCTTCTTTTCTCTCCTTTTATCTTCTTTTATCTTCTTTTATCTCCTTTTATCTTCTTTTATCTTCTTTTATCTCCTTTATCTTCTTTTATATCCTTTTTGAAATCCAGAGTTTTTATCTTCTTTTCTCTCCTTTTATCTTCTTTTATCTTCTTTTATCTCCTTTATCTTCTTTTATATCCTTTTTGAAATCCAGAGTTTTTATCTTCTTTTATCTCCTTTTATCTTCTTTTCTCTCCTTTTATCTTCTTTTATCTTCTTTTATCTCCTTTTATCTTCTTTTATCATCTTTTATCTCCTTTATCTTCTTTTATATCCTTTTTGAAATCCAGAGTTTTTATCTTCTTTTCTCTCCTTTTATCTTCTTTTATCTTCATTTATCTCCTTTATCTTCTTTTATATCCTTTTTGAAATCCAGAGTTTTTATCTTCTTTTATCTCCTTTTATCTTCTTTTATCTTCTTTTATCTTTTTTTATTTCCTTTATCTTCTTTTATATCCCTTTGAAATCCAGAGTTTTTATGTTCTTTTATCTCCTTTTATCTTCTTTTATCTTCTTTTATCTCCTTTTATCTTCTTTTATCTTCTTTTATCTCCTTTATCTTCTTTTATATCCTTTTTGAAATCCAGAGTTTTTATCTTCTTTTCTCTCCTTTTATCTTCTTTTATCTTCATTTATCTCCTTTATCTTCTTTTATATCCTTTTTGAAATCCAGAGTTTTTATCTTCTTTTATCTCCTTTTATCTTCTTTTATCTTCTTTTATCTTTTTTTATCTCCTTTATCTTCTTTTATATCCCTTTGAAATCCAGAGTTTTTATGTTCTTTTATCTCCTTTTATCTTCTTTTATCTTCTTTTATCTCCTTTTATCTTCTTTTATCTTCTTTTATCTCCTTTATCTTCTTTTATATCCTTTTTGAAATCCAGAGTTTTTATCTTCTTTTATCTCCTTTTATCTTCTTTTCTCTCCTTTTATCTTCTTTTATCTTCTTTTATCTCCTTTTATCTTCTTTTATCATCTTTTATCTCCTTTATCTTCTTTTATATCCTTTTTGAAATCCAGAGTTTTTATCTTCTTTTCTCTCCTTTTATCTTCTTTTATCTTCATTTATCTCCTTTATCTTCTTTTATATCCTTTTTGAAATCCAGAGTTTTTATCTTCTTTTATCTCCTTTTATCTTCTTTTATCTTCTTTTATCTTTTTTTATTTCCTTTATCTTCTTTTATATCCCTTTGAAATCCAGAGTTTTTATGTTCTTTTATCTCCTTTTATCTTCTTTTATCTTCTTTTATCTCCTTTTATCTTCTTTTATCTTCTTTTATCTCCTTTATCTTCTTTTATATCCTTTTTGAAATCCAGAGTTTTTATCTTCTTTTCTCTCCTTTTATCTTCTTTTATCTTCATTTATCTCCTTTATCTTCTTTTATATCCTTTTTGAAATCCAGAGTTTTTATCTTCTTTTATCTCCTTTTATCTTCTTTTATCTTCTTTTATCTTCTTTTATCTCCTTTTATCTTCTTTTATCTTCTTTTATCTTCTTTCATCTCCTTTTATCTTCTTTTATCTTCTTTTATCTTCTTTCATCTCCTTTTATCTTCTTTTATCTTCTTTTATCTTCTTTTATCTTTTTTTATCTCCTTTATCTTCTTTTATATCCTTTTTGAAATCCAGAGTTTTTATCTTCTTTCAAGAAGATAAAAGGAGATAAAAGGAGATAAAAGAGCACAAATACAAATCCAATCCATGCAAGCTGAATTTTTGCAAGAAAAAATTGAAGCTGAAAAAGCAAGCAGGAAAGCCAAGAATCCATGTAAGTTTTTTTGCCAGGCAATGAACATTCATAGCTGCCGTATTGTAGAGTTTCATTTTTAACATAAACAATAAAATCATCTATCACTGTGTAATCCATTTTTAAAAGGGGAGCTTTATATTTATAATACAGGGTGTCTCAACGAAATTGCCCCTTTTGATTTGGCCGGCAAATTTTTTGTATTAAAGTTAGACAAAAACTAATGGCGCAGTTGTTATGAGTGTCGGTTAGGATTTTTTTTGATATAGAATTCTTCTTGATCCGGTGAAAATTTGCATATTTCCCCACTATGACAAGTGAGAGTAACACTGATTTTTATTTTTGAAGAGTTTAGTGTTACTTTCATTTTGTCATATTGGAGCTGTTTTTTTTATTTTCGAGATTAAAAAAATCCTTAAAAATGAGGTTTTAGTTTTGTTTATCAATTCAATAACCTTTTATGTGTCACAACGGACTAAATGGAACACATTTTGACCCCAATAGTCATATTTTTTACTCTCACAAAAATCAGCTCCAATGAAAAATGGTGAGAGTAATAACAAAAAACGATAAATTTTTTTTTCGATTACTATCTCTCCACAAAAAATTTGCATACGCAGAATCAAAAAATTTATATGCCGAAAAAATTCCTATATTTTTCTGATCATTTATCAGTGATCAGTATTTGTCTAACTTTAACAGAAAAAATTTGACGAGCAAGTCAAAAGGGGCAATTTCGTTGAGACACCCTGTATAATTCATCTTGTAGTTTAAGCATATGTTGATACATTGGATCCTTGTAATCCGAGTTTAGCTGATACCATGTTACATGGGCTACCACTTCATTGTAAAGTGCAAGAGACATCGTTTACATTCGTACAAAATAATCGAAGGTCAGAAAAAATATTTTAACGCGTAAAATTCATTAATCCTTTTTGCCATTTTAAATGAAACTTTTTTTTAAAAATGTAAAACGTTGTGATGTTGTAAATTGCTATAATCAATGAAAACATTGCTTTTTTAAAAATTGTAAAATTTATAGTACTATTTAAAACCATTTCTGAGAATCTTGTTGTGCGACACGGTAAAATTTTAATGACACTGAAAAAAATGTATAAGTTTTAAAGACTTTCTAAAAACGAAACATTATAATATTGTGGTAAACTTTTTAAAAGATTGTGTTTTTCAGATTATGGGGTTTTTTTGCTTTTAAAATTATAATGTTAACGTGACTTTAAAATGTAGTAATGGGTAGTTAAAATTTCTTAAAACATCTGTCTCTCTTCAAATGTATTTATTACATTTATTACTAGAACCGTTCAATGTACTAAAAATGCACTATGACTTTTCTAAGAATTTTGTTTTGTTACATATTAAAATTTAATGATGCGAAAAGTAATGTTCATTAACTTTCATGTTATGTTAAAACTTGATTGTCGTATGGCCAAAAATATGACAATGCTATTACTTTGTTAAGCTTTCGCAGAGTGCTCATATAAGAAATGTCACCAAGTTAAACAGTTTAGTTCTCAAATTTAGAGACGGGCAGGGAACATTCTTTTTTGTTTTTCTTTTGACATTTTTGTGGTTACAGTAATCCCAAATGCAACTTTGCGGCACTTTTTTTTACAGCTTAACTATGAAACTTTTTAGATGTAGTTTTTTACGCTGATTCCAAAAATGCCATTTTTGAAAAAGTTTTCTTTGGTACAAAGTGCCGAGAATGGCATTTTTTTGTGTTTTTAAGGATAACAAAAATGCTCAAAATTGCTCAATTTCAAATTTTATATCATTCGAGAGAGAATTAAATTCTGCATTTTATGGCAATTGTCACCAATGCTCCAAAATGCCCCAAAAAATATGCCAGGTCAAAAACGGCATTTTTCAGCTTAAAAAGTTTAAAAAACGTGTGTAAAAAAAGAAAGAGAAACAAGTCAGCTGCGTGTGTGTCTCTTCTTTTCTTTTTGAACCGGCTGCGAGGGAAAAAAAAGAAGGATGCGCACACAAAAAAAGAGTGTTCTCTTTGACTTTTTTTTGACGACCAATTTTTTTCATTTTGCCGTTTTTTCAATGGCATTTTTCGGCATTTTAAATTAATTTTTTAATCTTTCTGATTTTATTTTCGTTTTATTCAGGGTCGAAAATACTATATTCTAACAAAACAAAAATTATTTTCGAAGTTTTTTTTTAAGCTGCCCGTCTCTACTAAAATTCGTCCATGGTCAAAAGTGCAGCAAAAAATTAGCAATATTGAATTTGCATGGGACATTACGACAGCTTTGCTTTCAATAATTCTTCGAATGTGCAGAGAGATAGGTTATAATGGTGCAAATGATTGCTACATTCCAAAAGTAGCTTCTTAAATATGTAGATGGCATAATTTTCAATTTTCTGCTCTTTGGACGTTGTTATTTAATGTTAACCGTTTGAAATTATAAAAAAATTTGGTCAAAAAATTTTGCAAAAGTTTTATTGCTTTTGCTGATTTATACATTTTTGGTTAATGGCTATAGCTTTGCCAATTATAAATGTAGGCTGGAATTAAATGACTATGAAAACTATAATTATTACTGGAAAGAAGATTCAATTGTTACTGTATCTGCAAATAGAATTGTTGCAGTTATATCGCTTATCGTCGCTGTTTTTACAGCTGTTTTTTACCGTGCTAAATCAAAAAAATCATCACAGCCGAAAAACAGCTTTGATCAATTAAATATTAAGTTGGTGTTATAACAAAAAATAAAATGTTGATATAAATTTATTGTTAGTCATACTAAAGTTAAATTAAGCATTTTGTTTTCACAGTTTTTATACCACGGTCGAGGCATAATAAAAAAGAGACCGTTTTTAAGATGCTTTTTGTCGGTGAACCGTCTTCTGCCATATTGTTTTATTTTCAATAAGAAAATAAGTTTTTATTTACTTTTCATTGTTTATGAGCGCACAAAGACTGACAACAACGTTTTTGATGTTATTCATCTTTATTTACATTATCCCAAGCAGTTGACTGTCCGTAAAATTGTTAGAAAGCACAAAAACAATAATACAACAATTTTTCAGTTTGTGAAACGCGACAATTTTAAAAATTTAAGAATGTCATGTTTCTTCTGTTCCAGCAATAAACATCTATCACAAAATTGTGATATCTATAATTTTAACGATGACCGAAAAAATGTTTTACGTTTAAAACATTGCTGTCAAAGCTGCTTGATTCAACTAGATTTCAATAACATTTCATGTGAAAATTGTGCAGTCAATCTAAAATGTTATATTTGCTTTAAAAAAGGACATCATTCTATATTTTGTCCAGATCGATTTGCAGGTTAGTTTTATTGTAGTTTGTTATGGAATAAACCTTTTAAAAGTTTTATCATGTTTTAACAACATGGCCAGACCAGAGAAATCTGATCAAAGGTCGTGGTTGGCCGTTGTTGAAAATTTGTTGACTAGGCAGGCCAGAAATTTTCGGTTGGTCTAAACTTTTTTGGTCCAGATCCATACAAAACCCTAAGAAATTTGGCCGAAATCTTCGGTCGTGACCGGCATATGCTAAAAAAATGGGTAATCGGATGCATTTCTTATTCATGAGATAGACCCTTTTTTTCTTTTTTTAGCGTGCTTATTTATGAATTCCGTTAATTTTTAGTACCAAATATTATGATTCCAAGTATTGATAATGTTTTATTACCTCGTTATATAAAAATGTCGTCAACTGAAGAAAAATATTTATTATTTTCGTCATTCTTAATTAATCCTGAATTTCTCAAATTAACAGATAAAAGGAGATAAAAGGAGATAAAAGAGCACAAATACAAATCCAATCCATGCAAGCTGAATTTTTGCAAGAAAAAATTGAAGCTGAAAAAGCAAGCAGGAAAGCCAAGAATCCATGTAAGTTTTTTTGCCAGGCAATGAACATTCATAGCTGCCGTATTGTAGAGTTTCATTTTTAACATAAACAATAAAATCATCTATCACTGTGTAATCCATTTTTAAAAGGGGAGCTTTATATTTATAATACAGGGTGTCTCAACGAAATTGCCCCTTTTGATTTGGCCGGCAAATTTTTTGTATTAAAGTTAGACAAAAACTAATGGCGCAGTTGTTATGAGTGTCGGTTAGGATTTTTTTTGATATAGAATTCTTCTTGATCCGGTGAAAATTTGCATATTTCCCCACTATGACAAGTGAGAGTAACACTGATTTTTATTTTTGAAGAGTTTAGTGTTACTTTCATTTTGTCATATTGGAGCTGTTTTTTTTATTTTCGAGATTAAAAAAATCCTTAAAAATGAGGTTTTAGTTTTGTTTATCAATTCAATAACCTTTTATGTGTCACAACGGACTAAATGGAACACATTTTGACCCCAATAGTCATATTTTTTACTCTCACAAAAATCAGCTCCAATGAAAAATGGTGAGAGTAATAACAAAAAACGATAAATTTTTTTTTCGATTACTATCTCTCCACAAAAAATTTGCATACGCAGAATCAAAAAATTTATATGCCGAAAAAATTCCTATATTTTTCTGATCATTTATCAGTGATCAGTATTTGTCTAACTTTAACAGAAAAAATTTGACGAGCAAGTCAAAAGGGGCAATTTCGTTGAGACACCCTGTATAATTCATCTTGTAGTTTAAGCATATGTTGATACATTGGATCCTTGTAATCCGAGTTTAGCTGATACCATGTTACATGGGCTACCACTTCATTGTAAAGTGCAAGAGACATCGTTTACATTCGTACAAAATAATCGAAGGTCAGAAAAAATATTTTAACGCGTAAAATTCATTAATCCTTTTTGCCATTTTAAATGAAACTTTTTTTTAAAAATGTAAAACGTTGTGATGTTGTAAATTGCTATAATCAATGAAAACATTGCTTTTTTAAAAATTGTAAAATTTATAGTACTATTTAAAACCATTTCTGAGAATCTTGTTGTGCGACACGGTAAAATTTTAATGACACTGAAAAAAATGTATAAGTTTTAAAGACTTTCTAAAAACGAAACATTATAATATTGTGGTAAACTTTTTAAAAGATTGTGTTTTTCAGATTATGGGGTTTTTTTGCTTTTAAAATTATAATGTTAACGTGACTTTAAAATGTAGTAATGGGTAGTTAAAATTTCTTAAAACATCTGTCTCTCTTCAAATGTATTTATTACATTTATTACTAGAACCGTTCAATGTACTAAAAATGCACTATGACTTTTCTAAGAATTTTGTTTTGTTACATATTAAAATTTAATGATGCGAAAAGTAATGTTCATTAACTTTCATGTTATGTTAAAACTTGATTGTCGTATGGCCAAAAATATGACAATGCTATTACTTTGTTAAGCTTTCGCAGAGTGCTCATATAAGAAATGTCACCAAGTTAAACAGTTTAGTTCTCAAATTTAGAGACGGGCAGGGAACATTCTTTTTTGTTTTTCTTTTGACATTTTTGTGGTTACAGTAATCCCAAATGCAACTTTGCGGCACTTTTTTTTACAGCTTAACTATGAAACTTTTTAGATGTAGTTTTTTACGCTGATTCCAAAAATGCCATTTTTGAAAAAGTTTTCTTTGGTACAAAGTGCCGAGAATGGCATTTTTTTGTGTTTTTAAGGATAACAAAAATGCTCAAAATTGCTCAATTTCAAATTTTATATCATTCGAGAGAGAATTAAATTCTGCATTTTATGGCAATTGTCACCAATGCTCCAAAATGCCCCAAAAAATATGCCAGGTCAAAAACGGCATTTTTCAGCTTAAAAAGTTTAAAAAACGTGTGTAAAAAAAGAAAGAGAAACAAGTCAGCTGCGTGTGTGTCTCTTCTTTTCTTTTTGAACCGGCTGCGAGGGAAAAAAAAGAAGGATGCGCACACAAAAAAAGAGTGTTCTCTTTGACTTTTTTTTGACGACCAATTTTTTTCATTTTGCCGTTTTTTCAATGGCATTTTTCGGCATTTTAAATTAATTTTTTAATCTTTCTGATTTTATTTTCGTTTTATTCAGGGTCGAAAATACTATATTCTAACAAAACAAAAATTATTTTCGAAGTTTTTTTTTAAGCTGCCCGTCTCTACTAAAATTCGTCCATGGTCAAAAGTGCAGCAAAAAATTAGCAATATTGAATTTGCATGGGACATTACGACAGCTTTGCTTTCAATAATTCTTCGAATGTGCAGAGAGATAGGTTATAATGGTGCAAATGATTGCTACATTCCAAAAGTAGCTTCTTAAATATGTAGATGGCATAATTTTCAATTTTCTGCTCTTTGGACGTTGTTATTTAATGTTAACCGTTTGAAATTATAAAAAAATTTGGTCAAAAAATTTTGCAAAAGTTTTATTGCTTTTGCTGATTTATACATTTTTGGTTAATGGCTATAGCTTTGCCAATTATAAATGTAGGCTGGAATTAAATGACTATGAAAACTATAATTATTACTGGAAAGAAGATTCAATTGTTACTGTATCTGCAAATAGAATTGTTGCAGTTATATCGCTTATCGTCGCTGTTTTTACAGCTGTTTTTTACCGTGCTAAATCAAAAAAATCATCACAGCCGAAAAACAGCTTTGATCAATTAAATATTAAGTTGGTGTTATAACAAAAAATAAAATGTTGATATAAATTTATTGTTAGTCATACTAAAGTTAAATTAAGCATTTTGTTTTCACAGTTTTTATACCACGGTCGAGGCATAATAAAAAAGAGACCGTTTTTAAGATGCTTTTTGTCGGTGAACCGTCTTCTGCCATATTGTTTTATTTTCAATAAGAAAATAAGTTTTTATTTACTTTTCATTGTTTATGAGCGCACAAAGACTGACAACAACGTTTTTGATGTTATTCATCTTTATTTACATTATCCCAAGCAGTTGACTGTCCGTAAAATTGTTAGAAAGCACAAAAACAATAATACAACAATTTTTCAGTTTGTGAAACGCGACAATTTTAAAAATTTAAGAATGTCATGTTTCTTCTGTTCCAGCAATAAACATCTATCACAAAATTGTGATATCTATAATTTTAACGATGACCGAAAAAATGTTTTACGTTTAAAACATTGCTGTCAAAGCTGCTTGATTCAACTAGATTTCAATAACATTTCATGTGAAAATTGTGCAGTCAATCTAAAATGTTATATTTGCTTTAAAAAAGGACATCATTCTATATTTTGTCCAGATCGATTTGCAGGTTAGTTTTATTGTAGTTTGTTATGGAATAAACCTTTTAAAAGTTTTATCATGTTTTAACAACATGGCCAGACCAGAGAAATCTGATCAAAGGTCGTGGTTGGCCGTTGTTGAAAATTTGTTGACTAGGCAGGCCAGAAATTTTCGGTTGGTCTAAACTTTTTTGGTCCAGATCCATACAAAACCCTAAGAAATTTGGCCGAAATCTTCGGTCGTGACCGGCATATGCTAAAAAAATGGGTAATCGGATGCATTTCTTATTCATGAGATAGACCCTTTTTTTCTTTTTTTAGCGTGCTTATTTATGAATTCCGTTAATTTTTAGTACCAAATATTATGATTCCAAGTATTGATAATGTTTTATTACCTCGTTATATAAAAATGTCGTCAACTGAAGAAAAATATTTATTATTTTCGTCATTCTTAATTAATCCTGAATTTCTCAAATTAACACCTTTCAAGGTCAAATCATTACATGACATTGATCTTTATTCAAAAGATAGCGAATCAACAAAGTTAGATTTCTTGGTTGCAAAAAAAGCTAGCTTTAAGTGGCGTGTTGCACGTGAATTTCACTTAAACAATGTTGTTCTTCGTATTTCACATTTAAATATTCAAGCACGTTTTTATCCCGCTGATGTATTTTTACAATTACTATCGCCAACAATTAAAAAGTTAACATGTGAAGGCGCTGAATTCCATCCAAGTCTGAATCTTACTGATATTTTTAAAAATGCTCCAAGTCAGAAGTTAAAGTTAACCCGTCATGGCCTGATGATATACTGCAATATAGCCGTGCAGAAAAGCTTGGAAAACTTTCTTTATCAATTCCTGAATTAAATTTCAATGTTGAAAGTTTGGCTACTGTAATAAAGGTAGAAAATTTTTTAAAAAAATCGAAATCAGTTTTTCATCAGTTTTTTGTTCCCATGTTGTTCAAAAAGTAATAGCTTAAGCTAATTTTAGAAAAAAGCTGCTAGTATACATCTCTTCCTCTCTATTTATATTCCAGATAATGGGCATTTAAATGTAGAGGCAGAATTTAAAAAAGTTAAAAACAAAATTTCCAAATATTTTACAACAAATGTTTCCAAACACCCTGCAGATGCTGATCTCCTGGTCTACATTCTTAATGAATTTGATGATGCTACTACAAAGACATATTTATTGAAAAATGTTTAAATTGTTTGGCATGCCTGAACCTTAAATCAAAAAGAACCCCTCTGGTTATTTTTGATTTCTATTATATGTGTTATTTATTGTATTTCGAAAGATTGATTTATATATTTGTGATCGAACAACTACATTGTGCAGTTATTTTTTATAAATTTTTTTCGTTAGTTTGTTACATGCCATATAATTTACATTGCATTGCAAAACAATTAACAAAGAATTTGTCCTTACTAATAAAACAACGAAGAGGGAAGGGAGTGCTTATTCCGAGGTCAAAATCGATGAATAACAATTATAACAAAATGAGAAAATGGCTAGAAGCATCCAACCACATAATCGATTATGCTAAATCATTCGTGTGATTAAAAACACACTGCTCGTCTTTAAATAAAATTCTTCTTGATTTTTTACTAGCTGTTCATTCGATCACTCTCATTTGAGTTGTGGCATTCTGATGCAGAGCAGACACTTTTGTTTTCTTCTTTTTTTCGTGGTTTTATTATATGTTGCTCCTTATTTTAATTTTTAACATTTTTAGCAACATTCTCAAGAATGTCCTGTTTCTTCTGTTTCAGTAATAAACATGTTTCCCAAAATTGTGATATCCATAGTACTGATGAGGATCGTCAAAATGTTCTTCGTTCAAAGAATTGCTGTCAAAACTTTATGAATGCTTTTCAAGGGGAAAATGATAACTCAAAATGTATTAAATGCAGAACTTTTAAAAATGTTATATCTGTTTTTCTAAAAATCATCACACCGCATTTTGTCCTAACCGATTTATAGGTAAGTAATTTGGCACTGAGATGAATTGACTTTAGTATAATTTTATCAGCCAAAAAATCTGATGTAATATATCATTTAATTTTTTCAGTATCAAAAGGTTTGCTTCCAAACATTGACAAAGATATATTGCCTCGTTTTATGCAAATGATGACACTTGAAGAAAGATATTTTTCTTTTTTATCGCTATCATTTGATCCTAATTTCATCAAGCTAAAGCCTTTCACAATTAAATTTGAGAAAAATACTTACATATATTTAAAAAAAATTTTCAAATCTGATTTCTTCGTATCAGATAAAGCTTACAATGCATGGCATGTTATTCCGCATTCTAGAGAAATCTCTCGTCCGTCGTATTTAAATGCTATCAGTTTTCGTATCAAACATTTAGAATTTTATTCCACAAAATTTTTATCTGCTGAATTTGTTCAATTGTTATCGTTCAAAGCAAAAACGCTGAAATGTGTAGAAGTTACATTTCATCCAAATTTGGCAAGTATCTTCTTTTATCTTCTTTTATCTTCTTTTATCTTCTTTTATCTTCTTTTATCTCCTTTATCTTCTTTATATAAAAGAAGATAAAAAGAAGATAAACGAGATAAAAGGAGATAAAAGAAGATAAAAGAAGATAAAAGAAGATAAAAGAAGATAAAAGAAGATAAAAGAAGATACTTGCCAAATTTGGATGAAATGTAACTTCTACACATTTCAGCGTTTTTGTTTTGAACGATAACAATTGAACAAATTCAGCAGATAAAAATTTTGTGGAATAAAATTCTAAATGTTTGATACGAAAACTGATAGCATTTAAATACGACGGACGAGAGATTTCTCTAGAATGCGGAATAACATGCCATGCATTGTAAGCTTTATCTGATACGAAGAAATCAGATTTGAAAATTTTTTTTAAATATATGTAAGTACTTTTCTCAAATTTAATTGTGAAAGGCTTTAGCTTGATGAAATTAGGGTCGAAGGATAGCGATAAAAATGAAAAATATCTTTCTTCAAGTGACATCATTTGCATAAAACAAGGCAATATATCTTTGTCAATGTTTGGAAGCAAACCTTTTGATACTGAAAAAATTAAATGATATATTACATCAGATTTTTTGGCTGATAAAATTATACTAAAATCAATTCATCTCAGTGCCAAATTACTTACCTATAAATCGGTTAGGACAAAATGCGGTGTGATGATTTTTAGAAAAACAGATATAACATTTTTTAAAAGTTCTGCATTTAATACATTTTGAGTTATCATTTTCCCCTTGAAAAGCATTCATAAAGTTTTGACAGCAATTCTTTGAACGAAGAACATTTTGACGTTCCTCATCAGTACTATGGATATCACAATTTTGGGAAACATGTTTATTACTGAAACAGAAGAAACAGGACATTCTTGAGAATGTTGCTAAAAATGTTAAAAATTAAAATAAGGAGCAACATATAATAAAACCACGAAAAAAAGAAGAAAACAAAAGTGTCTGCTCTGCATCAGAATGCCACAACTCAAATGAGAGTGATCGAATGAACAGCTAGTAAAAAATCAAGAAGAATTTTATTTAAAGACGAGCAGTGTGTTTTTAATCACACGAATGATTTAGCATAATCGATTATGTGGTTGGATGCTTCTAGCCATTTTCTCATTTTGTTATAATTGTTATTCATCGATTTTGACCTCGGAATAAGCACTCCCTTCCCTCTTCGTTGTTTTATTAGTAAGGACAAATTCTTTGTTAATTGTTTTGCAATGCAATGTAAATTATATGGCATGTAACAAACTAACGAAAAAAATTTATAAAAAATAACTGCACAATGTAGTTGTTCGATCACAAATATATAAATCAATCTTTCGAAATACAATAAATAACACATATAATAGAAATCAAAAATAACCAGAGGGGTTCTTTTTGATTTAAGGTTCAGGCATGCCAAACAATTTAAACATTTTTCAATAAATATGTCTTTGTAGTAGCATCATCAAATTCATTAAGAATGTAGACCAGGAGATCAGCATCTGCAGGGTGTTTGGAAACATTTGTTGTAAAATATTTGGAAATTTTGTTTTTAACTTTTTTAAATTCTGCCTCTACATTTAAATGCCCATTATCTGGAATATAAATAGAGAGGAAGAGATGTATACTAGCAGCTTTTTTCTAAAATTTGCTTAAGCTATTACTTTTTGAACAACGTGGGAACAAAAAACTGATGAAAAACTGATTTCGATTTTTTAAAGAAATTTTCTACCTTTATTAAAGTAGCCAAACTTTCAACATTGAAATTTAAATCAGGAATTGATAAAGAAAGTTTTCCAAGCTTTTCTGCACAGCTATATTGCAGTATATCATCAGGCCATGACGGGTTAACTTTAACTTCAGACTGATGCATATGAGCATCTTCAAGATTTGGAGCATTTTTGAAAATATCAGTAAGATTCACACTTGGATGGAATTCAGCTCCCTCACATGTTAACTTTTTATTTTTTGGTGATAACAATTGTAAAAACACCTCAGCAGGATAAAAACGTGCTTGAATATTTAAATGTGAAATACGAAGAACAACATTGTTTAAGTGAAATTCACGTGCAACACGCCACTTAAAGCTTGCTTTTTTTGCAACCAAGAAATCTAACTTTGTTGATTCGCTATCTTTTGAATAAAGATCAATATCATGTAATGATTTGACCTTGAAAGGTGTTAATTTGAGAAATTCAGGATTAATTAAGAATGACGAAAAAAATGAATATTTCTCTTCGGTTGACAACATTTTCATATAACGAGGTAATAAAACATTATCAATATTTGGAAGCATGATATTTGGTACTACAAAATTAACGATAAACACATTAAAATAAGAAAAAAGGGTCAAATTCAGGAATAAAAAGGGCATCCGACTACCCATTTTTTAGCTTATGCCGGACAAATTTTGGCCGAATTTCTCAGGGGTTTGTATTGAAATGAACGAAAAAAATCAAGACTGACCAAAAAAACACTGGCCAACAAATTTTCAACGACGGCCAACCGATACTTTGGAATGGATTTCTTAGTTGTGACCATGTAGTTAAAACATGATAAAACTTTTAAAAGTATCACTCCATAATAAGCAACAATAAGACTAACCTTCTAATCGATCAAGACAAAATACAGTATGATGTCCTTTTTAAAAGCAAATATAACATTTCAGATTGACTTCACAATTTTCACATGGAATGTTATCGAAATGAAGTTGAATCAAGCAGCTTTGACAGCACTGTTTTAAACGTAAAACATTTTTTCGGTCATCGTTAAAATTATAGATATCACAATTTTGTGATAGATGTTTATTGCTGGAACAGAAGAAACATGACATTCTTAAATTTTTGAAAATGTCGTGTTTCAGAAACTGAAAAATTGTGGTATTATTGTTTTTCTGCTTTCTGACAATTTTACGGACAGTCAACTGCTTGGGATAATGCAAATAAAGATGAATAATATCAAAAACGGTGTTGTCAGTCTTTGTGCGCTCATAAACAATGAAAAGTAAATAAAAACTTATTTTCTTATTGAAAATAAAACAATATGACAGAAGACGGTTCACCGACAAAAAGCATCTTAAAAACGGTCTCTTTTTTATTATGCCTCGACCGTGGTATGAAAACTGTGAAAACAAAATGCTTAATTTAACTTTAGTATGACTAATAATAAATTTATAACGCACTTTTTTTCAAAATCGAGTAGGGCTGTTCAATTGCACCTAGCCGGTGGTTTTTTTCGTTCCTTTTTTCATAAACATATGTATATTAACATGCTTAAAAAGGTCCGACTGTGTCTATGCGGGGGAAAAATCAGTTATAAAAGTTATCTCAAAAAAACAGCTAAAATTTGAGGTTTTTGCGATTTTTCGCTATTTTCAATCTTGTCCCACAAGCTTTATAGAAGTGTAACATTCCCAAAAACCCTTCCAAAATTGTTTTTTGGTTATTAAGATTATATTTGCAAAGTTTCAAGTCCATACGATCATTTTGAAAAAATCGAGTTGAACAAGGTTTTGATTTTTGCTCGATTTTGAGAAAAAATGCGTTTTATATCAACATTTTATTTTTTGTTATAACACCAACTTAATATTTAATTGAAGTTTTTGATCAAAGCTATTTTTTGGCTGTGAGGATTTGTTAGATTTAGCTCAATAAAAAGCAGCTGTAAAAATTGCTGTAATGAGTGATACAATCGCATGAATGCCATTTGCTGATATCGTAACGATTGAATCTTCTTTGCAGTAATCATTATAGTTTTCATAGTCATTTAATTCCAGCCTACATTTATAATTGGCAAAGCTATAGTCACGACGATCGTGAATGAACAAAGAAATGGTAGAAATTAACATATATCTCTCTTATATCTAACCTCATTTTCTCTATAAAAGCTTTGTTTGCATTGTTTTTGTTTGTCGTTTGTATCATTCTCCATCATCATGTGAAGTTGTCTCAATAAACTCTCTCCTTGTTATGTTTCGTCGTAGCCATTAACCAAAAATGTATAAATCAGCAAAAGCAATAAAACTTTTGCAAATTTTTTTGACCAAATTTTTTTATAATTTGAAACGGTTAACACTAAATAACAACGTCCAAAGAGCAGAAAATTGAAAATTATGCCATGCACATATTTGAGGAGCTACTTTTGGAATGTAGCAATCATTTGCACCATTATAACCTAGCTCTCTGCACATTCGAAGAATTATTGAAAGCACAGCTGCCGTAATTTCCCATGCAAATTCAATATTGCTAATTTTTTGTTGCACTTTTGACCATGGACGCATTTGAGAATCAAACTGTGGAACTTGGTGACATTTCTTATATGAGCACTCTGCTTGCTTTTTCAGCTCCCATATTGGATTTGTATTTGTGCTTCCGATTATGATAATTTCGATTTTTGGTGGAATTAAAGAATCTTACAAATGGTTTATTGTTATTATTGTTTTTGTCTTGAATTGTGTTTTTGTGTCTCAGAAAAATTGGGAAAATATATTTCAAACAACTTTATTTCTACACTTTTCAGAAAATTGTTAATTTAGATTTTTTTTAAATTGTGATTAAAAGTTTTCAGTTTTTAAAGGACAAAAGCTGCATAATGTAAGTGGGATATAGATAAATAAAATATGTTGTTTTATTTCGAAGTAATGATAGCAAAAATGACAGCATAAAACATATTATGCATTCTTCAAGACATATTCTTTCCAAGTAACACTTTAAAAAAGTTCATCATGAATGGAGACGAAAAGACCCAGACCCATTAAAGGTGAATTCTCGGAAATATTTAGCGTAAAATGCTTTGAAAATTTTTTTGTAACCTTTTCAAAAGTTTGACAAAAATAAAAGCTTTAGCAGCTTTTTTCTAAAATTAATAAAAAATTAAATTTCCCTATTAAACTTTGAGACAAAATGCGTTAAAGTTTGATTTTGATTAAGAAATTTCATACCTTTAATAAAGTAGCCAAAGTTTTAACATTAAAATTTAAAACAGGAATTGATAAAGGCATTACTTTTAATTTTAGAGCACATTGAAGTCAATCCTCAGGCTACGAAGAATTAATTTTTACCTCTGATTGATGCAAACGAACATCTTCTAGATTTGGAGCCTCTTTTAAAACATCAATAAGGTTCACACTCGTATGAAGTTCAGCGCTTTCACATGTTAAATTTTTGATTGTTGGCGATAATAATTGTAAAAATACATCAGCTGGGTAAAAATAAGTTTGAATATTCAAATTCTGAATACGGAGAGCAACGTTGTTTAAATGCAATGCACGTGCTGCACGCCATTTAAAGGTGCCTATTTTGGAGACCAAAAACTCTAATTTAATACATTCGCTATCTTTTGAAGTTCCTTGAATATTAACATCGCAAACGAATTTGACTTTGAAAGGTTTAAGTTTGAGAAAATCAGGATTAACTAAGAATGATGAAAATACTGAATATTTTTCTTCAGTGGTTAACATTTTCATATAACGAGGTAATAAAACATTATCGATATTTGGAAGTAGGATATTTGGTACTACAAAACTTTAAAATAAAACATATAACACAGCCATTAAAATATGATTAAACGTTTTTAGGTTTACCTGACGAAAAAAAACAATAAAATCAGATTGTTATTGATTCAAGCAAATCTGAAAGCTGCTCATTGAACGAAAACTGTTATTTTGAGATATATCTAATTGTGACAAGCAACTTTGTTAACTTTTTTTCGACATAAAATTTGCTTTCGGTCATCATCAGAATTATAGATATCACAGTTTTGTGAAAGGTGTTTATTGCTTGAACAGAACAAGCACGACATTTATGAAGCTTTAAAAAAGATAAGAATTGAAAAAAATGTTGTATTTTAGTTTTCTTCTTTTGGACAATTTTACAGTCGATAAGCTGCTTTGGATAATGTCAACAAAGATGAATAACTTCAAAAAAGGTGTTGTCCATCTTTGTTTATTTTTCATTGTTTATGGGTGCAAGAAACTGGTTTTCTTATTGAAAATAAAACAATATGGCAGAAGACGGTTCGCACTTTCACTGACAAAAAGCATCTAAAAAGTCCTTTTTTTCTATTACACCCCGGCTTTGATATGAAAATTGTGAAAACAAAATGCTTAAGGTAACTTTTGCCTGACTACCAATATATTTATATCAATATTCTGTTCTTTTGTTATAACAAAAACAAAACATTAACTTCATGTTTAAAAAATTTAAACACCTTTTAACAGATACTGTTTTTTAACATAGGTACAGTATTCATTGTGCTTATAGATAGGGATAATGGACTTACAAGGGACCGTTCTGACATGACACCCGGGGATTTCTTAGGTAATAGCGGGAATGGATAGCTTATAGCAAGGGATGAAAAACCCCCAAGGGTTTTTTTCCCGTTCGCCATTTCACAATTTTAGCAGCATTTTGCTATTACACAGTAAGTAGCAGGCGATGAACGTCGTAGTTATAAAGTTACGTTTGTATTTATTTTGGATGGTTAAATATGGCAAAACATAATATTTCATAAATAATAAATCATATTCCGTGCCTTTACAACCATCAAAAATCGTCACAAACGTAATTCATTAACTAAGACGTTCATCGTGTGCTACTTACTGTGTAATAGCAATTTGCTATTAAATCCTCAAAATAGCGAACGGGAAAAAAACCCTTGGGGGTTTTTCATCCCTTGCTATAAGCTATCCATTCACGCTATTACCTAAGAAATCCCCGGGTGTCATGTCAGAACGGTCCCTTGTTAAAATAAAATGAATGACAATTTATTACAAGCATTCATGTTCAAAAAATAAGGAAAAAAGAAACAAAAGCAACAAAAAAATGATACCGTTAAACATTTTTTACAATATATTGCATTGAGAAAACATCGTTGATTTGAACATGCAAATATGTTAATGGATAGCGGCCAATTCCAATTGGAATAAAATAAGTTGTAAGATATTTTGGAATATTTTCTTGATTACCCATTCTTGCTAAAAGTAAATCAACGATATTTTTGGAGCCGTATAAAGGACGTGATGCTTCCGGTTTAATAAAATCGAGAATTTTTCTTAAGCTAAAGAATCAAATGTTAAATGCATTTATACATATTTCATCATTTACCTAAACATACGACCACCACAAGAAACTTTGGTTTTTGATTCATCCGGAAAGATGTTAGGAACTTCTTTATCATAATTATCAAAAAGACATTGATCAACACCAACAGATTTATCAATAATATTGTAAAGCTGTTTCTGATATGGAATAGGTGCGCAGAAAAAAGCACAAAAAAAGAAGACAATCAAAAACAAAAAGCGATACCACCAAGACATTTTCAATAGCAACGAAATTTAAAAATTTTGCAAAGATATTTATATTTATATATATATAAAAAAGACTCATAGTTGTAAGTTGAAACTCCGCCTAACAATTTTTAACTCCGATTTTCAGAAATAGAAAAACGTAAAAAAAACAATACGAATAGCTAAAAGGCTATATATTTTCTTTTTCCAAGTGCTCTTCTTGGATGACATTAATAATAAACAAATGTTTCAGCGGCATCAAGTTTTTTACGAAAAAAAGAAGAAAAAAATAGAAAAAAAGTAAAAAAAGTAAAAAAGAATGCAAAAAAAGAAAAAAGAAAGAAAAAATAAGAGAGAAAATTACGGTACGCGACTTTCAACAATACGAAACCCAATTTTCGCCCCTCGGCATTTTTTCCATTTTCCACCCCCCTGGGGTAAAAAAGGGCGCTGAATCCGATGGTGATACTCACTCGCCCAGCTGGGCACTTGCCGAAAAGTTACGACGGCACAAATAGTGCCGTAGTGCAAAAAATGGGTCTTACAGCAAAAATTTTCGTTCAAAAATGCGAAATTCGGATTCCCCGACCTCGAAAACCTATATAGGTGAAAGAATATTAGCAACTTTAAAAAACTAGGGGTAACCCGCCCCTCCGGGGCGGTTACCAATGAACCACGCTACTGTATCTCCTAAAGATTACTACTATTGCTTAATTAATCATTACCCTTTTCAACCACCTTGCTCTTTTAACAAAGCGAACAGTTCCTTTTTTGTAAAAAAATTATTTTAAATAACACAATAAAAGAATAATCTAATCATTAATTTTTTCATAAAAAAAGCAGCAAAAAAAGCAAGCACAAAAAGATGCATTTGCGCATGCAACATGCGACAATGACTGCAGCTTGAGAATTATGAAGCGTCCACACACATACGGACAATGACTCTTTTATGAGAGGAAATGAATATATGGCATCGATTTGAAAAAAAGTTGATATTTTCCTTTCGAGACCAAAAAGTCAGGGTTAAGGTTGAGTAAAAGGCCTAAAATTTTGGATTTGAGCTTGTTAAGCATGGTCGAAAACCTAGGTATCATTTCTGGGTCGATACAAGAAGGTCATTTTGCTGTGCCAGAATATAGCTAAACCTTTAAAAAAATTCATAGAATACGTTTTAAATTTTTGCAATGTAAATTAATATTAAAATATAGTTATTTTTAACATATTTCTTAAAAAATAAAAAGATATAAAATATTCAAACAAAAAAAGTAGCAAAAGACCAAGCAATAAAAAACCAAAATGAATATTGCCAAAAAACCTTTTAAGGTGAAAGAAAAAAAGCATGCAAAAATACTAGTCATTGTTACAATCGATAAATATGGATGCCTTAAAGAAAAGTAGAAATAATCAACCAAAAAAAGAATTTTGCACTGCAGAAAAAAATCTATATTAATTATTGTGGTAGATTCAATTCCGCTAACAATGGGAACGATTGAAATGTAACAAGCAGATTGAGATTCATTAGTTTTGATAAAAACAAAAACTCTGTTAAAATATTTTCAGTTAATTCTTTATGACCATTAGTTGTCTTTGATTGAACATTTTAGTGAAACAGTTTGTTTTAAACATTAAAAAGAATTTGTAGTTTTCCACTTTTTGTATACATATATGATTTTTATAGTCACCATTGCCAATTTCTTCATCAAAAAATTGCATCAATGAAATTTTTACAATACGGTTTTTAGAACTATAAATTATAAAAGTTTTTTTTACAGAAATTTTAAAGAATCAAATATTCAAAAAAAAAAAGGAAAAAGCCAATGGATGAAACAAAGCAGTTGCATTTGGTGATCGGTGACGGACAACCATTGAAAATGCAAAATAAAATTTGAAAACAAGAGACAAAAAACAAGCAAGGACGAACGAGTTTGTAATGACGCCGTTTCTTCTTTTAATGCTGAAAAAATAACATATTTTACGGCTCATCAGGGCTGAGAAATCCGGCCGTTATAGAATTCATCACGGGCCGGCAGTGACCGGAAATTTCGCCCGCATTTCTCAGCCCGGCGGCTCATTGATCAATGTTCATTTTTTATATGGAACTTGTTTTGAATATTTTTTAATGCTTAAATATTTTGATTAGCTAAAAATGCAATTTAATCGATTTCTTTTTTAGTATTTATTTTGTCAAAATTACAGAAGGTATCAATTCAAGAAAACCATTTCACCCCAGTATTAAAAAAAGATAAAAGGAAATCTCAGCTTTTTGCACGAAAAATTACAATGGAAATTTTATTTCTGTCAAAGACGACTCAGAAATTTTTTTTCATAATACGTTAATTGCTACAAATTATTAATTCAATGAGCGATGGTACAATTTTACATTATTGTTATTAGTGGATTGTGGAATTTCCACGCTTGAATTATGCATGTCCAAAATATTAAAAATAAAACACTTGATATTTAAATAAGTTTGTTTACAAGACAAAATGATTCATTAACTATTCAAAATGAAATAATTTAGAGAAGAAATTGCATTTTTTTTGTGCTGTTTATGAATGTAAAATGATCAGAGGTATCCTATCGTTTGATCACAAAGCAAGATGCTGTCGTGAAAGTTTGTTCTCTTTTTTGGAACAACCATCGTTGCCTTCCGCGCCGATACTAACAAAAAAGAGAAAATAGTGCTTTTTTGTTAGACATCTGTCAAAGACATTTTGAGATTTTTCATCGAAAAAATAATGCAACTTCATTTCCTAATGAAAAAGAAAAAAGCATTTCAAAATTTTTGTTCCCACAAATGTTTCTTTTTGAATATTTTAATGAATATTGTGTTATAATTAATTAATAATTCTTAAGAGATCTAAAAAAAACACATTGATTATTATTAAAAGCAAAACTATAGCTGTGTCATTGATAGAAGCAGTATTAATTATTAAAATTATTTTTGTTTATCATGTTTTGAAAAGAAAAAAGAACAAATAAAGTTCTGTAGTTTTTCTAAACAGTTTTGAAATTATGTGTATTTTTTGTTCTGCAAGTGGATGTTTACACATTGTAAAAAGACTACATCACAGAGTATCGTATGTTCACACAAATTATGCCCAAAAATTAATTAAACATTCGAAATACAAGAACTAAAGTTTGAATGAAAAAAGATCGCTGAAATGGTCGTAGCAAGATTTTTTTCTACTTCTGCAAGACATCCTACAACAGCAGGTGTCAATATTTATGTATTTCCTATCCCTACAAGGAAAAGTGATGAAACTAGTAAAGTCTTATTTTTACTTTTTTACTATTTGCACAACTGTTTTTGTTAATTTTTCATATTTAATAGGTTTTTTGGCCTGTAAATTATATAAACGAATTTTATTACAATTTTTGTAAATTTAGCTTCTGCTATAATCTTTGCCAGGACCAACAAAGGATTTTCGACATTAAATATTAAAAAATACTAATATCTGTTTGCTTCAGTGTTTATAGAAAAGGACAGAAATATAACATATTTTTTTAACAATTGATGCTTTTTTAACTCAAATTATATACAAAAAATTGATAAAACATTAGAAAACACACATGATCACATTTTTACAAGCAAACAAAAATAGTCATTTACATTTAAAAAGATTGATTTTACATTTTAAGTAAAACACATATTTAGTAAATTCAGCTTTTTTCAAAACAAAAAGACTTATTAAATATTCAAAGTTATAAAGTGATCCTCGATATTTCATCACAAAAACAGGGCTATTTTGTGGTGTCGAACATGAAGATGTGATATTTATTTTTCGAAGCAAAATAGAGATAACATTGAAAGACATCTGTTAAAGACATCTTGTGATTTTTCTTTGCAAAAAGTATAAATTTCATTTTCTTTACTAATATTGAAAAAATGAGCGGAAGCACACATTTTGTTCTCAATACTGCCAATGACGTTTTTAAATATTTTCATTGAAATCATTGTTTAAGAAATTTTTAAGATAAAAACCATTAAAAAGCATCTGTTAAAGGAGGCGGACTTTTTGATGTATTTTTTGAACTTCCCGCAAATGGGACTTCCTGAATGTCTTAACACGAAAAGAGCTGTTTACCGAGTAAAACAGCTACTTTAAATTTCCCGCGTCAGGAAGTCCCATTTGCGGGAAATTCAAAAAATGCATAAAAACGTTCGCCTCTTTTAACTCAATTATGACCATATCAATATATTGAACACCTTTTTTATAATAATTGTAGATGAAAGTTGCTTACATCTTATTTGTAAAGGCTTTGCTATAATCTGTTGGATTGTCTATAAAAACTCTACCAGACCCATTCATCCCCCAAACGAATGGGTCTGGTAGAGTAATTGAAAAAAAATGCAGTATGCGATAATTCTCTTATTTATGACAAACAGTATTTTTAATTTTTTATATATGAATGAATAAACAACAAAAAAGAATGCAGTATGCGATGACACTTTTTCTCTTATTTTTTTATAACAAATTCTTTTTTAAATTTTTTATTTGAATAAGAGATATAACACTTTGGAATTTTCATTAATGGAGCGATCCATTTTGTTGGCACTTTTTCAAAAATCTTTTCACATTTATATTTTTTTTAATTCGATAACTTTGTTTTAGCAAATTTGATAAAAAAATATTTAAACAGAAATAGCAGAAAATGTCAAAACAGCTGTTTGTTTGTTTGTTTCTATCCATATGAACTGACGACGACAAAAAAAATATGCTGCGATATTTCATCATTCGATTGCTACATCGTAAAAAAAAACACAAAAAACAATAAAATAAAAAGCTGCAATTTTTTGTCTTTTTGTTCGTCAGAAAAATCATACTTTGACAAACATTTTTAAATATTCTTCAGCTGGTTACGAAGTATTTGCTCTTTCTCAAAATAACTAGCAGAAGCATATTAGTTTTTATTTTGCCGAATATACTTTTATGCAGTTCTAATTAAAGTTTTGTAAAACTAAGAAGATTAAACGATATTCTGCAATATCAAATAACTTGGTAAGAAACTGCAGATACTTCAAACAGATAAAAATGGTTTTATTCGTTGCATTTTTGCACATAATGCTGCACAAAAAATCTTGGTATTATATCGACGCTTTTTGCATGTTTTGGAAGAATTAATGGTCACTTTTGTATAACATTTTCGTAATTACTGCTTCTTTTATTTCAAAACAGAATTGTTTTTGCCGACGCCAGATTTGATCATATCTCCCCTCCCCCAAACTAAAAACTCCCCGACGTCTGGTCTGGACGGTCCCTATTCGCTTCTTATAATGGCACATTAATTCGTTAACTGTTTCTAACAAAACTGACAATCAAAAAACTAATACAAAACTTACAAGATTTTGCCGGTTTTTTAAGGAAACGGAAACCGAAAAAGCACAGAATTCCGTAATTTACGGAAACGGCAACGGACACATCCCTGACGGCAATATCGTGGATTTTAATTTGGTGGGGTCTGAAATGCTTCAGCCCTTCAATCTTTTGCCGCCGGTGCCAAAAGATCAATTGAAATTACGAATTTTCGAGGGCTTCAGTCTACCCCTAAATACGGGCCTGAAGCACGGGGACGAAAAAAAGATGTGTCATGGCAGAAAAAAGGTGATATTGACATCAGGGCTATGCGAAATTTTCATATTATTTTGCGTTTTGGTAAAAATATGAAACATATTAGATCGTTGTTTGTTTTAGGGTTACTTTATATTTTTAACTGGATCAATCACAAATGAAATTAGACGATTAAAAAGTGCAAGATAAAATTACCAGACAATAGCATTTAAGAAATTTTGATGATAATCACAGATATAGCGTTGGATACACGTGAACCAACACTTGAATCTTCATCGTGACAAAAAAGCATGCAGGGAAAACAACAACATACTGCAACGAAAATTAAGCCATTCCAAATACTTAGTAAAAAACCTGGCCATCCAACACCGCACTGTACATCCTTTCCTTCATCTGAATCAGGCCCTAAATTCAAAAATTTCGTTAAAGTTTATTAACAGAAGGCTTACAATTTTTCAAACTAAAAAATACGACAATTAGTGCAGTGACGCTTAATAAAATAGCGATCATTTGAGAGATTATCAAAATGATGTATATTTTTTCTTTTGGATTCGCAAATATTTTTGAAAGAATAAACAAAACTATTGGTAGAATAAGTGTAATAAAGGTTGCAGTATACATTAATCCTTTGCATGCACCAAGCCAGTGTGGCTAAAAAACAATATTTTATTGAAACAAAATAACAGTATTTAATACCATTGTTCTTCTTAAATTTTTAGGTTTAAAAATATCATTTAAAGAATCAGAAGAATATTCTGAACATTGATATGTACTTTGAAATTTGTAAGTATAGTCATCACGTTTTATTGTAATTGTGCAGCTGGTTACTAATCCAATATCTACTGTTGCATCTGAAAATTGAAAAGTCAAAATGTTTACGAGACAAACATATTGATATTTTTAGGTGACCGAGAGATTTTACATTTGCTTAATGTAGGATATATTAAACCGTTTTTTGTTTTTGTTTACAAATTTGGTCCAATTTGTAAAAATTTATACATTTTTAAAAATTCGCCTCAATTCTTATGAAATTGAGATGAAAATTCTTAACAAGGGAACCGATTTAAGTGTAACACGCAGATTGAGATGGGACATATTTCATGTGATTCTCCAACTATTCAACAGCATTCATGCCAATTATTACGTGCCCAAAAACTCAAATGTCATTTTCGCATATATTAAGTAGCCCACGATATCGCCTCCCACTTATATTTTATATTCCTTAATTTTGAGCTGTATGAATTTCTAATGGTGGGAAATAAGTTTTCAGAGCTAATTTAGCTTGAATAACAGATTTCCCGTCATAATCATGTCAAAATACTCAAAATTAAGGAATTTAAAGTATAAGTAGCAGGCGATATCGTGGGCTACTCAATATATATGAAAATGGCATTTGAGTTTTTGGGCACGTAATAATTGGCATGAATGCTGTTGAATAGTTGGAGAATCACATGAAATATGTCCCATCTCAATCTGCGTGTTACAGTCGAATCGGTTCCCTTGTTAGATAATAGAAGTAAACAGAGAAATTAAAATTTTGAGGCAAAACTGCAATAAAAATCTTTTTCTTATTTTCTGAATAGTGGTTGAACTGATTTTACGCTTTACTATTAAATATAAATTTTTGGTCCAAAATGCCATTTTAATAACTTTTAAAAAAGTATATTTATTTCGTTATCCGACATTCACAATTCCTTTAGCCGTCTTATATGGACATGGTATATTTTTGGTGGTTGAAGGTCAAGTTCCGACCAGCATATTTCAGATTTTATTCAACTCAAATACCCGAAAACAATATGCGGGGTGGTTCACTTTTTTTGATCACCCTGTGGATAAGAAAAAAACTTTTGTGTTGATAAAATAAAACTGTGGGGGGGGGGGGGGGGGGTTAGTAAATAATGAATAATGATAATTGTGTAAATTGTTCCTTTAAAAAAACGAATCTATTGACTAAAATATTACCTTCAAAAAAATCAACAATATCCCAAGAACAGATTACCCAAGAGGGTGCAAAGACAGCAATTATATTAAACATATTCCATATTCCATAGCAAAATAAAATACAAAAATATTTTAATGTGTTATTATACGATGCCATTCTTTGGTTAAAACAAAATGCGAATTTAGAGTAAAAAAGGCAACCAGTGAATGTTAACAGATACCCTGACTATTCTGTTTGATAACTTTCAATTTTTTATTAGTTTGTTATCAAAGCTAGAAAATAATGTTGCCTTGTCGCTGCACACTTTTTCTGTCTGATCTGTGATCATCTTGCTGCACACATTTGTCTCCTTCTTTAATCAGCTTGCTGCAGACTTTTTTATTTCTCTCTTCTCCTTTTTATGATGCCTGCTTTTTTCAACCATTCACAGCGAGTAGACTTTCATCCAAGCCCGGACTTTCATCAACCCTCATGACCTATAAAAATTTTTGTGCCTTTTATTTGTTTTGCAGTAATTTTCGTTAAATAATAATAATAAAATACAACAAAAAGTTTTACAAAAAGTTAACTCATGTAATATGTAGCAATAATCAAAATAATGCTAGCAAATTTTCAGTTAATTTCTTATGATAGGTTTATTGGACATTTCTAGGAATTTTTTCAAAATTTTTTTTGCGTGTAAAAGATGGCTCCGATATTAACATCTTAATTAATAATGGAATATTGACGTTGACGATGGTTTTTCTATTTTAAAAAACTTCTAATTTTAATTATTGCTTTTTATTTTTGAACTATATTTTAGTAAACTTGAAAAAAAGAATAAATATTCAAACATAAAAAAACCAAAAAACGAAATTCAAACTGCTCTTGACAAATATGTATTAGTCAATATGAACTGATTTGAACAACAAACAAGTATACTTGTTGTTGATCAAATCACAGGTTCTCCAATGATGAATAATTGACGCTATAGCGTCAATGATTCATCATTAGAGGACAGCGTGTTTTTAAAAGCACAAAAATAAGCGATGAAAAAAACCAAAAACAACGGGAGTGCCGCATTTCCGCCCCCAATTTTGAGCCTTCATAAATAATCGCCTTCAAAATAGCGCCTTCAAATTTCCGCTTCAAAATTTTGCGCCTTCAATTTCCCGCTTTCAACATTTGCGCCTTACAATTTTCCGCCTCAAATTTTCCGCTTCAAAATTTTGCGCCTTCAAATTCCCGCTTTACAATTTTGCGCCTTCAATTTCCCGCTTTCAACATGTGCGCCTTACAAATTTGCGCCTTCAATTTTCCGCTTTAAAATTTTGCGCCTTCGATTTCCCGCTTTTTACTATTTTTAGCTTCATTTCTCGAGAAAACACCAAAAGCGCAAAAGTAATGGCGCAAAATTTTGAAGCGGAAATTTGAAGGCGGGAAATTGAAGGCGCAAAATTTTGAAGCGGGAAATTGGAGACGCAAATGGTGAAGGCGCTATTTTAAAGGCGATTATTTATGAAGGCGCAAAATTGGGGGCGGAAATGCGGCACTCCCAAAACAACCTTCTTTTTCTTTTATATTTTCAGAAAAAAAGATGTTAAAAGCAAATTTGTTTCATTTTGCCTTTTTTTATTGAATATAACGCATTTTTTCTCGAGCAAATACCGTAACCTTGTTAAACATGACTTTTTCAAAATAATCGTAAGGACTTGAAACTTTGCAGATATAATCTAGGTTAAAAAAACATTATTGGGAACGTTTTTGGGAGCTTGGCACTTCTATAAAGCTCGTGGGATAAGTTTGAAAATAGCGAAAAACCGAAAAAAAATTCAATTTTTAGCAGTTACAAGTATACACATACTTATTTCAAAAAAGTAGATGTAACCCGCCAGCATTATACGACTCCTCGATTTTCCAGAAATAATAAACATAATGCTAGCAAATTTTCAGTTAATTTCTTATGATAGCTTTATTGGATATTTTTATGTATTTTTTAAAATTATTTTGTGTGTAAAAGATGGCTTGCAATTTTATCATCTCAATTAATAATGGAGCGGATCCAAATTTTGTATTCGAATCAGTTCCATTATAAAAAAATTTCAAATTTTAATTATTGCTTTTTATTATTGAACTATATTTTAGTAAACTTAAAAAAAGAATAAATATTCAAACAAAAAAAAGCAAAAAATAAAATTCAAACCGCTTTAGACATATTTTTTTATTCAATATGAATTGATTTGAACACCAACAAATAGCGTCAACGTTTCATCATTCAATGACAGCGTCTCAAAAAGCATCAAAAAAGTACGATGAATAGAACCAAAAACCTTCTTTTTCTTTCTTTTTTGTTTTTCAGAAAAAACGATGTCAAAAGCAAATTTGTTTCATTTTGCCATTTCTTTGGATATGAATATTTTTAAAAAAAAGATATTTGTTTTTTGTTGGACTAACAAACAAGTAAATAAGCATGTGATTTTAAAACATAGAAAGTTCGTTTTAGCTTTTGATACACTGAAAAAAAGCACTAACGCATTCATCAGTTTTGCATCACTTACAGTGACGAATAAACCCTCACCGGTGATGAATTCATCACTAAAGCGTCACTGTCAGTGACGAATTCGTCACCGGTGAGGGTTTTTTCGTCACGGCGTTTTTTTCAGTGTATCCATTTTGGCGACATTTCAAAAAAGCTTTATAAGAAATTATTTACAGTGTCACGCGCCGAATGAAAAACTTTCTGTTTTTGTCATTTTAATGTTAAAATACTTGCTAACCTTTTTTATGAATTTCTGATATTTGAAAACGTTTACAAATGTTTTATTAGTTAAATGATGACTCACATTATTAACGCTTTTATTATTAATGTGCAATGGTATTTGTTAAAATGGCCTGACAAAAATATTAGAGCAAAATTATTTTACAGCATAATTAAATTTTACAACCCCATAAAGATTGATGAAATATTCAAAATGTAAAAAACTGATATCTTGCACAAGAAACACAGTCAATAAAAAGAGAAAACATTTGTGTCATCGAAAAAAAAGTTTAGGTGCAAAAGAGCAAATGACAGCCAAAAATAGAAAATCGAAAACCAGAAGAAAAAAGCGGCGACAATTTTTGAGTCTGCCCTTTAAAAAGTCTATGTATTTGAAAAAGAGAGACGTTTGTACCAGGCCATGTAAAAAGCGAAAAAAAACTTTTTCTGTTTTAAAAAACAATACACGTGCTTCCAACATAGCAGTTGCCTTTTTTATAGCTGACTATTCGATTCTAATTTTTTATTGAATATTTTAAAAACTATGGTAATTTGTAAGTAGTTTCAATATTTGTTAATTATGCATTTCCGAAAATACTGAAAACCAAAATCATGTTATGCAACGACCAGTATTAGTTAAAAAAAAGTTAAACTCTACCATTTATTAATAAGTTTATTTACATTTCTAATATTTAAAAAGGACAAATTGGTTAATGTTAAAAAAATTGAATTCGTTTTGGTAAACAGCATTTATGTTGCCTTTATTCAGGTTTTAGCCGAATTATCATTTACCAGCTTTTTTTGCAATATTCGAGATCAATCTTCTATGCGGAATAGTCTACATTTTATAGCAACCTTGTTGATTTTTTCCGTGATAAGCAACTTTGTGTTTCTGTCAATTTTAGGTCTTTTTGAAATTTTTTTTCTCCAACAGAGGTAGAAACTAACAACATTTTTTATTTCATTTTTATTGATTGTTGATAATGATGACAGTAACAAAAAAATGCACAAAATCAAAAGAAAAATAAAAATTTCTGCAACCGAAAAACTTTTGCACATTCTTTTACATTTGAGAAAGAGTTTCTTCACATGCGGTTCAAAAAAATCCATGAACAAATTTATAAGTCCGTTTTTTTAAATTAAAAAAACTAACGTTTTGGCAAACATAAAATAGTCAAACAGAAAACAAAAATTGGGTGGACATAGACAGTAATGTAACATGAATACTTTGATCTTTTACCGATAGCGGCAAAAGATCAAAAGCTTGCCTACCCCAAAATTTGTTCCTGTATACGGCCTTGGTCCCAGCGAAAGCTTCTTCGTAAATTTCATACAAATTTTCCAGAAAATAGCTTTTAGAAAGAAGTTACTGGAGTACTTAATTGTGGTAAAATTTGGTATTTTGAAATTTTATAAAAATGTTCTACGTGTACACTTGATGTACCTCTTCTATACCTATTAATGTTCAAAAAGGGGTAAGGCAAGGGGATACTCTTCTATACCTATTAGGTAAGGCAAGTAGGTTCCTCTTCTATACCTATTAATGTTCAAAAAGGGGTAAGGCAAGGGGATACTCTGTCACCGTTGCTCTTTATCCTCGTGCTACAACTTGCTCTGAATCAAGTAAATTGGGATGCCGGTATCAATATTAATGGAAGTATTCTTGGCCATCTCGACTTTGCTGATGATATTGTGCTCCTGTCTCAAACACTTGAAGGTGCTCATTCTCTTCTTGATCAAGTTGCTGAAAAATGTCGGGCTGTTGGACTACATATTAATGTGGATAAAACAAAATGGATGTCAAACGTTATTGATCCAGATGAAACTATACTGCTGAATAATCAAGAAGTCGAAAAAGTGACTGAATTTATCTATCTAGGGCAACTTGTCAAATGGCCATCACAAGCTGGAAGATTCAACAAAGAAGTGACTAGAAGAATTAGTGCTGGTTGGAATGCGTTTAATAAAGCAAAGAAACTACTGATTTCTAGAAGAATCCCTGCTCATCTTAAAAGTAAATATTTTCCTCAGTGCATATTTCCTGCTATGTTATATGGATGTGAGACGTGGTGTTTAACAAAAACCGAAGAAACAAGACTTGCTGTTGCACAACGACGAATGGAAAGAAGAATGCTTAACGTCAGATTAATCGATCAACATTCTCGTGAGTGGCTCCGTGAAAGAACTCAACTCAAAGATATTGTACAAGCTGCTCGACAAAGAAAATGGGAATACCTAAAAATGCTAATGTCACTTCCTGATGATCGCTGGAATCGAAGATTAACTGAATGGACACCTAATGCAAAACGACCTATTGGAAGACCGCCAACAAGATGGATGGATGATTTTACAAAATTCTTGAACAAGAAATCTGAAGAACTTATATCACTTTGTTTAACTAATTTTTGGTGTTGTAATTTGTCCCCTTTCGTGCTACGTCACAGATAAAAGGTTATTAAATAAATAAATAAAAATAAAAAAAAATGTTCTCTTGCATCATTTTTTAAATTTTGCATGTTAGAGGAATACGCATCTTGTTTATATTTTTATTATAAATGAATGATGCCAACTTGTACCATGTTTTAATTTTTATTAAATAATAGCTTGTAGACAATTTACTTATCTGTCAAAGGTTGACAATATTTTTTTTGAATATAAGAAGTAATAAAAAGGATGATTTTGTCTGCTCTTAAAACTTTCTGTCTTCTCATTTTTTGGGTCCTTTTTTGTCTCTCATATTTCATCATTCATCATTTAAAAAGCAAATTTCAGCTTACTTCTTTTGCTGAATGCTTTTTTTAGATGGAACAAAAAAAGAGACAACGCTGCTTTATAAAACATTTGAAGACATCTGTCAAAGACATTTTCTGTTGTTTTTTTGCAAAAGTTTTTTCTGTTTTTGAAGGATGAAAAAATATGATTCAAAAAATTTTTCCCGGAAATGTCGATGCTTTTTTGACATTTTTATTATATACTAGTTTTCCACTTTTTTGTTTGCTTCATTTTTTTGAATATTAAAGTTGTATATTATTTTATAATGAAACAAATTTTTGAATGTATGCTTTTCAAATATTTGTTTCAAATCAATCTTTGAACTATTAAGGTAATAAAGAGCATGGTCCAGGCTTACAAGCCTTATACAGTATAACGCAGTATTAAAAAATGATTCAATTAAAAAAACCCTTTTAAACGAAATGTCAAAAGTAGAGATGGACATTTACTCGCCCACAAATGCATTTGAAAATGGTTGAATAAATGCTTTTTTTTTAAATTTTTATCAAATAATAGGGACTGTCCAGAAATCACGCCGCTTTGATATTCGGCATTAGATCAAAGCAAAAACGATCACCAAATGGGTGGGTGGGGTCTGAAAATCACGAAAAAGTTATCACGTGATTTCTGGACAGCCCCATAGCTTGTAGACAATTGTCAAAAGTTGACAATATTTTTTTGAAAATAAACAATAATGAAATATTTAAAAATTGAACAAAAAGGATGATTTTTTCTGTCCTAAAAACTTTCTATCATCGAATTTTTTTAATGAAATTCTGTTGTTTGTCCTCGAAAAAAAACTGGTGCAAACAAAAAAACAAGCTCGATATTTTCTTTTTTCATAAATAAAAGAAACTAATCGTTTAAAAAGAAACATTGTGCTTCAAAAATATCATTGATTCTTTGAATATTTTTAGAGTAGATTTGTTTTAATATTTTTTTGAAGGAAGACAGTAGTTTTTGTGGTAAATTTGTTTAACTGCAATTCATTTTTAAAAAAAAGCAAGATGTACTCCAACATTAATAATTTTTTATTCTTTTTTAATTTAGCATTGCAATTTTTTAGCTAATGTTTGATCATAATGAAAAATTATAACTGTATTAATTAAAAATTAATTTTACCTTTTTTGTTACTAGAGAACCTCAGCCCCTGCGGGGCTGTTGTTCCAAGATTCTTGGACTTATCTTTTTAAAAAAAGTCATTGTTGTCCTTTTTGTATACCCTTCAATATTCTGCACACATTTCATTTTTACACAAAAACTACGATTCCCAAATAATCAAACATTTTTCCTGTATGTATTATCTAGTAAATTCCAGAATATTCCTTTAACAATGTCTGTCCCTCTAGAAGATTTTAGAAAAATCCTTCCAGAAGATTCTAGAAAATTCTCCACCAAAATTCCATAGCAAATCTTCTAGAAACTCACTCTTGAAAATCCCAAAAAGTCCCTTCTCGAAAATTCCTCTCAAAAATTCCAGAAGATCCTTCTAGAAATTCCTTCTCGAAAATTTCAAAAAAATCCTTCCAGAAGGTTCTAAGAGTTTTAGCTTTAATTTTTTTAACCACAAAAAAAGTAGTAAAGGGTCTTTGCTACTTGTCACACTTTGCCAAGCCAGCGCTCGCTTCAAAATAAAATGACACGCACCAACAGCCAACAACCAACAAACGCACAATGACTCTTTTATAAGAGGAAATGAGAATGAAATTCGTGTTGCTTGCATTTTTATTAATAACGTTAATTTTATTATCTGATAAGATGATACGCAGAGTATTATTCAACTTTCCAAGAATTCCACTTCAAAATTATATTTTTTTACTGAGATTAACTTTAATAAATATAAAAAGGAAAGAAATATTCAAATAAAAGAAATGTCAAATTGCCGAGAACTAGAAACCATTTTTCAGTCAGTATTTTGTCACAAAAAATGGGTGAGTGGGGTAAAAAACGTCGATCTTTGTGTCACTTAGACAGCACCAACAATCGCCGCCTTTTTTCAGCTAGATAAAAATAGAAAAATGTTTTTTTTTCTGTTTTTAAGACGCTCTTTGAGTAATTTCTTAACTTTAAAAAGCACTTTCTATCTGATTGCTCGGAATATATTGATTTTTTGAAGATTTATTTATCATTAAAAATTGCATATGAAAAATTGTTAAATTTCTGTATCAGTTTGAAGCAACTTCTGTGCTCAAAAAACAAACACGTCGTCATTTCACAACTGTACATAAATTATTGTAATAATAAATATTTTGTTTCATAAATACAAGGAATTTATGTACTTCTTTTATCATTGATTTGATAAAAATCACTTGTATCCTCCGACATCTAAATTTACACTTTTTGTTTTCAACAATTTTTCTGTATGATTGCACATGTTACATTTTTTGAATATTTCGCAAAAGTTGATGTTTCAAGATTCATATGGGTTTTTAAGCAATGAAATATTTTATTTGCTGAAAACAAAACTGAATTAAAATAAAATCTTCCATAAATTATAATTGTTATTTCTGTTATTTTGTTTATACATTTAGTGTACTAGAAGATATTTAGATTTTTATTAATAATGTTTTTTGCTTCTGATATTCTTTTAAGTAAAAATACAAAAATTTTATTGTGTAAGCCTTTATTTAAATCTTAACATGTTTTTTACAAAAATAAAAAAAATATAAAATATTCAAAAAAAAAAAAGCAAGAACAGATCCAACTAAAATGGATTCTGCCAAAAATAATTTTTTGCAGTGGTTTAAAAAAAAGCAGCAAAAATAAAGGTCAGTTTTTCAATCGATTAAAGTTGTCTGCTCTAAAGAAAACCAAAAAGGGGTGGTGATACAACTGGGGCCAGTGCAATGACGTTCTTTATTTTAGGGCATATTTTTTATTGGCTTTTTTTGAAAAACGACGAACAAAGAAAGATTTATCTATTACACGCGTAAATTATACAGTAGAGACAAAGAAGTTAAGTAACAGCTTTATACAAAACAGTAAAAGTATTACCATGTAAAAAACAGAACAATAAAATGCACAAAAAATTAAAAAGGATTTCGAGGTGGATATGGATAATATAGAAAGTGTTAAGATTGATTTATATTAGCAGGAAGTGAAGCATTTAACATTCTTGGGTGTGGAATTTGTTGAGGTTGTGAAACAAGAGGATTTAGTGAAGGCATAAATTGTTGATAAAATGGTAGTGGTTGTGCATATGGATTCTACTAAGGAAGTGGTTGTCAATGAATTTGCACAAGTTATGGATTTTTTTGATCAAAATTTGCAAAATTTGGATATGGAAAAACGGGTAGAGGTTGTCGAACAGCAGCACGTTGAGGTTTCTTTGATTAGCAAAAGAAAGAATAAAGTGTCCATTTTAGCTGTCTGACTAATTGTTTGTCTTTAAAATGCGTTCACTCTTCTGCTTTCAATGTTCATTGTTTTGAATAATTTAAGACATTATTTGTTTTAAATGTGGTGGAACTCCATGAACAATAAATAATTACAATTACATTAAAACTTTTTGGTGTAATATGGGACTTCCGAATTTTACATCTTTACTAATGATTGAATGAATTCACGAATATCTTCTGTTTTAAAAGAGGCTCACCGTAGACGTTCCCAACTTAAGGTGAGGTTTCGGGTCCATATTTTGCCTATATACTCGCCAACTATAAGCTAACATATAGGCAAAAATACAGCTGCTTAATGCACAACCTGTTCGTTTAACAGCTGGTCAAAGTTTGCTTAAGTAGCAGGCGATCACTAACTTTTGCCTTCCATGTAATCAAGTAGCGCCAGCGTAGAGGACCCATATTTTGCCTAAATACTCGTCTAGTTAAGGGATATTTACGGGGAAAATATCAGTAGCAGAATCCACCTCCATCACATACTTCTGTAATACATAGTTTACGTCTAGTATACTTATTGTAGTAGACAATAGCTGTTTTCATGGTTCGAGGAAATTAAGTATTTAGAGATTTTAATGGCCGAAATTGTATTTAAATAATGTTTCTAAGCTAGCTACATCATTTGAAACAAAAAATTAGTTTTGGCACATTTTCAAAATTTTATTTAATATAAGCCTCTATTCATCTTAAATTCATATAATTATACTAGACGTAAACTATGTGTTACAGAAGTATGTGATGGAGGTGGATTCTGCTACTGATATTTTCCCCGTAAGTATCCCTTAACTAGACGAGTATTTAGGCAAAATATGGGACCTCTACGCTGGCGCTACTTGAGTACATGGAAGGCAAAAGTTAGTGATCGCCTGCTACTTAAGCAAACTTTGACCAGCTGTTAAACGAACAGATTGTGCATTAAGCAACTGTATTTTTGCCTATATGTTAGCTTATAGTTGGCGAGTATATAGGCAAAATATGGACCCGAAACCTCACCATAAGTTGGGAACGTCTACGGTCAACATTTTCAAACTATTCTATAATTATCAAACTTTGTTTTAGTAAACTCGAAAAAAACCAAATATTCAAAGAAGAAAACCACCAAACAACTGTAGACAAATGTTTTTAACCACCCTAAACTAGTGTAAGCAAAAAATAAGCTCGATATTTCATCTTTTGATCATTGCATCTTTAAAGACGCAAAAATAGCAAAAAAAAAGAAACCGAAAGCTGGCCTTTATGTTTTTAAGAAAAAAAAGATGCATTTAATCAAAAGCAAATTTGCTTCGTCTAGCCATTTTTTATGAGATCATTTTATAAATATTTAAAATTCTATAGTGGTTTGTAAATAGTTTCATAATTTTTTTATTATTTTATTCAAGATAAAAATTTTTTAATTTCTGATATAATCAAAATAGTAATAAAAGTTTATAATGGTGAAGATATACGCAATTTTTTGCAATATTAAAAAATAATGTTTTGCGAAAAATTGCGACTGCATGTGAGAAAAAACATCACACTTTCAATCATTTGACACAAAGCAAATCTTTTCTTGGTTCAAATTATTATAATTTGAACCAAGAAAATGCTCCAGAAGCAGAATCTTAAAATTCTGAAAAGACTATCTTTTTTCTCTTTTTTTTTGTGATTCCAAAATGGTATCAACATCAAAAAATGGTTGGATATAAACCGATTTTTTAGCTGTTTTTCTTCATTTTTTTCTTGCATTTGCCTGATCCGCGACGGATGTTTTTTTCGCTTGACCGAGATTCAAGCGAAATCTCTCAAAACTTTGACACATCAATGAATTATAAACTAAATCAGGGCTCTTTTTAGAGGGAAAAATGTTGGGTAGAGACGGTTTTCGACCAAAATAGCTCAAAATGATGCAGAAACACTAGAAATTCACATAAAAATGATTTTCGAGTCATTTTGGGGTAGTGCTGCGGATTTTAAAAATTCTCGAAAAATGACCATTTTTGACGGTTTTTTCAAGATCCAGAAGCAGGAGGGGGAATTTTCCTAAATTTTTATCGGCCAAAATTTGCTTAAACATGTTAGTTATGCAATGCACATAACCATTTGCAGTATTGGAGCATAGTTTAAAATATCCTGAGCTTCGGAGATAGTCCATTTTAAGTAAAAAATCATCAAATTTTTGGAAAAAGTAGGTTATTTCTGTGTTCTGATACTTTTTTTAAAAATGTTTTTCGGTGGAAAGTTGCTCCTGGACACTGAGAACAAATATCTAACAGCCGTCGAAAGAATGAATATCCCATTCAAAATATCCTGAGCTTCAAACTTTACTGTACATACATATACCTCAACATCGGCTAATGAAATATACAAATTCCAAATGGGTGCAAAACTTCAAACTTACATTATTTTTACCATATGGGGACATATAAAAAGAGAAAAAATTGTTTAGATGGTGTTATTTGGTTCTTATCTTAAAGAAAAATTACATTAAATAATGTCAAATTTAATTTAGCATTTTCAAAAACATTTTCCGCTATGTTTATGAGCCATAATTCTTGTTTTTGGTTTTGTAACCTCGTGCACCTCTCCAATAATGAATTGGGAACTCATATCTATCATTTGGGACTAGTGTAAGGCAACTCGCCTCGCCTCGGCGAGTCAACTCGCGAACTCGCCTCGGCGAGTTGACTCGCCAACTCGCCTCGCTGAACTTTTCAACTCGCTTCTAACTCGCGAACTCGCCTCGCAAAATTACTCAACTCGCATATTTCTTGAAGTTTGTTTATTCTTGAGTCAAATGATACTTTTTTCAGCAGAAAAATTTAATCGTCTAAAAAATCGTTCATTTATATTGTCCCTTCAATTAAAAAGGTGAAAATATCTTAAAAACGGAATTTTCACTTCATTTTTGTTGATTTAAAATGATGCTAATGTAACTCGCCAACTCGCCTCGCAAAAAAAACTGACTCGCTTTTCAACTCGCCGACTCGCCTCGCCCAGATTTTTAACTCGCGGCTCAACTCGCGACTCGCATTTTTGCTCGGCGAGGCGAGTTGCCTTACACTATTTGGGACCATAATTAGCCATAAATAATTGATTCTGACAAAAACCGTCTCTACCCAACGCAAAAAGAGCCCGTGAAATGTTATTTGCAGATATAATTTCCTTCATCTAAGAAGGATTACAATTAAAATGGCCAGTATTTAAATAACGAAATTACTAATTTTTTAAATGCAAATTTTAATTTTGAGGAATAGTGTTTTTTGTCTTTTATTTTTGAAGAGAGACAAATACTAAGAAAAAAACTATTTTATTTTTATAACTGTCAGTGTCATTTTTGAATAATTTATGCAAAAATTGTATCCGAAAAATTATTGAAAAGAAAAACCTTTTAAAAAAGCAGCTTTTTGTCATCCAAAAAATTTTATAGGCTGACGTTGGCCATGCTGCAATACTCAATCCTATGAGTTTTTTGGGTTCTTTAAGCTTTTTAATAGTAATTACAAGAAGATTAAAATAAAATTTTTATCATTAATATGAATTGCTCTTTAATTTATGTTTCGCTAGACAATTATAGCTGTTTTCACACAAAAGTAAATGTCATTTCTTTAATACATAAGGATGAAAGTTTTAACATTTTGTTGCTGCAATTTTTATTAATGAAGAAGACCATTTTCTGTTATTTTTAAGAAAATTCAATTTCATTATAGAAGAAGAAACTATATTTTTTTGAAATTAACTATAAATAAAAAATGCAAAAATATTCAAATTAAAAAAAACGACGTCAAAACAGCAGAAACGCTAAAAACCAGTCAGTAGAAACATCTGTCAGCAGAGAGAAGTAAAGATATTTCATCATTTGATCTTTTGTGCGTAACACAGCATAATGTGTCAAAAGAAAAGCCAAAAAATCACCCTTTCTTGCTTTTGATTCAACAAAAACACAAGGAAATGTATTTCATAAAAACAGAGTTCTTTGTTGTTTTTTGATTTATTGCCAGCTTTTTATTTTTTGTTAGCTAATTTTTTTGAATATTTGATGAACTGTATTTTGTAATCAGTATCATACATATATTTTTCTAATAATGAAAACATTTTTATATAATATTTTATAAAAGCAAAAAAATGAATTCACGTACACAGCAATATTAATAAAACAATTCCATAAAAACGTTTTATATTGAACACCAAAAAATTTCTTTTTTACTTTCTTAGCATTCAACTATAGGTTATCATTATTACAGCAAGCATTGAATTCAACATTTGAGAGAAAAAGTTAAACTTAGACTCTGTGTTTTGAACAAAAAGCTGTCTTATTTTTTAATTGAGATAACCGGCCTCTGCTGATGATGACCGAAGATAGTCGGGAAAATTAAAATATTTAAAACAACAAGTTTAGACAACATGGTGTCCAGAGAAACGGTCGGATCACATCTGCAGGTAAGTGTAATCAAACAGTTTCAGATTTCAAATATTCTATTTTCTATTTTATACTTATGATTTGCAAGCGTAGTCTCTAAAATTTTATAGATACTAGAGGTGTCCCGCCCCTTCGGGGCGGCCACCGATGATCCATGTTACAGAAATAAACAAATTTTAACTTAATTACAGTTGCCGAAAAAGAATGATCTAGACAAAAAGTTCCAATTTCACCCACGTGGCCACATGACTTTTTTTTGTTCACCACAACTATTTTGTGGATTACATCTATATTCCCCCTCTAACTTTGCCCAAATTGCTTTCCTCTCTGAATTCACAACCACACGTGGGCAGGTACTAGGGACAAAAAAAATTTTTTTTACGCGTGCCATTTTTTGTCTTGGTCCCCCCTGTTGATTTTTTTACCATAATTTTTTTTTCAAAATCTTCCCTCTTTGAAAAATTTAGATGTTTGATTGTTTTGAATAAGTTGTTGCTTTAATATTATCAAACGGCGCCGCAGCCAACTTTTTGAATCTAAGTTTATGTTTAAATACAAAAATATCAGTGTGCTGCAATTTTCAGCAACGTTAGAATATTTATTTTTAGACTCAAATTTTCACAAAAGTGATTAGTAAATAAACAAGAATCGATTTTAAAGTTAAGACCAATCGGCGCGTTAGCGCCGAAAAAATTTTTTGAGGCATGTTTACCAGCACATACAGAGTGCTAAGTTTAAAAGTTAAAAAAATTTTGAGCATTATAATATCATTTTTATTTTAAAAAATTAGAGGTTCTAATCCAAGAAGTCAAAAAGTTGCGCTATTTTTTGGTAAGCTAAAACATGGTTATAAAACACTATACGACTGCTAAACTACCACTCGTAATTTACGACTGCTAAAATACGACTGCTAAATTACGTATGCTAAAATATCACGAGTAAATGACCATTCGTAAATTACGACTCGTAAATTGTCACTTGTTAATTACGAATGCTAAAAAACCACTCGTAATTAACCATTCGTAAACATGTAATTCAACAAAATTCCAACAAAAATTGCGATATTAGCGTTAACCTGAAGTCCTTATTATTTATTTCTTCTTACGTTAGCGTTCTTTCGGTTTAAATTTTTTTATTTTTTCTTTTCTTCCTCTCTTTTTTTTCCTTTTTTTCTTCCTTTTCTCCTCTTTTTTACGCGTGCTCCTCATTTTCCTCTTACGCGTGACGCGTGCTAACTAGGGACAAATCCCTAGTAATCCCTAGTCGTGCCCACGTGTGTTCACAACCTTATCGTCTCAGGGCATCTTCCATCAAACTTACTCTTTAATTTTCTTGACTGCCTCTATGGCTTCCACCAAATCCATTAAGGCTTCTATATGCTATATACAAAATGTTTTCTGACAACAATTGTTGTTTATAGACTTTCTAAAATTGCTCTAATTCTAAAAAGGTCCTCAAAGGATCCTCTGCCCCAACTCTTCCTCTGCTGTCTTAACCGCGTTAATAAGTTATACAGATAACTTAAAAACCGTAAAATAGATCCTAAATAACTCGACACAAAGGATCTTACCAATAGCTAACACAGGATGGCTTTTAAAAGGGCCTTCTCTTATCGCTATACTACCTCTTTAAAAGCTCTGTTATGTTTTATGCAAATTTCATGTATTTTATTCTTTTTTAAATGAATTTTGTGAATGAAAAATAAAAACGCACGCACAAACCAACAAACGAACATTCTCCGTTTATTGGGAGGAAATGCTTATTTTCAAAATGCTGTATGCAAATTATATACGACAAAATTATTTCATTTTTGTTTCTTAATTTTTGTAACTTTGTTAAACTTCTATTTCACTTATAAGTCAAATATCTTTGCTTTTAAAATTTCATTTTGTTTTTTTTTATTTGACCCAGATTTGGCTTTTGAAAGACTATCACGTTTTTAGAAGATTTTTTTTTGTTCAGTTGAAGCAAACTAACGCACAGCTGAAATCGAGGTTCGAATTCTAAGATCCCTTTTTTGAAAAATTATAAAGCCATTACCAAGTGATTATCATTACCAAATTTTATCCTGACCCGTTTGATCGAAATATGAATTAAAAAAACTGTTTTAACTGTTAATGATTTCAATAACAAAAACTTTTTGATTAAGTTCTTTTTGTAAGAACACGTTTATACATTTTTTATTCGTCCTACGTGAAATCAGAATGCTGATACTTCTATTTTTATGTTTCAATGAACCTTGTTTTTTTGTAATATGCACGCATTGGAAAACATTAAGTTGTCATAACTCCTTCAACTTTTATAACAAATAAAACAATTTATCAAATATTCAAAAAAATAAACGTTTCATTTTGCTATTTGTGTTGTTAATCATTGTAAGGAAGCCATTAGTCGATTGAAAAAACTGAGATATTTCGAAAAAAAAAACGTTGTCGCAAGAAAAATGTTGTTTCTTTAAGTGAAGCATAAAAAAAGACATCTTTCCTTTAGAAAACATTTTTAGACATTTGTCAAAGACATTTTTAAATTTTTCTTTGCAAAGTTTCTAACTTTTTTGAAATGTGGAAGAGAAAGTAGATACAAAATTTTTGCTTTAAAAGATGTCATTGTTTTCTTTTTGAATATTTTAACGACTATCATAACAAAACTTTCGAACAAAGAAACGTTTTGTTTTTTAATTGCACATTGATCATGCAAAAACACAAAATCACAGTATTAATTAAAAAATCTTTTTTATCTCAACCAAAGCTTATTAGATTAGAACCAATGTCATCCTTTTTTGTGCACAAATATAGCTTAGAACGGGTCGTGTCTAAGTGAAGACTGTATGCCACATTCGCGATAAAGATGACTTTAGGAAACAGAAAGGAGAAAAAATTACTTTCTAGTGGACGCGTCTGTCAAAGACTTTTTAATGTTTTTCTTTTTGAAAAATGGAGAACTGCGTTTTTTTCTTTTATTCATTTTTGTTGTGCAGAAACCCTTAAAAAAATATCACATGGATGCAAAAAAATCCAAATTCAAAGAGTTTAATGCAACAGCCCATTTCAGACTTTTTCTTAAAGGAGTATATGAAAAAAAACTGTATTAAAACTTATCTAGATTTATTTTTACAAAGATAAAAATTCATTAAATATTCATAATAGAAAAATTAGTATTCCCCATTAGATCGATTCTTTCTTATGAACAAAAAAAAACAAAAAGAATGTCGTTATTTCTTTCTTTTTGTGAAAAAAGGGAGTGCAGAAAAAGAGAGTCGATGCAAAAAGTATTTCATCATTCGATATTTAAAAAGAACGCATCACATATGTCAAAGACATTTTGTTGTTCATCTTCTTAGAAAAAGCATTTCTTTTCTGCTGTGACATTAAAAAGAGTAGTTCAGTAATGCAAATGCTGCCATTAATTATAGCCATTTTTTGAATATTTCAGTGATGCCCTAAGAAGTATAGCAGAATCAGAAACTTTTTTAAAAAGATACATCTTTAGTGCACAATGACTAGAAAATATAACTGAATACGATAAATTGGATGAAGTATAATCATTATTTTAATACAATTTAAGGTTCACAGCTTGCTAAAAATAATAAGAATTGATACACAAATGTTTTGTAGTTTCTTACATGGGATAGCTAGTTTCGCAACATATAAATTAACTGTGTAACGTTTGCTCAGCTTTTCTTGCAAACGTTGCATAATTGAGATAGTTTTAGTATTTTTTTCTTAATACTGTATTCCATAAATATCAGTTTTTGGTTTTTTAAGTAAAGTTGTTGTTGTAATTTCAAAAACATTTAATAGCTGATAAACAACAAAATAATCAAATATTCAAAGAAAGAAATAAGAATGCTGAAAACAAAAGTTAAGCTGTAGCATTCATCTCTTGTCCCAAAAAAAACTTTTTATTGAAAAAGACAATTTTTTCTATGGTATTTCATCATCCGACATTTAAAAGAACGAACTGTGAAAAACATTTTTTTGTTTGTTTTGGTGAAAAAATAGTATTGCTTTTCTAACATTGGCATTTAATGCAAATGCTGCCCTTAAAATATTATAGCCTTTTTTTTGGATATTTCATTAATGTCTTGATATTTACATGAGAATCAGACACTTTAAATTCTTAGTGCATAATTACTGGAAAATGTTACAGAATAGCATGATTTAAATGGAATCATTATTAATTATTTTTAAACAGTTTATTGTTCAGGGCTTGATAAAAATAATAACAAAAAGTTCGCAAATGTTATACTGTGTTTTTTAATTGATGACAACTGAATTTACAATTTGTTAATTAATAGTTTCAACTATGTTTAGTTTTTCTTGCAAATATTGTTAGATTGTGATTGGTTAAATAATCTTTTTATTAATACTGTAAAAATAATAAAAAATAACATAAATAAAAGCTCATTATTGGGTTTTTTAAGTAAAAAAAACATTAAACGTTTTTCTGTGTTTCAAAAAGATTTAAAAAGTTAAAAAAAATATTCAAAAGTAAGCAACAAAAATGTTGAAATCAAGGCAGCAGTCAGAAAATTTTTTTAATGTGGATATATTTTCTGCAGCCTTGTCGACAAATGTAAACAGTCTTTTAAAAAATCGATCGTCAATATTTTCTTTATTTTAATAATAATAATTTTTATACATCATGTAAACAGAGGATGAAATAAACAAAAACAAACAGCTGTTTGTGCAAAAAAAGGCAGTCGTAAAAAAACAAACGACGCTTTCTTTTAGTTCAGCAATTGCTTTAAAGTAAGCAAAAAACAGTGTTATTCTTTATATCATTCTTCTTATGTCTGTTGTGGATAAAGTTTAGTAAAAAAGCAAACATTCTTTTTTTGCAAACGTTAGTGATTTTTTTTGAATATGTTTAAAATAACAAAAACACGTTTAAAGGGGGATATTTTCTGAATTAAAAAATTTTAAAAATAACAAGTTTGCCATGGTTGACTCAGTAAAAACCGATTTAGAGCTGTTATTCTTCATTTTTTTCTTGCATTTGCCTGATCGATGACGGATGTTTTTTTGCTTGACTGAGACACTCCATTTTATAAAGTAAGTAAAAAACAATGTTTATTTTTATAGCATTCTTCTCATGTCTGTTGTGGATAAAGATTCGTAAAAAACATTCTGTTGTTTTAGAGGAATACTTATAAGAGTTTTTATGTTGTATGAAGCAAGGCAATACATTAATTGCTCTAGCATATTTAAAACTGTTGTAATTGATAAGTCAATTTACTTTTATAAAAATATGAAAGTTAAGCAGCTGGCATTTTTATGAATAATGTACGTTTTTTAATAAAAATGCCATCATCTTCGAAGAACTCCACTTTAAAGCTATTTTCAAGCCATATTTTTTTAAATGAGATTTTTTTTAACAAAAATTGAAATGCAACAAATATTCAAAACAGAAAAATGTCAAAACTGCAGAAAAACTTACAAGGGAACCGTTCCAACTGTAACACGCAGTTTGAGATGGGACATATTTCATGTGATTCCCCAACTATTCAATAGCATTCATGCCAAATATTACGTGCCCTCACCTGCAAAAGCCATTTTCATATATATTGAGTAGCACACGATATCGCCTGCTACTTATTTTTTATAGTGCTTTAAATTCCTTATTTTCGGATATTTTAACACGTAAATGGCAGGAAATATTATAATTAGTGTTGGAAAAGTGTTTCCGACAATTAGAAACTTATAAAAGTGGAAAATAAGCAATTTAAAAAATAAGTAGCAGGCGATATCGTGTGCTACTCAATATATATGAAAATGACATTTGCAGGTGAGGGCACGTAATATTTGGCATGAATGCTATTGAATAGTTGGGGAATCACATGAAATATGTCCCATCTCAAACTGCGTGTTACAGTTGGAACGGTTCCCTTGTTAGGACCATTTTATCGCAGCCAGTATAAACTGTGTCAACAAAAAAGAAAGAGAGATCTTTCATAATGTAATCGTTGCTGCTTAAAATAACAAAAAGAGTCAGAAAAAAGCCAAAAAGTCGGAAAGAAAAGAAAAAACGTATTTTATTTTCACATAGTTCTTTCGTCATTTTTTCTTTTGTTGCTTTTCTTATATTTTCTGCTGAACACATTTTTTTGAATATTTTATAAAGAAAAAAATTTAAATCCGTTTCTTGAACACTAAATATTTTTCTTTTAGACGATTATGCACTTTTCTTCAGAAATAACAGTGTGTAAAATTTTAAAATAAATTATTACAATTTTAATTCACAAAAAAATTTGAAGTCAAAACATCTGATTTTTGTACAAGAAAAATATTTCAGAATTTTCATATGCGTATATTTTTTTCTTTACGACTGAGAAAAGCAACAAACGTCGCGATATCGTGTTTTCATCAGGAAACTGTTCTGTCTTATTGAACAAAAAATAGTTTTTAAAGAAGTGTAAATGAGTATTTTCGTCACATTTGTCATAGGCATCTTATTATTTTTCTTTGTCCAATTTTGTTGAATAAAGAAATTTTATATGTGGTTTATATAGCTCTATATTTATCTTATGTCAACAAAAAAGGGATTTAGTTCTTTCGACGCCTGCTTTTATAATATGTAAAAATGAAAGTTATGATCATTTTTCATTATAATTAATGTAAATAGATCATAAAAGCAAGACAAATTGGAAGATAATAAAATTTTTTATTAACATTTAACAATCAATACTTTTTTAGCTTTAATATAATAAAAATAAATAAAATATTTAAACAAGAATACACCGAAATTTAGAAAAAAAATTGCTGCAACTAAAAAAAGCAATAAATGAAATGTCCGCTGAAAGGGATGCTTTTGAAAACTGCAGTAGCAAAAAGCAAACAATGCCTATAATCTTAGGGGCTGTCCAGATGTCACGTGACATAAAAATCGTCATTTTTTACCCCTCCCACCCATTAGATGTCACAATATCAAAGCCTGTTGCCGACAAAATCAAAGCGGTGTGACAATCGGCTACCCCCACCCACCGATCATCTGTGTCACGTGACATCTGGACAGCCCCTTAGCAAAGAAAAAACCTTCTCGCAAAAACAAACAGCAAATGTCTGTTTTTTTTCGCAATCTGTGTAAAAAAATGTGTCAAAAATTTAAACTTCAATCGTTTTGCGAGCGATCCGTCATACACTTTTTTCATCACATCTGTCATTTTCAGTTTTTGAATATTTTAATAAAAAAAAAGAAAGGTTTATCATATTGAGTAGTGACTTAGCGTAAAACACAAACGACATTCTGAAATGGTCTGCTCCGTTATTTAAAAAAATATTTATTCTGAAACTATTTAAGCGTTGAATGATAAAATAATAATAGAAAAGGTCTTAAAAAATAACTATTTTTTTCTTTAAACGTAAAAATATGACTGATAAATATGATTATGTTTTGTTTGTCCGTTTGCAAATGTTTAAAAAATATTATTTGTAAAAAGAGACTTCAAAACAAGTTTTTCAAAAAAAAACAATATCAAGACCAAAAGGATCAAAATTAATGAATTTTGTTGCACTTTACCGAGATTTTATAATTTAGTTTAGAATAAGAAAGTATTAAAAATGGGAATGTTAATGCGGTCATTGAAAAAAAAAGAATAATAATATAATTTGCTAGCAATAAATAAAAAACCAATAAAAAAATTAAATAATATTTAAATGCGGGGTAGGCATAATTTTTGCTTACTTTTATAACAGACATCATTTTAAAAATAAGTATTTTTACCCATTTTTAAAATAAAATATTATAATGGGGTTAGGTCTAAAAGGTGGTAGTGGTAGTGACAGTGTGCAAAATTAGAAAAAAATTATTTTTTCGAGCTACTAAGCTCATATTTCGGCGAAAAATGTGGACCTGAGGGGCGTGACATTAAACATTATTACCCAGGGGATCACCGGGGTGATTTCCCGGGTGACCTGAAAAAATTACACAGGCGGGGATTCGAACCCAACAGTGCGCGCACGCAATTCTTTTGTTCAAACCACTCAACCATACAAACAACAAAGAAGAAGCCTTAAAAAAGCTTCTTCTGTTTTTGATTTTCTTTACCACTACCACCTTTTAGACTTTTTACCACTACCACTACCACTACCGCCTTTTAGACCTAACCTTATAATGGAAAATGCCATCAATGAATCTATATCCGCAATGCCAATATCGGAAATAATTGTGAATTATGTTGTTGTTGCTGCAATTTCGGTTGGGCTTCTTTTAGAATGCATGTGTTTAATTTTATTTTTTTACAATTTTTACCAAAAAACACCTGAATTTTGTAGCAAATATTTTTATATCCTCGGATGTGGATATATTTTTGCGGTGTCGGCTTTTTCATTATCATTGCTGCAACGTTTTTTCTTTCAATTTTGGGCAATTAATTTTGCTTCAATTGTCGCTGGATGGTATTTGGATATCTTTTTGGGACCATGGAATACGGTATTAGCATTAAATCGATGCACGGCACTTTTGTTTTGGCAAAATCATTCAAAGATTTGGTCAACACGGAATTTTGTCATTTGTATGGCTGCTGTTTTGGCATATCCGTTAATCATGGTTGAAATATTATTTTTTCAAGATCGGGATTGTTTTGATACCGTGGGCAAAGTTGAATGCACAGAATCAATTGCACGATTTTTTACAGCCCAGATGATTTCAAATGCCATCAATAATATTTCGTCATCTTTCCTTGGAATTACGGTAGTCTTATTGCTTCGATTTAAAATTGTTAAACTTTCTCGAGACACAAAATTCATGGAAATTCATTTATTTTTGCATTCAATTATTTCCCTTACATTTTTTATTCTTAATTCCATTTTTTACGGAATTGACAATTTTTTGATTCAAGAAAACAAGGAAGAAACTTTGGCACTTCATATTTTTAAGTTGTTTTATTTCGTATTTGCGAATTGCTATTGTTTGTATTATCATTTATCTTCAACATTTTTGTTGTTTTGTTTATCGTAAGTTTTTAAACAAATTTGAACAATACAGGGTGATCATTATAAGTAACTCGCAAATCGATGCCTGAGGGTCCCACAAGCTGGTATAAACAGGGAATACTCACCATTGAGTGGAGCATCTTTTACATATAAATAGAGACGGGCAGCTTGAAAAAAAATTTTCGAAAAAGATTATTTTTTTGTTACAGTAAGGTATTTTCGACCCTGAATAAAACAAAAATAAAAGCAGAAAAATTAAAAAATTAACTTAAAATGCCGAAAATCGTCATTGAAAAAACGGCAAATAAAAAAAAAGTGGTCGAAAAAAAGTCAAAGGGAACTCTTTTCTTGACTGTTGCTTTAAAAAAGGACATCATACTGTATTTTGTCTTGATCGATTAGAAGGTTAGTCTTATTGTAGCTTATTATGGAGTGATACTTTTAAAAGTTTTATCATGTTTTAACAACATGGTCACAACTAAGAAATCCATTCCAAAGTATCGGTTGGCCGTCGTTGAAAATTTGTTGGCCAGTGTTTTTTTGGTCAGTCTTGATTTTTTTCGTTCATTTCAATACAAAACCCTGAGAAATTCGGCCAAAATTTGTCCGGCATAAGCTAAAAAATGGGTAGTCGGATGCCCTTTTTATTCCTGAATTTGACCCTTTTTTCTTATTTTAATGTGTTTATCGTTAATTTTGTAGTACCAAATATCATGCTTCCAAATATTGATAATGTTTTATTACCTCGTTATATGAAAATGTCGTCAACTGAAGAAAAATATTTATTATTTTCGTCATTCTTAATAAATCCAGATTTTCTCAAAGTCAAACCTTTCAAAGTCAAATCCTTACATGATATTGATCTTTATTCAAAAGATAGTGAAACAACAAAATTAGATTTCTTGGTTGCAAAAAGAGCTAGCTTTAAGTGGCGTGTTGCACGTGAATTTCACTTAAACAATGTTGTTCTTCGTATTTTACATTTAAATATTCAAGCACGTTTTTATCCCGCTGATGTATTTTTACAATTACTATCGCCAACAATTAAAAAGTTAACATGTGAAGGCGCTGAATTCCATCCAAGTCTGAATCTTACTGATATTTTTAAAAATGCTCCAAATCTTGAAGATGCTTATATGCATCAGTCAGAAGTTAAAGTTAACCCGTCATGGCCTGATGATATACTGCAATATAGCCGTGCAGAAAAGCTTGGAAAACTTTCTTTATCAATTCCTGATTTAAATTTCAATGTTGAAAGTTTGGCTACTGTAATAAAGGTAGAAAATTTTTTTAAAAAATCGAAATCAGTTTTTCATCAGTTTTTTGTTCCCATGTTGTTCAAAAAGTAATAGCTTAAGCTAATTTTAGAAAAAAGCTGCCAGTATACATCTATTCCTCTCTATTGATATTCCAGATAATGGGCATTTAAATGTAGAGGCAGAATTTAAAAAAGTTAAAAACAAAATTTCCAAATATTTTACAACAAATGTTTCCAAACACCCTGCAGATGCTGATCTCCTGTTCTACATTCTTAATGAATTTGATGATGCTACTACAAAGACATATTTATTGAAAAATGTTTAAATTGTTGGGCATTTTTTTTGTATAATGTTCCTGCGTTAGTTTATAAAATGCCATGTATTTTATATTTCATTACAAAACAATGAACAAAGAATTTGTTCTTATTAAAAACTACGCAGACGAGGGGTCCTTATTCCGAGGCCAAAATCGATGAATAACAAGTATAACAAAATGAGAGAATGGATGGAAGCATTTAGGTCACTTAATCGGTTTTGCAAAATCATTCGTGTGATTAAAAACACACTGCTTGCTCGTCTTTAAATAAAATTCTTCTTGATTTTTTACTAGCTGTTCATTCGATCACTCTCATTTGAGTTGTGGCATTCTGTTGCACAGCAGACACTTTTGTTACTTTCTTTTTATCGTGCTTTTATTATATGTTGCTCCTTATTTTAATTTTTAACATTTTTAGCAACATTCTCAGGAATGTCCTGTTTCTTCTGTTTCAGTAATAAACATGTTTCCCAAAATTGTGATATCCATAGTACTGATGTGGATCGTCAAAATGTTCTTCGTTCAAAGAATTGCTGTCAAAACTGTTTGAATGCTTTTCAAGGGGAAAATGTGAACTCAAAATGTATTAAATGCAGAACTTTTAAAAAATGTTATATCTGTTTTTCTAAAAATCATCACACCGCATTTTGTCCTAACCGATTTATAGGTAAGTAATTTGGCACTGGGAAGGATTGATTTTAGTTTAATTTTATCACCCGAAAAATCTATGGTTCTATAATAAAAATAAATTGATATTATTTAATTTTTTCAGTATCAAAAGGTTTGCTTCCAAGCATTGACAAAGATATATTGCATCGTTTTATGCAAATGATGTCACTTGAAGAAAGATATTTTTCATTTTTATCGCTATTATTTGATCCTAATTTTACCAAGTTAAAGCCGTTCACAATCAAATTTGAAAAAAAGATTTATATTAATTTAGAAGAATTCCCCAAATTTAATTTCTTCGTATCAGATGAAGCTTACAATATTCCGGATTCTACAGAAATTTTTGGTGTATCGTATTTAAATGCTAGTAGTTTTCGTGTCAAACATTTAGAATTATATTCAATAAAATTCTTCTCAGCTTAGTTTCTTAAATTATTGTCATTTAAAACAAAAACTCTCAAATGTATAGACGTTATATTTCATCCAAAGTTAAGGAGTTCTGAAATTTTTAAAGCTGCTCCAAATTTAGAAAAAATTGATCTTAATCCTACAAACGCTGACAACAGTAATTCCTGGCCTGACGATTTGCTACAATATAATCATGCAACAAAATTGAAACTTAATTTATTAATTCCGAATTTGGACTTTGATGTTGAAAGTTGAGCAACTTTAGCGGTGGTTTGTTTTTTTTTGCAATTAGGAATTTTTGCTTCAAAGTTACAAAAAAAGTATTGCTGCATTCTTTAAAAAATTATCATAAATAAAAATCAATTTTAACTATATTAATTACAGTTAACATTATTTGTTGTTTTTAGAAAAAATCGGCACTTATTTCTTTCACGATCAGAATACCCCATCGTTTACCTAATAATCATAAGGAAGCATTTGAAATGGTGACAAATAAACTTTCAAAATTTTTTACGTCGAAATTTTCTCCATTTGTACCACGAGTAGACTTAGATGTCAGAATTATAGATTTATACCGTAATCTTAGTTTCCAATGGTATGTATTGAAAAATGTTTAAAATATGTGTGTTTTGTATTGTTGCTATATTTCGCTGGCTGTTTGTTTGATTGTTTGATTGTTGTTTTTTTTTGGTAATAATAAATTGAGTAAAATGTGGAAATGTGGAAAACAATTTCCTCCTTAAAGACATATACACATTTTTTATGCAAACTTTTTTGCAGCATTATGCAAAAAAAATGAATGAATGGTTTTAAAAACTAAGATTTCAACAATATTGTAGTGCTGTATTGTCTTGTTAATTCATTCCCCTGTCTACTTCCTCGCGGGGATGATTCTCGCAGAGAGAGAAATATTCTCAATCCCTGTGAGATTTTTTAATCGAGAAAATTATAAAAATCTTAAAGTTAATTGCCATGAATTTCTGGATAAGAGCAACAACCAAAACGAGAAAACCTTTTGTTGGGTCATCTCCCTTTTAAAAATACACTTATATTGTCCATACCACTTAATTGTTTTTCCCAGATTTCTTAGTCAAAAAGATAATTAGTCTGCTTTTTTTTCAAAACTTAATATTTTCTAGTTATTTCATTAAAGCTAAAATGTCTTGCTTCTTCTGTCCCAGCAATGAGCATGTTTCACACAACTGCGATACTTTTAATTCCAATGAGGATCGTCGAAAAATTCTTCGTTCAAAGGATTGCTGCCGAAAATGTTTGACTCAACATGATTCTTATTGTGTATCATGTAAAAGTTGTAAAACCTTTCAAAAATGTTATATTTGTTTCTCAAAATCTCATCACACTGTATTTTGTCCTGATCGATTTTATCGTAAGTTTTTTAAGTCTTTAAAATGGGTTGTTTTCTTTTATTTCTTAAAAAAAATTTTAGTCCCAAATATTTTTCTTCCAAATATTGACAAAGATTTGTTGTCTCGTTTCTTGCAGTTTCTGACACCTGATGAAAGATATTTTGCATTTTTATCATTATCATTTGAACCAAATTTTATTCATATACAACCTTTCAAAATCAAATTTGCAAAAAAAATTTCAATTTCCTCAGATACTAGCTTCGCTGATTTTGATTTTATAGTAACAGACAGAGCATGTGTTGATAATGCGGACCCTGATTACTTTAATACTGCGAAAGATTCTATTCCATTAAATTTGTGGAATATTAGTTTTCGTATCCGTTATCTAGAAATTCGTCATTTACCATTTTCTTCTGACGAATTTTTACATCTTTTATCAGCAAAAACAATATGTTTAAAATGTGATGCTATTGAATTTTTGCCAAAGCTTACCATTGGTGATATTGTTAAAAAGGCTCCAAATCTTGAATACATTGAAGTGCATCTTACAAACGTTGAAATAAATGCATCATGGCCGGATGATGTAATGCAGCACAGTCGAGCTACAAAACTGCGACAAATTTATTTATCAATTCCTGACTTAAATTTTAATGTTGAAAGTTTAGCTACTTTAATAAAGGTAAATTTTATCATTGATTTTTTTTGGCATCTTTTTAATAATTTCATACATTAAAATTTAACTTTTTAGAATAAATCTTCTGCCATCTATTTTTACCTCAATCAAGAAGAACATTACAAAGAAAAGAAAGCTTTCCAAAAAGTAACAAAAAAACTTTTAAATCATTTTACTCTCAATACTGACAGTGTTCAATCAACATCAGTATTGGATGTTCGAATCACAGATCCAAGTGGCTGTAATGGCTCAAAACAGTACGTCTTGAAAGATGCATAACTACTTTCAACTTCTGTGTATCAAGCTACAAGCCGCCACAAATCTTTAAAAGGAAGATGTAGCATTTTTTTTTAAATTTTTGCACTGTTGAATTTTTTGTTATTGGTTTTTTCCCATCACATATTGTTATGAAATGACTGTCACGCAATAAAGATTGACAAAAAACACAGAAAAACTCCTTTTTTTAACGGTTTTTGCATACATATAAAACAAAGAATAAGTTCATATTATTTCTTTTTACAGAAGAAGAAGACCTAATCAAAAAAATTACAGACAGTGCCCACGACCACGAACGCACAAGATTTTGTTGGAAATTGTCCATACCACATAATTGATTTTGCTATTAGTGAGATATAATAAAGTCGACTGCAAACCTTTTAAAAAACATTTTTTTCTTATTTCTAGCAATAATTCTAAAAATGTCTTGTCTATTTTGTTCCTGCAATGATCATGTTTCACACAATTGTGATATCTATGATTCTGATGCTAAACGTTGTGAAATTCTTCGTACAAAAAAACGTTGCCACAAATGTTTAACTCAACTTGATTTTGATCGCTTGTCATGTAAAGATTGTCGATTTTTTCAAAAATGTTATATTTGTTTTTCTTATTCTCATCATACTGTTTTTTGTCCAGATCGACAAATTGGTAAGTTTTAGGTTATATTTTTTGTTTACAATATACATTTTTTAAAAATTTTATACTTTGCAAAAATAAGTTTTTTCTCTATTTTTAGTCCCTCATATTGTCCTTCCAAATATTGACAACGATTTGTTATCACGTTTTTTGCAGCTTTTAACCCTTGAAGAAAGATACTTTTCATTTTTATCGCTAACATTTAACCCTAATTTCATCAAGTTTAAACCTTGCAAAGTAAATTTTGAAAAAGAAATTTTTTTTACAAGTGCTCCAACCTTTACTGACTTTGATTTTGTTGTAGCAGAAAAAGTATGTCTTAACAGTTACAATATTCAATCGTGTCAAATTGCATTGAATACATTGATGAGCTCAGTTTTACGTATTTGTCGTCTAGAAATTTATTGTCCAGTATTTTCTTCTAATGTACTTTTGGAACTGCTATCTACAAAAACAAAAATTTTAATATGTGATACTGCGGAAATCTATCCAGTGCTTAACATTCGTGATATCATTAATAACGCTCCAAATCTTGAAATTATTGATTTGCATCTTACAAATGTCAATATTGATAATTCTTGGTCAGATGATCTCCTTCACTACAGTCGTGCTAAAAAGTTGAGACTTATCATATCAGTTCTTAATTTTAATTTCAATGTAGAAAGTTTAGCTTTGTTAATGAAGGTAATAACTGGTTTTTAAGATATCAATCAAAAAATAATTTTTTAGAAAATAGTTGCTAATATTTATTTCCACATGGAACTGTCCCACAATGAATGTATTAATGAAAGAAAGGCTTTTAAAAAAATAACAAAAAAACTTTCGAACCATTTTACAACAACTTCTTCCAAATTTAAGTCATCATCAGTGTTAGAAGTTATTATTACAGATTTTTGTGGTTGTACTGTTCCAAAACAATATGGTTTAAGAAATGTATAATGTTCGAATTTCGTGTTTCTGTTGTTTTGGGTTATTACTGTCTATAACAATAAAAATATTTTTCTTTTCTTAGCACACGTTTTCTTAAAAAAATGACCAAAGAAATTATCAGATGAGAAAAATAAATAGAAAAAAGAAATCAGTTTCCAATATTGTGAGCAATATGTGACAATGTATCATAATATTGATTCATCATTTGCATTCTCCATTGTAAAGGATATCTCTCATCAGCAGTAATATTTTTGATAGCTTTTTCCATTGATGGTGATTTTGAATTGAATGTACTTCTTTCATAGCGGCTTTTAATGCCACCTAAAATTTGTTTACAAAATATAAAAATGACAAATATTAATAACCATTAAAGCCAGGATGTAAAGCTTGGAGAGATGATTGAATAAATATAGCAAAAATGAAGAAGGTAACGAAGACTTGCATGGTTACAGAAGGGTGACAGATACAAAATTATTTCACAAAAAAGTGATTTTTGTTGCAGTAACTGAAAGCTTTTTATATGTGCGGCAATCCATTTAATCGGGAGATCAAGTTAGGTTTAATCTGCCTTCTTCGTAGCCATTTTCTCTTCTCACTATATGTTTATATAAAATAAATCCAAATGATGAGTAATACAAAAAAATAGTGAATTTTTAAAGAGAAAACAAACTCAAATGTTCAAACTAGAAATGTATTTCAACCTTATTTTGTGCTGGACTACCTGCGAATTTTTTTTTCACATTTGTTTTTAGTCCTATTTTTTCATCATTTTCCTGTTTTTCAACGTAATTGCTAATGTTAATGATTCATTATTGTGCCTTTATTAACTCAATTGCAAAAAATGTTTCGATTTTTTTATAATAACTAAATTTGTTTTTCACAGTCTTTATTCTGGTATTTTATTTTCGTCACTTATTATGCTTTCAATTGCCAGTTTTGCTACAGAGTTTTTATTTCGTTGTCAGAAATGGTTAAACAAAGCAGTAGAACATTAACTTAAAAATTTTCAGTTTATAATAAACATTTTGATAATTCCATTTACATTTAACTCTCATGCAAACATATGGTCCAAAACTTCAATTGGCGTTGAGTTGAAACAAGATGTAAAATTGGTTTTAAATCGTAAAAAGGCTTCATTAGTATTAAAATTATGGGGTTCAGGAATGTAAAGATAAACCCTTGCATGTCTTTCCTATAAAAATGAAAAATTGTACAAAAAAGTTTTCCTATTTTTCATTTGATGAGCTATTACCTTGATTAAAGTAGTTAAAGCATTGATGCTATAGTTCAATTCAGTAACATGTAAATGGATTTCTTTCAATTTTGCCATACTATTTATTCGTAGGAGATCATCTGGCCACGAATTGCTAATCACAACATTTGTTTGATGGAATTTCATTATTTGAAGACATGGTGTTTTTTCAAGAATTTGACGAAATGTAACTTTTGTACGAAATTCTGTATCTTCACATCTTAAATATTTTGTTATTGCAGATAAAAGTTGTAAAAATATATCCGAAAAAAATGGAAATCCGATTAGAAAAAGATTCTTGATGCAAAAAATTGATTTAACTTTTGTGTAAATTTTGACGATATTTTCCAGCATTATAGCACTGCCATCTTGATTTTTTGCAATTATTCGATCTAATGAAAGCTGCTCAACAGTTGAAGAAAAAAACATAAATTCATTGAAAGTAACATTGACTCTCACTAGGCATAATTCTTTGATGTTATGATGACAAATTTTTGGAATAATTAAAGACACACAATCTCTCTCTTTGTAAGTAGGGGCATAAATTGAAAGTCCATTTAAAATCCAAATTCTACTTGGAACTTTAAATAACTGAATATGATTGCACTCTTTTTTAAAAACCGTTCGCCATAAATAATTTTCATAGTCGTTATATACTACTTTATCAATAATTAAAATGGAATTTTTAAAAAAGAAAAATTTACAAGTCTTAATTAGTTTTAGATAGACATTAGCATTTGATGGATTTTTGTTAATATAATAAATAAAAGTATCTGGCAGGGTTCATTCTTGACTACGAAATCTCATTTTTTTTTATATTAGTTCCAATTTTGGCACTAGGAGAATACTATAATGGAGAAAAAAATAATCTCAAAAAAACGGGAAAAATAATATAATGAAGAAAAAAATATCCGGAGAATAAAATAATTTTGACAATTGAGAATTTCGAGGATCAACTTCAGCTGCAACATTAATTGATGAAATAAATTCTTCTTTTATAACTTCGAAAAATTTCCAAATGCTAGGATGTTCTGATGGAAGTGAGATTTTTTTTTTCTGTTCCTTCAGTTCGTAATGCATCAGATGCTGCAGCAGTAACTTGACTAAGAACACGACGAGTTGGAAGAAGAGGATTTGAAACAGCAATATGCATCTCCAGCATGATTGTGTCCATTTTTAATGTCTAATATAGTTGATTCAGAAGTATTCCCATCCATCTAAATTCATATCCTCCTACTTGGGCAACAGGTTTTTTATAAGTTTGATTGGAAATATTGATTTTATCACCAACAGCATAAGTTGAAATATTTTCATATTATAATTATTTACAAATTTATCACAATTTTTGTTATTAAGTTTATTAAGCTATTTTTTTCTCCGTTATTTTTTTCTCCGGATATTTTTTTCTCCACTATTTTATTCTCCGTTCACCGTTCCAATTTTTTTTAAAAACGGAAATGAAAAAAATAACGAAATATGGAAAGGTTTGTTTTTTTTTTGTATTATGTTTTTCAAAAACTTGGAGAAAAATGGGGTTACTCAAGTGGCTCTCATGTGCTATGGCAAAACGATTGGGAATTACCTGGAGAGCATACTCAAAAAAGTTTTATATTTTTTTGTATCACATGCATTTACCAATGCCTTCGGCTTGTAACTGAAGTATTGCTGATTTGATTGAAGTGATAAAGAAATATTTATATGTAATATTGGACAGATAAAAGTTATGTAAGATTCTGAGAAAAAACGTTATAACATACACAAGCTTAAAAAAAATAAAAATTTTTTTTAAAAGAAATGTGAAAAACAAGTAAAAAAATTTTTAATTTACGTATGTAATCCCAGCTTTACTCACATAGACGCATTTCTTCTTTTGATTGAAAACAAAATGTGCTTGTTGAAAAAAATAAACAATAATTAAAATCAAACATGTTTAAAAAAGTCTATCAATTCTTTTCTGTTTCTAGATGCAACAAAACACCAATTTTAAAAACATTCAGCTCTGAGTACATCATAGCATACGAAGCATCGGTGAATGAAAAACTATCAGTTGAATTTGTAAGACTAAAAACTCGTTTATTAAAAGTTAATTTTCATTTCTAAAAAAACTTACAGGGTTGTATTTTTACTATTTACAAATGTTACAAATCCAATAGGATAAGGTGAAACATCATATTTTAAAACTTTAATATTTAAGGTTAAATTCTTTGGTACAGCAAAAAATCCAAATGGCGTTAAAATAGCATATGGTTTTGCAGTACCGTAGTAGGGTGTTGCAATTAAAGCTTTATATGGATATGGGAAATAGTTAAGGTTTTCATCCAAGTTCAGATTGACGAACTGTAATAATACACTTGAATTTGGAGGGACGATGATTGTGTAATAGCTGGAGGCTATATTTATTATTGTATTTTCAGATGTGCTGCTAAAAATTTTAAAAATAAGTAACTTATTTCTGACAATCTTAATTTTAATTTAATCATGTCTCCAACGAAAATTTCTATTTCATAAAATTTTTACAAAATATGTTCTAATTTCAAATAACACAGATTTCTAACAACTATGAGCGCTTCGTATTTGAACATTACAGACCTTCTAAGCACTTACTCAAATTCCAGCAACAATTCATCATCTTTACTTCGACTAAACACTTTAACTTTTTTCTCTTTCGACGTTGTCCACATTTCTTTGATTTCAAAATACGGTGATAAATCATTATCGAGTAGCCCATCAGGACGGAAAGGGGTAGATGGAAATGCTAAAAGAATCATCTCACAATCACCAGTTCCTTTCGCAATCGCTGTAATCGCCTGTTGATTATGTGCAGCATTATTTGAGTTAAAAATATTGTCTTTAAAATAGCAGTTTATTGTGTGTGCTAAAATGAATAATTATATAGTTTATTTTTAAAGTTTTTGAGTAGATACCATTTGTTGCTCGAAAAAGTATCATTCCATCACTATAAAAAAGTTTTTAGTTATTATAATTTAGCAAAGACTCAACTCTAATGATGCTGTATCAGGTTGTTTATAAACGTAAACAATTGAAGCATTGATTTTAGTACTTTTGACGTCTTTGGAAGCGCTGACAAAACTAAAATTAATTATTTTCTATTTGTTGTTTCATAAAGAAAAACAATTACATATCATTGTCAAAAATGATGTCATCAAATTTTGATGTTCCGTAAAATGCTATAACGCCGTTAGACATTAAATTTGAAAATATTTCAAAGGTGTCATTTCCTTTAATCTTAAAAAATTAGGAACATCAACATTTTCAGTTAAAATCGATGCTTACCAAATCATTATTTAATTCAACAGAAACAATGCTATTATACGGCAGAAGTCCAATATCCAATGCATATGTTGGTTTATCTTTTGTTAAAATAATTCTTGAATAATTTTTAGGTGCTGAGAATTTTAAACAACGTTTTATTGTGTCTCATATAAATTGTTTCAAACTTACGTTCAAAAGTGGATAAAGTACAATTAAACACTTTGGGATATGTTCCTGGTACAGATGAAAACACAAGTAAGTTTTCATTTTCGGGTGAAAGATACGCAACAAATTTATCGTCTGGAGTAATGTTAGTTTTTGAACGTAAAACAGTTTTTTGATTGGTGACAGATACAAAATTATTTCACAAAAAAGTGATTTTTGTTGCAGTAACTGAAAGCTTTTTATATGTGCGGCAATCCATTTAATCGGGAGATCAAGTTAGGTTTAATCTGCCTTCTTCGTAGCCATTTTCTCTTCTCACTATATGTTTATATAAAATAAATCCAAATGATGAGTAATACAAAAAAATAGTGAATTTTTAAAGAGAAAACAAACTCAAATGTTCAAACTAGAAATGTATTTCAACCTTATTTTGTGCTGGACTACCTGCGAATTTTTTTTTCACATTTGTTTTTAGTCCTATTTTTTCATCATTTTCCTGTTTTTCAACGTAATTGCTAATGTTAATGATTCATTATTGTGCCTTTATTAACTCAATTGCAAAAAATGTTTCGATTTTTTTATAATAACTAAATTTGTTTTTCACAGTCTTTATTCTGGTATTTTATTTTCGTCACTTATTATGCTTTCAATTGCCAGTTTTGCTACAGAGTTTTTATTTCGTTGTCAGAAATGGTTAAACAAAGCAGTAGAACATTAACTTAAAAATTTTCAGTTTATAATAAACATTTTGATAATTCCATTTACATTTAACTCTCATGCAAACATATGGTCCAAAACTTCAATTGGCGTTGAGTTGAAACAAGATGTAAAATTGGTTTTAAATCGTAAAAAGGCTTCATTAGTATTAAAATTATGGGGTTCAGGAATGTAAAGATAAACCCTTGCATGTCTTTCCTATAAAAATGAAAAATTGTACAAAAAAGTTTTCCTATTTTTCATTTGATGAGCTATTACCTTGATTAAAGTAGTTAAAGCATTGATGCTATAGTTCAATTCAGTAACATGTAAATGGATTTCTTTCAATTTTGCCATACTATTTATTCGTAGGAGATCATCTGGCCACGAATTGCTAATCACAACATTTGTTTGATGGAATTTCATTATTTGAAGACATGGTGTTTTTTCAAGAATTTGACGAAATGTAACTTTTGTACGAAATTCTGTATCTTCACATCTTAAATATTTTGTTATTGCAGATAAAAGTTGTAAAAATATATCCGAAAAAAATGGAAATCCGATTAGAAAAAGATTCTTGATGCAAAAAATTGATTTAACTTTTGTGTAAATTTTGACGATATTTTCCAGCATTATAGCACTGCCATCTTGATTTTTTGCAATTATTCGATCTAATGAAAGCTGCTCAACAGTTGAAGAAAAAAACATAAATTCATTGAAAGTAACATTGACTCTCACTAGGCATAATTCTTTGATGTTATGATGACAAATTTTTGGAATAATTAAAGACACACAATCTCTCTCTTTGTAAGTAGGGGCATAAATTGAAAGTCCATTTAAAATCCAAATTCTACTTGGAACTTTAAATAACTGAATATGATTGCACTCTTTTTTAAAAACCGTTCGCCATAAATAATTTTCATAGTCGTTATATACTACTTTATCAATAATTAAAATGGAATTTTTAAAAAAGAAAAATTTACAAGTCTTAATTAGTTTTAGATAGACATTAGCATTTGATGGATTTTTGTTAATATAATAAATAAAAGTATCTGGCAGGGTTCATTCTTGACTACGAAATCTCATTTTTTTTTATATTAGTTCCAATTTTGGCACTAGGAGAATACTATAATGGAGAAAAAAATAATCTCAAAAAAACGGGAAAAATAATATAATGAAGAAAAAAATATCCGGAGAATAAAATAATTTTGACAATTGAGAATTTCGAGGATCAACTTCAGCTGCAACATTAATTGATGAAATAAATTCTTCTTTTATAACTTCGAAAAATTTCCAAATGCTAGGATGTTCTGATGGAAGTGAGATTTTTTTTTTCTGTTCCTTCAGTTCGTAATGCATCAGATGCTGCAGCAGTAACTTGACTAAGAACACGACGAGTTGGAAGAAGAGGATTTGAAACAGCAATATGCATCTCCAGCATGATTGTGTCCATTTTTAATGTCTAATATAGTTGATTCAGAAGTATTCCCATCCATCTAAATTCATATCCTCCTACTTGGGCAACAGGTTTTTTATAAGTTTGATTGGAAATATTGATTTTATCACCAACAGCATAAGTTGAAATATTTTCATATTATAATTATTTACAAATTTATCACAATTTTTGTTATTAAGTTTATTAAGCTATTTTTTTCTCCGTTATTTTTTTCTCCGGATATTTTTTTCTCCACTATTTTATTCTCCGTTCACCGTTCCAATTTTTTTTAAAAACGGAAATGAAAAAAATAACGAAATATGGAAAGGTTTGTTTTTTTTTTGTATTATGTTTTTCAAAAACTTGGAGAAAAATGGGGTTACTCAAGTGGCTCTCATGTGCTATGGCAAAACGATTGGGAATTACCTGGAGAGCATACTCAAAAAAGTTTTATATTTTTTTGTATCACATGCATTTACCAATGCCTTCGGCTTGTAACTGAAGTATTGCTGATTTGATTGAAGTGATAAAGAAATATTTATATGTAATATTGGACAGATAAAAGTTATGTAAGATTCTGAGAAAAAACGTTATAACATACACAAGCTTAAAAAAAATAAAAATTTTTTTTAAAAGAAATGTGAAAAACAAGTAAAAAAATTTTTAATTTACGTATGTAATCCCAGCTTTACTCACATAGACGCATTTCTTCTTTTGATTGAAAACAAAATGTGCTTGTTGAAAAAAATAAACAATAATTAAAATCAAACATGTTTAAAAAAGTCTATCAATTCTTTTCTGTTTCTAGATGCAACAAAACACCAATTTTAAAAACATTCAGCTCTGAGTACATCATAGCATACGAAGCATCGGTGAATGAAAAACTATCAGTTGAATTTGTAAGACTAAAAACTCGTTTATTAAAAGTTAATTTTCATTTCTAAAAAAACTTACAGGGTTGTATTTTTACTATTTACAAATGTTACAAATCCAATAGGATAAGGTGAAACATCATATTTTAAAACTTTAATATTTAAGGTTAAATTCTTTGGTACAGCAAAAAATCCAAATGGCGTTAAAATAGCATATGGTTTTGCAGTACCGTAGTAGGGTGTTGCAATTAAAGCTTTATATGGATATGGGAAATAGTTAAGGTTTTCATCCAAGTTCAGATTGACGAACTGTAATAATACACTTGAATTTGGAGGGACGATGATTGTGTAATAGCTGGAGGCTATATTTATTATTGTATTTTCAGATGTGCTGCTAAAAATTTTAAAAATAAGTAACTTATTTCTGACAATCTTAATTTTAATTTAATCATGTCTCCAACGAAAATTTCTATTTCATAAAATTTTTACAAAATATGTTCTAATTTCAAATAACACAGATTTCTAACAACTATGAGCGCTTCGTATTTGAACATTACAGACCTTCTAAGCACTTACTCAAATTCCAGCAACAATTCATCATCTTTACTTCGACTAAACACTTTAACTTTTTTCTCTTTCGACGTTGTCCACATTTCTTTGATTTCAAAATACGGTGATAAATCATTATCGAGTAGCCCATCAGGACGGAAAGGGGTAGATGGAAATGCTAAAAGAATCATCTCACAATCACCAGTTCCTTTCGCAATCGCTGTAATCGCCTGTTGATTATGTGCAGCATTATTTGAGTTAAAAATATTGTCTTTAAAATAGCAGTTTATTGTGTGTGCTAAAATGAATAATTATATAGTTTATTTTTAAAGTTTTTGAGTAGATACCATTTGTTGCTCGAAAAAGTATCATTCCATCACTATAAAAAAGTTTTTAGTTATTATAATTTAGCAAAGACTCAACTCTAATGATGCTGTATCAGGTTGTTTATAAACGTAAACAATTGAAGCATTGATTTTAGTACTTTTGACGTCTTTGGAAGCGCTGACAAAACTAAAATTAATTATTTTCTATTTGTTGTTTCATAAAGAAAAACAATTACATATCATTGTCAAAAATGATGTCATCAAATTTTGATGTTCCGTAAAATGCTATAACGCCGTTAGACATTAAATTTGAAAATATTTCAAAGGTGTCATTTCCTTTAATCTTAAAAAATTAGGAACATCAACATTTTCAGTTAAAATCGATGCTTACCAAATCATTATTTAATTCAACAGAAACAATGCTATTATACGGCAGAAGTCCAATATCCAATGCATATGTTGGTTTATCTTTTGTTAAAATAATTCTTGAATAATTTTTAGGTGCTGAGAATTTTAAACAACGTTTTATTGTGTCTCATATAAATTGTTTCAAACTTACGTTCAAAAGTGGATAAAGTACAATTAAACACTTTGGGATATGTTCCTGGTACAGATGAAAACACAAGTAAGTTTTCATTTTCGGGTGAAAGATACGCAACAAATTTATCGTCTGGAGTAATGTTAGTTTTTGAACGTAAAACAGTTTTTTGATTTGATAAAACTTTAAAAGTATCATAATATGTTCCGTGTGGAAAGATGCCATTAAATGAATATATTTTAGCTTTAATAAATTTATGTGGACATAATGGATCTATTTTCAGCATGAATTTATAAGTCGTGTTTTTTCACTAAGGCTTTTTTTCAGTAGGATCATAAATGTCAATAATCTAAAGTCTTTTAGCTGAAAATAGATCCATTATGTCCACATAAATTTATTAAAGCTAAAATATATTCATTTAATGGCATCTTTCCACACGGAACATATTATGATACTTTTAAAGTTTTATCAAATCAAAAAACTGTTTTACGTTCAAAAACTAACATTACTCCAGACGATAAATTTGTTGCGTATCTTTCACCCGAAAATGAAAACTTACTTGTGTTTTCATCTGTACCAGGAACATATCCCAAAGTGTTTAATTGTACTTTATCCACTTTTGAACGTAAGTTTGAAACAATTTATATGAGACACAATAAAACGTTGTTTAAAATTCTCAGCACCTAAAAATTATTCAAGAATTATTTTAACAAAAGATAAACCAACATATGCATTGGATATTGGACTTCTGCCGTATAATAGCATTGTTTCTGTTGAATTAAATAATGATTTGGTAAGCATCGATTTTAACTGAAAATGTTGATGTTCCTAATTTTTTAAGATTAAAGGAAATGACACCTTTGAAATATTTTCAAATTTAATGTCTAACGGCGTTATAGCATTTTACGGAACATCAAAATTTGATGACATCATTTTTGACAATGATATGTAATTGTTTTTCTTTATGAAACAACAAATAGAAAATAATTAATTTTAGTTTTGTCAGCGCTTCCAAAGACGTCAAAAGTACTAAAATCAATGCTTCAATTGTTTACGTTTATAAACAACCTGATACAGCATCATTAGAGTTGAGTCTTTGCTAAATTATAATAACTAAAAACTTTTTTATAGTGATGGAATGATACTTTTTCGAGCAACAAATGGTATCTACTCAAAAACTTTAAAAATAAACTATATAATTATTCATTTTAGCACACACAATAAACTGCTATTTTAAAGACAATATTTTTAACTCAAATAATGCTGCACATAATCAACAGGCGATTACAGCGATTGCGAAAGGAACTGGTGATTGTGAGATGATTCTTTTAGCATTTCCATCTACCCCTTTCCGTCCTGATGGGCTACTCGATAATGATTTATCACCGTATTTTGAAATCAAAGAAATGTGGACAACGTCGAAAGAGAAAAAAGTTAAAGTGTTTAGTCGAAGTAAAGATGATGAATTGTTGCTGGAATTTGAGTAAGTGCTTAGAAGGTCTGTAATGTTCAAATACGAAGCGCTCATAGTTGTTAGAAATCTGTGTTATTTGAAATTAAAAATAACATTTATCGTCAAAAATGTATTACTGTGATAGTAACACAAAAATAACATTTATCGTCAAAAATGTATTACTGTGATAGTAACACAAAAATAACATTTATCGTCAAAAATGTATTACTGTGATAGTAACACAGAAATAACATTTATCGTCAAAAATGCGTTACTGTGATAGTAACACAAAAATAACATTTATCGTCAAAAATGCGTTACTGTGATAGTAACACAAAAATAACATTTATCGTCAAAAATGCGTTACTGTGATAGTAACACAAAAATAACATTTATCGTCAAAAATGCGTTACTGTGATAGTAACACAAAAATAACATTTATCGTCAAAAATGCGTTACTGTGATAGTAACACGAAAATAGCAAATATCGTCAAAAATGTATTACTGTGATAGTAACACAAAAATAACATTTATCGTCAAAAATGTATTACTGTGATAGTAACACAAAAATAACATTTATCGTCAAAAATGCGTTACTGTGATAGTAACACAAAAATAACATTTATCGTCAAAAATGTGTTACTGTGATGTAGCAAATTCCAGTACGTTTCGTATAAATTCCCTAATAACATTGAACAGGATTCGTGAAAGTTACGATCAGTTTAGCACACAGCCTTCTAAATATCACTTAAGAATCGCATACTATTCAATTTTAAGAAGCTGCCACAGAGCATAATAAGCTTATAGCACCTAACATCACATACCATCTGAAACTAAAAGAGCTTTTTTCTTAAAAACAGTATTTCAAGAAGAAAAGCGTTTTAAGCTTTTATGCAAAATGTGTGAACAAAAAGACAACCAGGAACAAGGAAATGATTGACAAATTTTATACAAATATTTTTATCAAAAAAGAAGATTAGACGCTTAGTTCATTCAAGTTTTGTAGCCCATCAAAAATTGTCGAACAGATTTTTTGACGACATCATTCATTCCGCTGTGAAAAATAGCTAACAAAAATGTGTTATTTAAATTTCTTATTGTTTAGTATTTTAATTTTGTTTTGTGTTGAAATCACTGCAACATTCTATAATAAAGTTATTTGTGATGTAAATCAAACCATTACTTATGATAAAGAAGGAATTATATTTATTGAATCTTTAAATTTTCCATTGGGTGCGACAGAAGCTTGTAATATTACGTTTAATTATGAAAATCAGAAAGTAAGTATTTGTGTAATACAGCGAAGTCAGGGAAAAGAGGAATTTTCTTATAACCGCAAACCATATTTTCGTGAAATTAAATCTTTCTCTAAGGTTTTCAGTAGTCAATTCTTAAATCTCTTTTTATTATTATAGAATTTCCGCACAATGATTGTAATAACAAATTGCAACGACTTGACAATATGTAATGTTTTTTTTAGATATTCAATTAAAATTAGAATAGCTTCAACTTGGCTTTAAAAATTAAATATCATAATTAGATGCTTGTTTTAAAATAACTTTAACATCCTCACTGTACTGTAGGTGTCATAGAGTTCCCGATTTTTTGAAAATTGTGCCACCCCATTGCCTCTGTTGTCGCTCCTAACTTAAAGCAATGCCATCGTCACCTATGGCACCACTAGGCAATTTTAATTGCTCTTTCATTTTTTCCTAAAATTAAGCATCTTCACCTCCTCATTAGTGATAATGACGCCATCAGAAGCTACCAATAACGCGGTAATGCTGAATTCATAAGTGATGTTTTTTGTTGTCAATATCTGTTATTCGAAAGTGGCTTTTTCATCGTAAGGGAAATCGATAAATATTTACCGTAAAATTACATGCCAGATCGCCGCAATAATTTTCATTGCTTTTAGACATTATTCCAAATACATAAGTTCCAAGGCATGGCGCAATAACACTTTTTTGATTATTGCATTTACATTTTTCTAAAATAAAGATTTTTTCCATTTTATTAAGATAAGAAACACTGCTAAATATTTTATCATAAGTGTAACAGCAATGTACCGAATGATCAAAGCATTTATATAGATATGAGGCCATGTCTATTTGCTTCTTTTTTCCTTAAATTTTTTGCTACAACTTCAAACCATGCGGCACCGGTAATCACCTACAAGCCTCATGATTTATTTATTTTAGCTTTTTCAAAATAAGAACAATTTAAAGTGGAAGCGGTTTGGCAAAAATTTCTAGAAGCCATGTCATTTTTAAATTTTAATATCTAGAAATTTACTCACTAAAATCCAAAACATTTCTACCGTGTTTTATTTCTCTACTTACCACCTTCTTCAAAAACCATAGAAAATCCTTGTCGCTGAATACTTCCATCACTGATAAATTCAAATGTCACATTTTTATTATATCCACTTTCTTGAGCTCGAAAAGCGTAGTCATAATTAGCGAAGAGCGGCGTTGTAGAATAGTTCAATGTACGGTAATAAATTGTATATTTTCCATCAAAATAAAATCGTATGATGTCATTATTTCTTTCTAGGCCAATGTTTTTGAGATTGACTTTTATTTCTTTGTCAACAGGAAGTGGCATTGTAAAGCTGCATCTTGCATTATTTGGATATCCATCTTTTAATTCCCAAATAGTCGTTGTTGGTCCAGATTTGTAGGTTTTGCAAGCAGCTTGAGTTTTATGTTTATTAATTTTTACTACAGTGAGAAATGCCGATAAGCTTGTTCGGGAATCAAGCAGTGGATTGCTGATATTGGCAGAAGGAGGGTCATCATAAAATATATTTAAAACATTTCCATCAAGTAAGTATGAAGTGTATAAGATGGCATTTTCATCTCTATAATATTTGATATTTGACTCTCGAATAAGCGAACTCCGTTTTTTAAAATTCCCAAATATCTTACTTTAGTGTCATATTTCTTGATACCCCATAATTTAAAACCAAACTTGTATCTTCATTTATACCGCTTACATAAACTAATTTGAATTTATACAGTTTTGGTGAAACAAATCGCCATCTGCATCTTATTCTTGAACTATCACCAATTTGTGCAATGCCATCATAAGATGAAGAAAGATATAAAATTTGTGAGTCATCCGTAAATGTGAAAGAATTTTCAGCTGTTAATGACATTAATGGACATCCATCCGCCCAACTATCTGTTACAATGTATCCTTGAAATGGATTATTTGCTGATACAGATAGAGTTAATGATGTTTTATTGTAAGTAGTTGAAGTTAGGGCAAAATTATAATTTCCCCATGATATCCTTAAATGTACAAAGTATTAAAAAGTGGGTTTTACTTGCAATAGTAACTAACCTGGAGTTTTTGGAATATAAAGTCATACCACATCGAGGAACTTAAATAGAACAGTATTATTATATTTTGGAAATTACGGGTTACTCATTAACATTTTTCTGTTTCTCAATCAGTGGTCCCAGCGCCGTCATTGGTAGCTTCTGATGGCGTCATTATCACTAATGAGGAGGTGAAGATGCTTAATTTTAGGAAAAAATGAAAGAGCAATTAAAATTGCCTAGTGGTGCCATAGGTGACGATGGCATTGCTTTAAGTTAGGAGCGACAACAGAGGCAATGGGGTGGCACAATTTTCAAAAAATCGGGAACTCTATGACACCTACAGTACAGTGAGGATGTTAAAGTTATTTTAAAACAAGCATCTAATTATGATATTTAATTTTTAAAGCCAAGTTGAAGCTATTCTAATTTTAATTGAATATCTAAAAAAAACATTACATATTGTCAAGTCGTTGCAATTTGTTATTACAATCATTGTGCGGAAATTCTATAATAATAAAAAGAGATTTAAGAATTGACTACTGAAAACCTTAGAGAAAGATTTAATTTCACGAAAATATGGTTTGCGGTTATAAGAAAATTCCTCTTTTCCCTGACTTCGCTGTATTACACAAATACTTACTTTCTGATTTTCATAATTAAACGTAATATTACAAGCTTCTGTCGCACCCAATGGAAAATTTAAAGATTCAATAAATATAATTCCTTCTTTATCATAAGTAATGGTTTGATTTACATCACAAATAACTTTATTATAGAATGTTGCAGTGATTTCAACACAAAACAAAATTAAAATACTAAACAATAAGAAATTTAAATAACACATTTTTGTTAGCTATTTTTCACAGCGGAATGAATGATGTCGTCAAAAAATCTGTTCGACAATTTTTGATGGGCTACAAAACTTGAATGAACTAAGCGTCTAATCTTCTTTTTTGATAAAAATATTTGTATAAAATTTGTCAATCATTTCCTTGTTCCTGGTTGTCTTTTTGTTCACACATTTTGCATAAAAGCTTAAAACGCTTTTCTTCTTGAAATACTGTTTTTAAGAAAAAAGCTCTTTTAGTTTCAGATGGTATGTGATGTTAGGTGCTATAAGCTTATTATGCTCTGTGGCAGCTTCTTAAAATTGAATAGTATGCGATTCTTAAGTGATATTTAGAAGGCTGTGTGCTAAACTGATCGTAACTTTCACGAATCCTGTTCAATGTTATTAGGGAATTTATACGAAACGTACTGGAATTTGCTACATCACAGTAACACATTTTTGACGATAAATGTTATTTTTGTGTTACTATCACAGTAACGCATTTTTGACGATAAATGTTATTTTTGTGTTACTATCACAGTAATACATTTTTGACGATAAATGTTATTTTTGTGTTACTATCACAGTAATACATTTTTGACGATATTTGCTATTTTCGTGTTACTATCACAGTAACGCATTTTTGACGATAAATGTTATTTCTGTGTTACTATCACAGTAATACATTTTTGACGATAAATGTTATTTTTGTGTTACTATCACAGTAACGCATTTTTGACGATAAATGTTATTTTTGTGTTACTATCACAGTAATACATTTTTGACGATAAATGTTATTTTCGTGTTACTATCACAGTAACGCATTTTTGACGATAAATGTTATTTTTGTGTTACTATCACAGTAATACATTTTTGACGATAAATGTTATTTCTGTGTTACTATCACAGTAACGCATTTTTGACGATAAATGTTATTTTTGTGTTACTATCACAGTAATACATTTTTGACGATAAATGTTATTTCTGTGTTACTATCACAGTAATACATTTTTGACGATAAATGTTATTTTTGTGTTACTATCACAGTAACGCATTTTTGACGATAAATGTTATTTTTGTGTTACTATCACAGTAATACATTTTTGACGATAAATGTTATTTTCGTGTTACTATCACAGTAACGCATTTTTGACGATAAATGTTATTTTTGTGTTACTATCACAGTAATACATTTTTGACGATAAATGTTATTTTCGTGTTACTATCACAGTAACGCATTTTTGACGATAAATGTTATTTTTGTGTTACTATCACAGTAATACATTTTTGACGATAAATGTTATTTCTGTGTTACTATCACAGTAACGCATTTTTGACGATAAATGTTATTTTTGTGTTACTATCACAGTAATACATTTTTGACGATATTTGTTATTTTCGTGTTACTATCACAGTAATACATTTTTGACGATATTTGTTATTTTCGTGTTACTATCACAGTAACGCATTTTTGACGATAAATGTTATTTTTGTGTTACTATCACAGTAATACATTTTTGACGATAAATGTTATTTCTGTGTTACTATCACAGTAATACATTTTTGACGATATTTGTTATTTTCGTGTTACTATCACAGTAACGCATTTTTGACGATAAATGTTATTTTTGTGTTACTATCACAGTAATACATTTTTGACGATATTTGTTATTTTCGTGTTACTATCACAGTAACGCATTTTTGACGATAAATGTTATTTTTGTGTTACTATCACAGTAATACATTTTTGACGATATTTGTTATTTTCGTGTTACTATCACAGTAATACATTTTTGACGATATTTGTTATTTTCGTGTTACTATCACAGTAACGCATTTTTGACGATAAATGTTATTTTTGTGTTACTATCACAGTAATACATTTTTGACGATATTTGTTATTTTCGTGTTACTATCACAGTAACGCATTTTTGACGATAAATGTTATTTTTGTGTTACTATCACAGTAATACATTTTTGACGATAAATGTTATTTCTGTGTTACTATCACAGTAATACATTTTTGACGATAAATGTTATTTCTGTGTTACTATCACAGTAACACATTTTTGACGATAAATGTTATTTCTGTGTTACTATCACAGTAACACATTTTTGACGATAAATGTTATTTCTGTGTTACTATCACAGTAATACATTTTTGACGATATTTGTTATTTTCGTGTTACTATCACAGTAACGCATTTTTGACGATAAATGTTATTTTTGTGTTACTATCACAGTAATACATTTTTGACGATATTTGTTATTTTCGTGTTACTATCACAGTAACGCATTTTTGACGATAAATGTTATTTTTGTGTTACTATCACAGTAATACATTTTTGACGATAAATGTTATTTCTGTGTTACTATCACAGTAATACATTTTTGACGATAAATGTTATTTCTGTGTTACTATCACAGTAACACATTTTTGACGATAAATGTTATTTCTGTGTTACTATCACAGTAACACATTTTTGACGATAAATGTTATTTCTGTGTTACTATCACAGTAATACATTTTTGACGATATTTGTTATTTTCGTGTTACTATCACAGTAATACATTTTTGACGATATTTGTTATTTTCGTGTTACTATCACAGTAACGCATTTTTGACGATAAATGTTATTTTTGTGTTACTATCACAGTAATACATTTTTGACGATAAATGTTATTTCTGTGTTACTATCACAGTAATACATTTTTGACGATAAATGTTATTTCTGTGTTACTATCACAGTAATACATTTTTGACGATAAATGTTATTTCTGTGTTACTATCACAGTAATACATTTTTGACGATAAATGTTATTTCTGTGTTACTATCACAGTAATACATTTTTGACGATATTTGTTATTTTCGTGTTACTATCACAGTAACGCATTTTTGACGATTAATGTTATTTTTGTGTTACTATCACAGTAATACATTTTTGACGATATTTGTTATTTTCGTGTTACTATCACAGTAATACATTTTTGACGATATTTGTTATTTTCGTGTTACTATCACAGTAACGCATTTTTGACGATAAATGTTATTTTTGTGTTACTATCACAGTAATACATTTTTGACGATAAATGTTATTTCGTTGTTACTATCACAGTAATACATTTTTGACGATAAATGTTATTTCTGTGTTACTATCACAGTAATACATTTTTGACGATAAATGTTATTTCTGTGTTACTATCACAGTAATACATTTTTGACGATAAATGTTATTTCTGTGTTACTATCACAGTAATACATTTTTGACGATATTTGTTATTTTCGTGTTACTATCACAGTAACGCATTTTTGACGATAAATGTTATTTTTGTGTTACTATCACAGTAATACATTTTTGACGATATTTGTTATTTTCGTGTTACTATCACAGTAATACATTTTTGACGATATTTGTTATTTTCGTGTTACTATCACAGTAACGCATTTTTGACGATAAATGTTATTTCTGTGTTACTATCACAGTAACACTTTTTTGACGATAAATGTTATTTTTGTGTTACTATTACAACAACATATTTTTGGCTTTATATAATGATTTTTTAAACGTAAAGAAACAACAATAGACTATTCCAAAACTAACAAGAAAATATAACAAACAAAAAACGGGGTTGAAAATTCATACAGAGTTCTTGCGTTTTTTCACTTTATAATATAATGGAACTTTACGCATTGCATAAGCGCTTACGTAATCAAAAGTAATAGAAACAAATTGTTCATTGACAGGTTTTACTGCAAATGAATCAAAATATTTCGAGAGATTCTTTTTAAATTGTCGAACAGTGCCATTTTTACTATCTTCATGAGTCATTCGAATATTAAGAAAACCGGTAACAGGCTTACTCTAAAAATTATTAACGTATTTAAATAAAAGTGTCAGTTTTGAGTATCAGAAGATTTGAAGCTCAAAAAGCTTAATGGCGTGAAAATGAGGGGTAAAGGTTCAAATTTCAATTTCTTACCTTCATTAAAGTAGCCAAACTTTGAACATCAAAATTTGCTTCTGAAATTGTAAAACTAAAATTTAATTTTGTTCCATGGTTCAGTTCAAGTAATTCATCTGGCCAAGTGCTGCTTATTTCGACATCATAATGTGAAAAAGCAATATCTTCAAGGTAAGGTGCTTTTTCAAGAATTTCATGAAATATTAATTTTTGTTGATTCAATGTATTTGTGAATCTAAATGTCTTTGTTTTTGGCGATAGAAGTCTAAGACATTCAACATCAGACAATAAGGGGCGATGTAAATGTAAATTTTTAATTCGAAAAACGGTTGATGTACACAAATTTTTAGCCCCATTATTTTGACCTTTAAAAAGGAATGGATCAAAAAATAATCTGTCAGCTACAAATAAATCCATATTTGTAAAGAGGTCAGGATTTGTTGTAGACGCATCTTCCATGTACTTGATTCTAAGGGGCATCAAAGGAATAGATGCCAAAATTGATGGAAAAGAAAATATTAAAAAATGCTTTTCTTCAAATGTTAGCATTTTCAAAAAACGAGAAAATAAATTTTGATCGATTTTTGGAGGAAATAAATTTGACACTAAAAAAACTTTTTAGTAAAAAAACAAATAAAAAAAAAAAAGATTACTTTTAAATCGATCAGGACAGCAGAGAGTATGATGAGTTGGTGTAAAACAGTGATAGCATTTTACAAATTCTTTACAGCATTCACACCATATTTGACCACTGTGTTGTTCAAAAAAATTATTTTTGCAGTAATCTTTTTTTAAAAGAATTTTTTGACGTTCTTCATCAGATTTGTAAACATTGCACATTATAGTGACATGATCATTTGAAGAGCAAAAGAAACAAGACATGGTTATTAGTCACAGATGACTCTTGGTAAAAAATGGAAAAAAATAGACAAATTTATGGAGTCAAAGATCTGTATTTTTTGTGATCAATAAATACTAAAAAAATATCATTTATGTAGTTGTATTAGTGGTGAAATAAAAACCAATAAAAGAATAAAATGACAGGTCAGTAAAGTGGCAGTCCTTGAAGGCATATTTCTCTGATTGACATGACCCGCAAAAAATATGGCATAGAAAAAAATCATTTTTGATTGAAATCCCTCTCATTCATATAAAGAAAAAATTATGGGAATGGCACATCTTTGATCATTTGCCGCTTTGACAAATGTCTCTTAAAAGTTTCTTGAATGCTCTCATTGTTTTTTAAAAACGTTGATATATATTTAGAAACATGAAGCTCGGTAAATTTGAAAAACGTTATCTTTGTTTAAACTAATTCGAGGAGATTAAGTATATTTTTTCTTTTAGACACGAGTTTCGCTTTTTTATGCTTGAAACATTTTGTTAAATTTTATTAAAAAAAATATCGAAAGCTTAAAATAAACACAAAGGCATAGATAGAATAATCTGTCTCAAAAACAGCAAAAGAATGCATTAAAAAAATAGATTTAGGTAGATGTCGAAGGTGACACAAAAAGTTCATTCCAGCATTTCTTGTTTTTTCAACATATAATATTCTTTAGTCCTGCTTAACACACGGCTAGGTTTATTATCATAGGTAATGCAAAGTGATCCAGGTTTTTCACATTCAACTGGCATAAATAATATTTCAAATTCGTTTTTAAAGGTATCAAAATAGCCATTTTGAGGATTGTCATCAGTCAAAGTAATATCAAGATGCAATTTTACAGGTTTGCACTGAAATATATGCATTTGTTATATATACTATTGGGTTTAATTTTATCTTTTAAGAAAATCTTAATTAAAACAGTTAAACTGCTCACCCTCATTAAAGTAGCTAAACGTCCAACATTGAAATTTACATCATCAATTGATAACCCTAGCATTAACTTTGCACCATGGTTCAGTTGAAGTAAATCATAAGGCCATGAATTGACGATTTCAATATTTGCTTGTAACAAATTAATTTCTTCAAGATTTGGCGCTTTTTTAAGAATTTCTCGAAAAGTTAACTTTTGTTGAGGATTCACTTTTTCTGGAATAATTTGCATACTACAACAAATCAACCATACTGTTTTTGATGATAAAAGTTGCAGAAGTTCGTTGGCAGAGAGTACTGCTTTGTTAAGTTCAAGACATATAACTCGAAAAACTGGGAGTTTGATTGAATTTCCAGCAGCTTTAAGTTCTCCGTTTATAAAATTATAACGAAGTGTTTCCGTAATAACAAGATCTGAATGATCAAAGATTTCAAGGTTAGAAAATTTGATCTGTTTCTTCCATGTGATTTTAAGAGGCTTGAGAGTAACTAAAGCAAAAATAGATGAAAAGGAAAATGCCATAAAATATTTTTCTTCTAACGTTAGCGTTTTCAAAAAACGGGAAAGCAAATTTTGATCAATTTTAGGAGGGAATAAAGACGCCACTAAAAACGAAAATTGCATAAGCATTAAAATAATAATATTATTATTACCTGTAAATCGATCAGGACAATATACGGTAAGATGAGTTGGTAAAAAACAAAAATAACATTTTTGTAAAGTTACACATTTATCACACCAAAATCGAGCAATATCATAACCAGTTAAGCAATTTTGGCAGCATTTTTTTCTACGAACTATCTGTCGCCGAGCTTCATCAGTATCATAGACATAACAATTTAAAGTTACGTGGTCATTTCTGGCACAGAAAAAACAAGACATTCTTCAATTTGAGGTTGCAAAAAATGTCAATGAAAAAAATGAAGAAGACAAAAATGTGCAGGAATGGCTATTTTTAATGCACGATTAATGCATGAGTCAAACAAAACTGAGTTTAGTGAATGGTAAACAATGGCAAGTGATTGTAAAAAAATTCCTTGAAGCAAAATGAGATTAAAAGCGGAGAAGCGAAACATTTTTTTCTTTCATTTTATTGCTGTGGTTTTAAAGACTACACTTTTTTTGAATACATTTTTTATGGAGAAGTTTAATAACACTCAACAAATGATTTTTTGAATATATTTTTATTACAAGTAAAAAAGAGAGAAAAGGCTAACAATTGAGGCAAAGACAACGCTTTTATAGCAAAAATTTATAAAACAATTTGGCTTGAATTTTTTAATGTCAGAACATTTTAAGTATCTCCATTGACGGCTTCATTTCAGCATATAATATTCTTGCTTTCTGCTTATTATATCACTAGGTTTATTATCATATGTAACACAAATGTATTGTTTTTCTTCACAATCAACTAAAGTAAACAGTTTTTCAAATTTCTTTTTAAATGCATTAAATGATTCATTTTGAGCATCATCAGATAAAGTAATATCAAGATGAACAATAGCAGGTTTGCACTAAAAATGTGTAATTTTTAATATGCGCCAACAAAAAAAATCCTTACTCTCATTAATGTGGCTAAACTGTTTATATTAAAATTCACATCACGGAGTGATAACTTCAAATTTAATTCTTCGCCATTATTAAATTCTAGTAAGTCATCAGGCCATGAATTGCCAATTTCAACATTTGTGTGTAGCATATTAATTTCTTCAAGATTTGGCGCTTTTTTCAGAATTTCACGAAAAGTCAATTTTTGTTGACCTTTTTTAATTTTACTTTGTAAAACCAAAGTTTTTGTTTTTGATGATAGAATGTAAAGAAGTTCAAAAGAAGAAAGTGAAAAGTTTGGATTATTAAGTTCAACATATTTTATCCATAAAATTGGGAACTTGGTTAAATTTTTTGCAGCCCTAAATTGTAGGTCCAAAAGTTTATATTTTTCCGCAACAATCACATCTATAATTGAGAATACTCTAGGAATAACATAGCTTGTTTCTTTTCTGCTTTTGATTCGAAGAGGTTTGAGAATAATAGATGCAAAAAAAGATGGAAAAGAAAATGCCATAAAATACTTTTTTTCAATCGTTAACATTTCAGTAAAACGGGAAAACAAATTTTGGTCGATATTTGGAGGAAATAAAGGTGACTCTAAAAGCAAAATATGCACAAATATTTATAAAATAATGACTTATAAACCTGTAAATCGATCAGGACAATATACTGTGTGATGATTCCATGAAAAACAATAATAGCATTTTTGTGAAACTTTACAATTTTGACACCAAATTCTGCTGCTATCATAAACAGTTAAACAACTTCGGCAGCAATTTTTTGAGTGAAAAAATTTTTGGCGTTCATCATCAGATTTATAGGTGTCACAATTCGGAGTTAAATGATCACTCGTTGAACAAAAATAGCAAGACATTCTTTAGTTTAAGAAAAAAAATTTAGGAGACAAAAATGCGCAAGAATGGTTTTTTACAGCGCACAATTAATGAATTATTAACAAAAAAAATATGGTTGAGCAAATTCATGTTTTTCACTCAGCACTTATGGAGAATATTTGATTAGAAAGGTTGCTTTAGGCAAAATACTCTTATCGAGTTTATTTTGAGAAAAAAAAACGCTAAAGGGTTGTATTAGTATTTTGAGAAAACAATTGTAAATCTGCAATAATCTTTTTTTCTTATGCCCTCATGCGTTGATTATTGAATCATTAAATTGGAGACAATATGGTATTGAGTGTTTAACCTTGTTTCTCTTCTCTAATTTTATTTATTTTGAATAAAATTATCAAAAGCTTGAAAAAAACATAAGGTAAAAGTAGCATAATGGATTGCAAAATACAACAAAAAACACAAATTTTGGCTGAAAAGAAAATATAAACATGTGCATTGGCATTGGTAAATACTGATTCCGGGTTTCACAAATCAATGTTGCTAGTGTAATTCGAAATTCCGTTTTTCATAATGCACTTTTTAATTAGGTATTATTACCATTTATTTTTTATCCTTTTTTGTTATTTTGTCATTGTTGATATTTGAATAAAACTGTGGCCTTTTTCCTAAGTTTCTCTAATTCTAACATTATGACATATCTTATTATAAAGCATGGATGAGAGCATTTTCAGTTTGCAATCCAGGTGAGAAGATGTGAATGAAATCCACGTATTGTAATATATTATTGGATAAAGCCTTCAGCTATCTGAAAAATTACAGCAATACATCAAATGATGTCAAAAATACTTAATCCTTTTTTCCACTCACATCACCTGCCTGAAAAATAATATCCGATTTATTTTGTATCTCTTTATTTTTGGATCACTTGTTTTTTTTCTATGAAAACATTTGCACTTTTCCTTTCAAAAACCTCTTTTTTTGTTAATGGAAAGCAAACTATAGAGAAATAAACTGTCACACCAACTATCAGTTTAATGATGATTAAAGTACATACATTATTTTTGCTACGAAATTTCAACATAATTCTGTTATTCACTTAACTTAAAACTCAATTATTTCTTATGCCTAAATTATATTTTTAACGTAAAAATGAATAACGTTTTTTTCAGCCACTAAGAACATTAACTGTAACTTAATAATTAAGTACCATTCAAATTTACACCGCCTCCATAAATGTACAGTATAACGTACTACGTTTTCATGTTTTTTGCTTTAATAGGCTAATATCTAAATTTAATAATATATTTGAATTACATTTTTACATATAATAAAAAGCATATAAAAAGACATAAAAAAACTACTTTGGCACTCATTGCATACTGTAACGTTTTTTATAACAGTAAAAAAACTTACAAGTGGAAAAATGTCAAGTGAAAATAGTGAAAATAGCGATGTAAAAAATGAAACCATTGAAACAATAGACGATGTCCAAAACTTTTATGCCAAGAATTTTCCATTTTTTGATACTGTTCAATTCATTTTGATTAACCTGAATTATTGTTATGGTGTATTTAAAGTATTAGTTTTGGTATATTTTATTTGTAATTTTGTAAAAAAGAATAAAAATGTTTGTACTTTATATTTTTATTTGGTTGTACTTGGTTTTGTTATTGATATGTTGAATGATATTCCGCGAAGTTTATTTAATTTAGCTGTTTATTATATCTTCATGGATCCAGATGTTTCAAAATTTTCTATTATTTGGTGGTATCGAGTATACGCAGATTCTATCAATTCTTACTCATCCAATTTCTTAAACATTTGGACTTTAATTCTTTGCTTAAATCGTCTTACAGCGATAGTTTTTTGGAAGAGTCATAAAAGAATTTGGAAGAAATATTGTCCTTTCATTGTTATCGGAATGTTGGTGTATCCATTGGCAGTTACGTATTCACTATTAATAAAATTTCATTGTATTTTTCCTGAAAATTTTTATGTTTCGGAGTGCTTAGGAGTAGATCCTGTGGGAGAAATAATTGGTCATGCTACATACTTCATAACAGTTGTTGGAAGCTTTGTTGCAAGTTTAGCGGTGATATATTTTTATCGAAAACAAGTAAAATCAAAATCTCAAATGTCAAGCAATAACTCAAACACTGAACAAAAGCTTTTTATTCAGGCTGTTGTGTCAGCGCTTTGTTTAACGATACTTTATATTTTTGAACTGGTTTATTATTATGGAAATCTTGAATTGATGTCGTTGCAATTTTTCATTGCATCTTCCTTTGTCGCATTTTTTATGTTTTTTCACCCATTTTCGGTTTATCTTTTTATTTTCGTTGTCTCGTAAGTTTCAGTTTCATATTTTCTTTTAAAAAAAGTCAAAATAATTAGAGACAAGTCTAATGTACTATGCATGATAGGATTCGTGGGATCATGAATTTGGCTTGTCTTTTCGGGTGCTGTTAGCACTATATCCACAAAAAACTGAATTCTGTCGGTTCCATTAAAATGCAATTTTATTTTTAGAAAACCACTTCGAAATGACCTTCTTTCATTTTATCGCTTAAATATTTTTACTGATCGACTCTTTGGTAACAAATCTGGCGCTTCAACAACCCGAGTAATTACAATTAAATCAATCACGAAGTAATTTTAAAGATAAAAATATCAATAATAATCTTGTTTTTTAAAAAATATGTTTATATATGTCTGTTGTAATAATCAAATAAACATAACATAGCTTAGAGCATTTGAAGAAGAGCAATATCACACTATTTTAGATTCTTTTTTAGAATTGTGAAAAAAAAACAACTTTTTTCTTAAACGATCTGATTTTTAGATTAAAAAAGACAAAAAATTTTTGTTTTTTTTTGAATATTCCTAAGGTTAAACACCATAGTTTAACAGCTTTTTAATACACATTAGCTAAAATAAAATCACCTCAAAAAGCTAAAAACATAAACTGGTATTGATGACATGGCCGTAGAGAGGGGGGTGTGTACCCCGCAAAAAAGGGCAAGCGTCCTTAGATCTTTAGCCGCCACAACGCAAAAAGATCAAACAAATGCTCCCTCCGAAATGCTTGTACCCGTCTCGAAAATCAACTGTAACTACGGCCTTGATTAATGAACTCATTTTTGTTCACCAACATCATTGATGCCAAAAAAATTTGATAAGACTTTTCTTTTTCAACTTTTAAGATGCTAATAAAAATTGATAAACTTTGTTTTTCAATTTTTTGGCCAGTTTTTTTGGTCTTCTGTTTAATTAATGATTCTTGTATTTACTGAATACATATGGTACGGCGTATACAAAATGAATAACATATTTACAACCACTTGTTTGCCCAAATTTTCTGAGAATATGCATAGTTACAGTATCCATTGACTACTAAAATAATTTCGTTTGACATAATTTGGTTTTTTATTTGCTTCTAAAATACGCTCAATCTCGAAAAAACTGCAATAAGATTGATATAGTTTGAATTAAATTTGTTTTTTTGCAATAGAAAACATACAACGTAAAATGGCATACTGTAATTTATGGAGGCTATGTTAAATTAAAGGGAATTTAAATAATAGGTTAGAATGTTTATGACTTTTACCTAAATTTGTATACTTTCAATTAATTTTATGGTGAAAATAAAAGAAAACATAAAAATAATTGAGTTTTTGAGGTGAATAACAGAATTTTGTTGAAATTTCGTAGCAAAAACAATGTATGTATTAAACTGATAGTTGGTGTGACAGTTTATTTCTCTATAGTTTGCTTTCCATTAATTAAAATAGATATTTTTGAATGGAAAAGTGCAAATTCTTTCATAGAAAAAAAAACAAGTGATCCAAAAATAAAATAAATTGGATATCCTTTGGCAAGCAGGGGATGTTGTTGAAAAAAAGGATTAAGTATTTTTGATATAATTTTAATTTGTTCAGTTTGATTAAAAAAATTCATATTTTTAAAACCCGGATTTATCATGCAGCCGGCATACAGAAAGTATGTATTTTTCAAATTCTTTTTTGCTTCAATTTTAAATATTGCAAATGGAATCTTTTGTTATACTGCTCAAGGTTCGAACAGCAGAGCTGAATACTTCAAACTTCCAGCTGTACAACCAGGAAGCGCATGTATAATAGGTTTGTTCCTGGACTTGTAATTATATTTCATGAAATATTTTTTAAGCTATGCAAGCTAATGGATATTGGGAAGCTCATACTGCTGAATCATTTATGCTCAGAAATTTGCTTCCATCTGATTTGACTCCAGGAACATGCAAATTAGATTCACCTACAAATACTTATTTTTGCTCGTGTGCTACTAATTTATGCAATATTGAACAACCACTCTATGATAAATGGCCAAAAATCAAAACAGAGTAACATTTTTTAGTTTTTATTTTTTGTAAGGTCTAATATACTTCTCTTTAGTCGAACAATGTTTTTGCCTTCTGAAGTTTCAACTTCGACGTCACCTTTGACATGTTATCTATGTGGTAACCTAACGTATCAAGGTCAAAGCCTCAACATCCCTTGTGATGGCAGCAGCACTTGTAAAGGAACACAATGTGTGGTTCGAGTTGGTGATGAAGGTAATTCAAGAGTAGCAACGTTTTTACAATAACCAAAAATTACAGAGGACGGGACATGGCCCGCAGCTTATTGTTTGTCTTCTTGGGATACGTACACTATGCAAAAATGTAATGATGCATGGAATTCGATTTGTTCATGTACCACCAACATGTGCAATGATTTTTATGCTCCAAAAACGACAACGTCAACGACAACAACAAAAGCACCAACTACAAGTACAACTCCAACTCCATCAACAACCACGACAATTACTTCCACTACTTTGCCCCTGACAACTACCACAAAGCCAACTACCACTACAACAACGATCGAACCGATAACAACAACAACAACAAAACTATCCACTACCACGACACCTTCAACAACAAGAAATTCACCAACTACTCCAACAACAACAACAACAATTTCTTCTACAGTTCCCTCATCGACTACAACATCAACCACAACTACACAATATTCAGCTCCAACTACAACTAAAACAACAAGTATCACATCAACATCCCCAATGATAACGTCAAGCACAACTGCAAGTCGAACAACAACAATTGCTTCCACCAGTTCACACATGACAACCACCACCCAATCAGCTACCACTTCAACAACAACAACAACGACAACAACATTAACAACAAAAGCCTTATCTACCACGACACCTCCAACTACAACAACTAATCCAAGTACAACAACAAAATCACCAACTACAACATTAACCACAACTACTCAATCATCATCTGCAACTACAACTAAAGCGGCAAGTACTACATCGGCACCTCCAATGGCAACTTCAAATACAACAACACAAGCACCAAGTATCTCACCTATTCCAATAACAACGAAAGTTACCTCTACTATTTTGTCGTCGACTACTACAACAACTCCAACGACCATTACAGTATCGGCTACTCCAACTACGACAACATCGTCACCTCCGCAAACGCAAAGCGCACCAATTGTAACTAGCACGTCACCATCAAATATTATTCCACCAACTATAACATCAACCCCAATTACACTATCGACTACAAGCTCAACACCACCATCACTCTTAACAACAACTGCAACAACACCAACATCCTCTACAACAGGTATTTTTCAAAGTACTCCAACAACAACATTAACAAGTACGATGACAAGCACTTCGACTTCAAGTACCATTATAATAAACATTCCAACAACAACCTCCTCATTCCAACAAAATCCAACTGCTTGTTCGAAAACTGGTTTCAGCCTTATTTCTTCGACAGTTGACCCAATGGTTTCAGGAGTAGGTAAATTTGGAGGATATTTTCTTTACCGCTCATCTTGTGAAGAGTTGTGCATTCGAAATTACGGACTTCTTAAATGCATTGGTTACATGTATCAACCAGAAAATCGTGGGAAATGCACAATATTTCAGTACTCAATGCCGGAAAAAATTGTTGAAATTTCAACTTCTGTTGCTTCGATATTTAAAAAATGTTAGACCAATAAAGATCATTAATGTGCTTAAAAAGAAGAAATACAGATATTAAAAAAGATAAAAAGAGCATACCATAAGACAGTATTATTTGAATGAACGGCAAAAAATTGATTAATCGCAGGGGGCAAATGATGTCTGTGTAGCGGTGGATGTTTTTCAAAGTATCTCAGGTTTAAGCCTTAATTTGATACTTGCTAAGATGAAGATTAGCAAGTATCAAATTGTTAATCTTCATCTTAAAGATTCTGATGAAGTGAGAAATTGTGGTTTTCAAATTACACCGCGATGTGAGATCGAGACTGAATAAATGTTATAAATATCTGCTGAGAAAAAATAAATTATTGACAAAATTTTTGATAAAAATTTATGCAATGATCTTTCACAAAAATTTTTTTTATCAAATGAATCCAATTACTTTAATTAAAAAGTTGACAATGAGAATGATATGTTTTTTGTGAAGCAAAGCTAGTACCAAAATACATAGATAAGGAATAATTAGTTTGAAACAAAATTGCATTGCAGGCGTTGAATTAAAAGGCATAAAATTATTTTAAAATATATTTCTGATTGTACTGTGAAATTATAGGTTTTTTTATACGCCATGACGACAAAATATAAGAAGCATTTTGAAAATATTCTTATTTTCTTGCAGGAAAACCGGAACTATTGTAATTAACAGATCTGATATCATGAACTTTGGTGCTACTTCTCTTGGATATACATGAGCATTGTAAAAAGCAAAGAAATTGCTTTCGTAAAAGTGGCCTAAAATTATTATTTCACTTGAAAATTATATTACAAAATGTCGACTTTAAGAGGTAGCGTTCAAATCCGACGTCAGCATAGTTTTTAGAGGGTAACACTCAAAAAATCTGACGTTTTTGTTACTGCCATGGTTTGTTTAATCACTTCCACGGCATGTGTCACATTCTTCACTGCTTGTGACGATTTCGTTATATGCTGTGACTGTGGTGTGAAAGAAAAAAACCAATTCAGTGACAAAAATGTCACACATCTTTTTGAGTGCACATTCAAGACAGATACTTCAACTTCAAAGCGGCAAAGGCAAATGTAAAAACTCTATTCTGACGGAGGGGGTTGCAGTTTTCTATTTATAACAAGCTTTTCAGTCATTGCAAAAGGCGGAGTCGACGGCGAGACATTTAATTTTTTTTTGTTTTGTTTGTTAATTCCCTTGACTATCAAACTACACTATTTTAATAAGTTCCCTGTTGCCTAATCGCTTTTTCAGAGTGATTCCTGAAAAAAAAGAATGAAAAAACTTACGAAAAAACAAAGAGTAACACAAATGTCGATAAATGATAAAAAGTGTAAAAAATATTTTCACAAATCCCAAATATTTGATATTTTGCGCTTCTTTTGTTTATTCCTTCAAAAACATTATTATTAAACATAATTTGATTATATTGATGAAAAAATATAAAGATGACAAAAGTCGCCGAAGTTAATACTGTATGAAATATAAGTTTTTGATTAGGATTTTGATTATTTAAAAATGCAAATTGTTTTTTAATCTTGAATTGATAAATGGAAGCACCAATAAATGTAAGAATAAGAGATGTCACAGGAATAATGGGATTTATAATTAACGATATTATAGCCTCCTTAACCCAATAATTTGGGTCATTGCAGTCAGGTTGTTTTGTTCGGCATTGATAATTTGTTAAGCCATAACTGGTAAGCAAAAAGGGATAAACAAAACATAGAAAAAAAGATTTCTTTAAATGTTTTGACCAAAAACTATTTTCAAGAGCATGAAATGAAATAATTGCAAATAATCGATTTAAAGTAAGTAAAAATGTCCAAAATGAACTAAAACAAATATTGTACCATTGAAGGGATTCCGGGATTACAGTTATCCATGATTGTTCATCATCTCCTTTCTCAACAACAACATTAGAAATCAATGAACTATAAAACCAAAAAGTTATTTCTATGAACCATGAAATAATATCCACTGCAAATCCAATCGTCAATAAATAAAAAAATGAATTACAAATATTTGAAGTTTTTTTGAAAAAATGTGAAATGATGAACACGAAAACTATTAATTTAAAAATCAAACAAATTCCATTCAGACATTCATAAATTGTAATTCTCCAAAAATCTATATTTCTTAAAATTTCTTCATTTAAATTATTTGAATCAAAGGTTACGGTAGAAATTGAAGTCATTTTTTAAACAAAAAAATTTCATAAAATTCTTACAGTAAAAAACTTAAGCGTTTTTTATTTAAGAATTTTTTTTGATACAAAAAAGAGGAATGTTATAAAATTTTACATAAGCATCAATTATATTTTAAGATTGCAAAATTTATTTTCTATTAAGCATAAAGGCGTAGTATAAGAATAATTATTTTTAAGTGCCAATTTTATTTATTTTAAATTCAAGGTTAAATTGGAAAAAATATTTTATATGTAGTAAACAGGTGGTTATTTTGGAAATATTTTGTATTGATTGTAGTGCTTTTTAACCTACAAAACACGCAAATTTAATGCATCAACAAACATTTTTTTCCCGTATTTATTTTTCATTGTAACAGTATAAAAAGTCAAAGTTTTTCCAAAATTTCCTGACAGGCCTACTGGCTAATGTTATTTACGCTGATGTCATAAATGGAACTTTTAAAAAATTTTCCGCCATAAGAAATAAAATGCTGTAACTGACATTTGAATTTTTAGGAGTTTCATAATAATTCTTACATAGCCGTTATGGCCCTTTAAACATTAACTTTTTGGGTTAAAAGGAATTCCACTCGAAAAATTTTGTTGTTATTTTTGAAGGAAAAGTTTTGGTTTTTTGGATCGCCATTGGACTCCTTAATAATTAATACTGTCATTTTACTTTATTTTTTTTTGAGTTGTAATTTTTTATTTGTTACTTTTTGCATACCAGAAGCATAATTAGAATGCATGGTTTTATTATCAACTTATTATTGTTGGTTGCCGTTGTTGCCGATTTTTGGAGAATCTTCTTTCAATTCTATAACTTTTAAGCCACTGCAATAAGAATGCCAATCAAAAAATGGCAAAAATAAAGAATTAGCGATTATAATATCAATATAGATATAGAAGTGTATGTATCTGTCTTAATATTTGTTTGAGTTTCTATACATATTTTTTGCTTTATTTTGGAAAGACAATTTGTAAAAGCAAAACAGAAATAAAATAATAATAACACAACAAACTGATAAAAGTATTTCAAAAATAAGAAAAACTTTATCTCTGAACACAAACCAAGCAGCTGAGTTAACGAAACACAAAATGCCACCATTTAATTGCTTACAACATTTTTCAGCTTGTAGTAAACGGGAATTCTGCTACTTATTTCACTAGCTTTGTTATCGTATCTGACGCAAATTTGATGTTCTTCTTCAGATTTAGTTTGAAAAAAATGTTTTTCAAGATTCTTTTTAAACATAAGAAAAATGCCATTTTTGGGATAGGTATCCGGGAGAGTAATGTTGAGATATAGTGTTACAGGTTTAACCTAAAAGTTTGTAATTTTATATAAAATTTGTAGGATCTCTTGAAATATTTATCATAGTAATTTCTTACCTTTATTAAGTTAACCAAACTTGGAATCTTAAAATTCATTCCAGAATTTGCGATACTAATTTTCAATTTGCATGCGCGATTAAATTTTAATAACTCATCAGGCCAAGTTCCAAGATTTTTAATATCGGCATCTAGTAAATCAATTTCTTCCAAATTCGGTGCATTTTCAGCAATTTCTCGAAAAGTCACTTTTTGCTTATATTTTTTATTTTCTCGTCCTGTTAATGTTAAACTTGTTGTTTTTGTTGATAAGAGATTAAGGAGTTCGATTGCAGAAAGTAAGAACAGATCAAGATTAAGACATTTAGCTCGAAAAACATTTTGCTTTAATAAAATAAGAGTTTTAAATTGACCCCTCGGAGCAGAATTATAAATTTTATCCGCAACCACCAAATCTGATTCTTGCGAGATGGTAGGGCATGAATGATTAAAGCTTTGTTTGTAAGTGACTTTAATAAACTGAAGTTTGATTAAAGCAAAAACAGATGGAAAGGTGTATGCCATATAATATTTCTCTTCAATGTCCATCATCTCCAAAAAACGAGGTAATAAAATTTTGTCAATATTTGGAGGGAATAATTTGGGCACTAAAAAAAGGTAAATTGTAATAAATAACTGAAGATTACTTATTACCTTTCTCTTTATCAGGACAATTTACCATACGATGCTGATCCTTCGAAAAACAAATGTAACATTTTAGTAATGCTTTACATTCTTCACAACGAAATTTTTCGCTAATAACACAAAGTTTTTCGCAGCGCTTTTTTTCATCTATTCTTTTTCGCCGGGCTTTATTATTTGTATAAATATTACACTTTTTTGTAGCATGATCAACGCTTGAGCAATATAAACAAGCCATACTGCAGCAGAAAAAAAAAAAAAAAAAAAAAAAAAAAAAATTCATGTTTATAGCCAAACTATTGTGATGAGGAGGTTGAGCAGCCATAGTGTCTAAAAGAAGAAAAAAGACAGCAATACTGACAAAAAAAAGATTGTAATTCATTTGCATTGGCTTTAAAAAATGCTTGCTGGGTTTCCAATTATATTTTATTGACACTTATAATGGGATTGTCCAGAAATTACGTGACCTCATGATAGGGTGGGAGGAGTAAGCCAAATTATCATGCCGCTTTGAAATGCGGCATAAGATCAAAGCAAAAAAGATCACCAAGTGGGTGGGAGGGGTCCAAGAATGACGATAAAAAGATCACGTAATTTCTGGACAGCCCCTAACATTGATTAATAACCAGAATCCTTACAACCATTTTTATAAACAATTTCAAAACGTTTTGTTTGTAACTGTGATAAAACAAACATTTATTATTAAATTTGGAAGTCCAAATCATCACAAACAAAAGACAAGCGATTCATTGACAGTTAAAAATGTTAAAATATTTTAAACATCTTTCAATTCATATCTAATAGTATCAATTACATTATAACCCTTATCAACGGTATAAAATGTTAAACTTATGAAACTGAAAATGTATGGCACAAAATGATATGATAGTTTATTAGTGATCTTTTGAATAAAATGTTTGTCTTCGGGCAAAATAATGTAAAGTGAAATATTTGCCTGTTTTTCCTAAAAATCGTTTACTTTTTTAATTTGATTAAAGTAAATCTAGCAAACCTTCATAAAAATTGCCAATCTTTCAACATTGAAATCATAATCTGTTGAAATTTGCAGGTGAATATCTTTTACATTTACAGCCTGACTGAATTGCAGTAGGTACTCAGGCCATAAATTATTAATGTTAACATTCGTTTGACAAATATTAATTTCTTCAAGATATGGTGCTTTTCGTAGAATTTTCCAAAAAGACAAATTTTGAAGAAATTCAACTTTACCACATTTTAGAAGCTTTGTTTTTGACGATAAAAGTTGCAGAAGTTCACTGGCATAAAGTGGGGACTGAGCAATTTCTAAATGTCGAATACGGAATGCAATATGCTTAAGTATTGATAGTCCAATACTTTCTTTGGGATACCAGTCGTAATATTGACGGCAATCATTTTCGATGAATGCCATATCCGCAACGAAGAAGTCACAATCAGAAATGTTTGTGAATTTTGATACAGAAATGTGGCCTTGATATTCAACTTTTAAAGGTTTAATTTTGACAGTTCTAAAATTATCAGGAAATGATAAGCATAGCAGATATTTTTCTTCTGCTGTTAAGCACTGCAGAAAACGAGGCAATAAATCTCTGTCGATATTTGGGGGAAACAGGGTCAGTGCTGAAACAAAAAGAAACGTTTAATGAACAAATTAAAAACAATAGTTACCTTTTAGTCGATCAGGACAAAATACAGTATGATGATCTTGTGAAAAGCATATAAAACATTTTTCATTAAACACGCAGTTTTTACAATATTGCTGACCTAGAAAATAAAAATGCTGGGTAAGTTTTGCTAAAATTATCAAAAACTCAGGCACTCATTTTTTTAAATAAATTGTTTTTTAGATGAAAAAATGATTTAAAAAAAGGTGTAATAATTCTGGTATTTTTCTCTAGTTATTGAATAAAAAATTTACCCGTAAATTCATCTGGATAATAAACAGTATTTGAAAATGAACCTTCTTTGTTTTCGTAATAGTTGTCAACATACGACAAAAATTTAATATTTTCATCAAAAGCTGTCAAACAATTACCGCAACAATTTTTTTGATAAAGTATTTGTTTGCGTTCTTCATCAGAAGCATAAATACTGCAATTTTGAGAAACATGATTATTACAATCACAAAAAAAACAAGACATTTTTTTAAGTACAAAGTTAGTGGTGACAATGAAAATTGAAGACAAGAATGCAATAACAAAGTCTATTTTTTTGGTCCGTAAATGTACAAAATCAATAATAGTGATGAGTCACTATTCCTTGAAAGGGTTCATTTGATAAAAAATAATAATGATAGATGCACGAGTTCGGACAATAAATAATTCGTCTTGTTTGATTTTTTTAATAAAAAACGAAAAAACGAAAATATTATAGGTAGTTGAAAATTAATCAAATAAAAACAAAACCTCTTTTTTTAAAACAAGGTGTGTATAATAACATCATCTTATCACTGATAAACATCAGCTAATAATTGTTTAAAAAAATTTTTGTGAAAAACATAAGTCAAGGCTTAAAGTTTATGAGTTGCTGCGAATTATTATTTTTTATGGCTCACTTTGTCTGTATACATTTTTGAAAGTACTGTTAAAACGAATGTGGAAAACAAAAAAATGTTCTATTTCTTTAATACAAAAACAAAATTACAAAATTTTACAAAAATAAGAGAATAAAATCATTGACGTAATCACTTCAGTCAAGATTTTTGGCTTCAAATTTTACCGATGCAATGTCATTAAGCCATACACAATAAATGTATATAATTGTCAAAGAATGTGAATTAAAAATATATGGCTTAAAATGGCTCGAAAGTTTTCTTTTAACAATGTGGTTGACAGATTCATTAGAGGGTACATCGATGGTAAGAATGATGTTAGCATCTTTTTCCTAAAAAAAATTTACATTTTAGAATTGTTAGCTGAAGTATTATACAGTCGAACCTCGATTTTACGTCTTTCAAGTGACCGTAAAAAAACGACTTAAAATCAAGGGAGACGTAGAATCGAGGGACGTAAAATTGAGGTTCGACTGTAGGTGCATATTAAAGCGATTTAAGTCTCATTAAATGGTGTATTAAAGTGTCATACCTTCATTAAAGTTGCCAACATTGTAACATTAAAGCAAAAAATTTTGTCAATTTTAAGATGAACATGTTTTAATTTCGCAGCATGATTAAATTGAAGTATGTCATCTGGCCATGAATATTATTAATTTTAACGTTTGTTTCATGAATTTCAATCTCTTCGAGGAAAGGAGCACTTTGAAGAATTTCACAAAACGTTAACTGTGGCATAAATTCGATTTCTGAACAACTTAAAGTTTTTGTTTTTGATAATAATAGTTGCAAAAATTCAGAAGAACAAAGTGGAGATCGATGGATTTCTAAGCATTGAATTCGGAAACTAACACTTTTGAAAGGTGATAATCCAATTTTTCCTGTGAGATTTTCATTACTAAAACCAAATACAGGAGAATTATTTCAAATTTGTGCTGATTTAGCCACAACAATATCTGAATCCATAACATTTCTGATAGTTGTTCCATATATCACTTTTCGATATGTCACTTTAATTGTTTTTAATCCAAGAAAATCAAAATATGCAGGAGACGATGAACATAACAAATATTTTTCTTCTGGTGTTAGAAATTGAAAAAAACGTGACATTAAATCATTGTCAATATTTGATGCGAAAAATTTTTTAGCTGAAATACAAGATTTTTAAAACAAATTTTATATTAATGATTACCGTCATGTCGATCTGGGCAAAATACGGTATGGTGATCTTTTGAAAAACAAACGTAACATTTTTGTTTGTATAAACAATTTCTGCAGTCTGATAAATTTGAAGAACTGTAGTGAACGGATGAGGCTAAAAAAGCATAAGAGTGAAAAAAGGCTTTTTTCATGATCATCAAGAACTTCGTTTTTTTTCATTCCTCTCCCACAACTATATTCATCCAGTTCCGACGGAAAAAATTTATTACGATAATGCTAAAAGCGTATCGTATCCAGTGTTAACTTTTGGAGGAAAAGCATTTCTGATCTTTTTAGCGAACTTTTTAAACCTCACCAGTTGTTCGATTAGGACAATAAGCAGCATGTTGAGTTACTGGTGAAAAACAGAGATTACAAAGTTGGTTATAATAAGCATAGGGAGAATAATGATTGTTCGCTTCGCAAGCACTCAAACAATCATGACAACAGTTTTTTTGACGAGCAATAAATTTGCGTTCTGCATCCGAAGTATAAACATCGCAATTTTGTGAAACATGATTATTGTTGGAACAGAAAAAACATGACATTTTTTAGTCACACACAACCCTTTGTAAAAAAACTTTTACTACATCTCAAAATAATGCTGCTCCCTCAGCCTTTTCTGGAGGGAAAAATCGATTAAATAAATAAATAATGTTAATTCATTATGTGAAAAATGCAAGGTAGAGTGGTTTATCTGTTGTTAGAATCAATGCAAAATAGCCTTATTTTTTTACCTATGGGTAAAAGAAAAAAGTATGAATGGACAGCAATTGTTAACTACTTGTTTCAAAAACACCTTAAGTATATTTTATGAAAGTGTAAATCTCTCTTAACCCATAAAATGTTACATTTTTGCAAATGAAAAAACATTTCTGTCAGTCAAATCAAATTTGTTTGTCATATGAAATAAAGCAATACAAAATAAAACAAAAATGTAAACGGTCAAACATTGTTCAATTTAAAATTACAATAAAAAACTTGGTTAAGAACAACTGTTAGTGATTTCCCGGATTCCGCAGGAACAAAATGAGGTGAAAGTTTCGTTTTTATCATATCAAAAGATTTCTTTTTAAAAAAAGCTTTGACTTCACTGATGTAAAGCGTGATATTAACAGATTTTGTCTAAATTTTAAATTTTTTACATTTGTTTTTTAGGTCAGTTAAAATAAAAAAGCCTTACTTTAGTTAATGTTGCAAGCGTCGCAACACAAAAGTCTAGTCCATCAATGGAAAGATGAAGTTGTTTTAAATGGCTGAATTTAAGTAGGTCATTCGGCCATAAATTTCCATTTGCAATATTTGTTTTACAAAAATATATTTCTTCTAAATTTGGTGCCATTTTGATAATTTCATTAAGCATAATTGGTGGTTGAAATTTAGCATTTTCACATTTTAGAGTTTTCGTTTTGAAAGATAAAAGCTGAAGAAATATTTCAGAAGAAAATGGAGAATGTCGAATCTTTAAATTTTTAATCCGAAATGCCGTTAGACTCGTAAAGCTTGTATTATTTAAAGAGATATTGAATCCGTTAGTGCCTCCAAAATCTAAATTATCAACAATAACCAAATCTGCATTGCGAAATTTGATTAAGCTTAAAACATGTTCCCATTGCGTTGCAAAAACATTTAGAGGTTTAATCTGCGTCAATGAAAAAAAAGATGGAAAAGAAAATGCCATGAAATATTTTTCTTCAATTGTAAGTATTTTCAAAAAACGGGAAAATAAATCTTTGTCAATATTTGGAGAAAAAAAATTATGCACTAAAAATAATGGTTGATCAAACAAAATTGAAACGGCACTTACCTGTAAAACGATCCGGACAAAACACGGTATGATGATCTCTTGAAAAACAAGTAAAACATTTTGGGATTTTTTCACATTTCATACCGCTCCATGGATGATATTTAAGTAAAGACAAACATTTTAGGCAACGATTATTTTCACGAATTCTTGCTTGACGTTCTTCGATAGTGACACAAATGTTACAATCGGGTGTTGGATGTTTCCCGCTGGAACAGAATAAACAGCGCATGATATAATTTGATTGTTGCTGAATGAAAGTACTGGTAGTAATAAAAATGTTATATAAAAAGAACAGAATAAGTTTTTTTATCGCGTAATCAATAAATAAATATAGAAAGAAAATAATGCAGCAAAGATAATGAACTTTAGCACTACAGATGAATTATCTGGCAATCATGCCATTTGAGTTCCTTCCCCTTAGAGGTGTTGAAATACATAGTAATAGAATCTTCATGATGACAAAGAATTTCTTTTAAGCAAAGTTTTTTGATCGATTACTGGAAGAACGTTGAGATTATAAGCTTGAGAGAAACCTATTTTTTCCCTATTTCTTTTACAAGGTTTCTCTTTGAAAAGAAATAAATATTATCAGTGCTCATAAAAACAAAAGTTAAAAGAAACAAAAGTAGCATGATAGAATCTAATGCCGAAAGCTATTCTAATTCAAAGAGGAAACTGAATTTAATTGATACTACTGGACTAGCTATTCAAAACTTTTGAAATCTTTAGTACTAATAAAAAATAGAGTACTAGTAATTTCATGAAATATCTTTTATTTGGTGACCGGAAGAAAAAAAACAGTCCATTTATTTTAAGAAATGTTTTCACAAATATTGTAAGACAACTAGTTTTATTGTGAATCTAAATCATCATAAGTAACAAACCATCCACGGACACACAGAAAAATCTATATAAACATTCTTCAATTCGTATTTTTTAAAGTAAAATATATTCAAATCAGTATCAACTATATTAATTGTTAAAGTACGGAACAAAATTAATAGAAAGCTTTTTTGTAATTCTCTTGTCAGAATCATTGTCAAATGATGACGGAAAGGGAAATATCTGCATATTTTTTAAAATTTTTTTGTCAAGTTTCTCATATAATTTTGTCTCTTTTTTGTGAGGGTGAACACTTTGCTGCACGAAAATGTGATAAGATATTGTTTTGTTTGGGAGAGTCAAGATATTGATTTTGCCCATTTAACTACTGCCAGAAACAAATTTTTTTTTATTATTACTCCGCTGTTGTTATTGTTAAGACATTGAATATTTTTATAATACAATTCACCTTTTTTCAGTAAAAGAATGTCCTGCTTTTTCTGCCTCAGCAATAATCACGTGTCACACAACTGCGACATTTATAAATCAGATGATGAACGTGAAGAATATCTTCATCAACAAAATTGTTGTTTAAGCTGTTTAAAAGCCATTTTTTGTAAAAATCAGACTTCACTTCGGATTTCAAAAAAATTTTTTTTCAAGTTTGAAGGCTTATTCCATGGCTATATACCAAATCGAGGTCGTAGATCACGAATTTGAAGTCGGTTTTGGTCTCCGGTGCAGCTGCACCGAGATACGGCACCCCTTGCTCCAGAGGCTGCCAAAAATGACTGGCTTTATAAAATGCCACATATGTTATACCAACGGGTTCGTCTTAACTTACTGAGTCATAATATAGAAGAAATTAACGTTTAAAGTTATTTTGACCTCAAGTTATTGGTCATCAAAGTTGGTGCAACATCGTTTTTTGGCGTTTTGACCCCAATGCCAAAAAACGGGCATACTTTTTTTTTATTTTATTGGGTTCCCCATATGATTCTACATACATCTAGAAAAAAAAATTTTAAAAATCAGAAGCATATGACGGTTTTTCAGCCCATTTTCTATAAATAACTCTATCTTCAGCATCATGTTGGAGGCAAAACTCACGTTATATGCAAGATATTGACCAATGGTGAAAAGCATTATATATTACTATGATATAAGAGTGTTCTGGGTGATTTTGGGCATTTTTGGATATCAGGGGGCAATATGTCGTCCATATGAAATCTCAAAAAATAGCAACATGGGTGCTTTTGGCAAAATGGCTCAAAATGACGTTTTTTGTTAAGAAATGACTGTGGAATGGCTTGAATAATTTAAAATACATACAAAATCACTATATTAATGTATTTAATGTTATACATGGATGATTATTAGGTTCTGGGGATATGCTCATTTTAAGCAATTTTTGGGGTATTACCAGTATATTACCAAATGATGGAAAATTGAAGATATGGATAATTTGAGACTTTTGGGGTAAAATTTAGCATCTCTATGATGTCTAGCAACAATTCCAAGTCATTTGAGGTATCACCTGTAGTACAAACATAGTTAACACATTGTGCACTTAAGTATAGTCAGACAACATAAAATGGTATTCAAACGGCTTAAGAATGCTTGAAATCATCAAAAAAACGTTGTATTCCATCCTAAGAGTCTTAAAATATCTATATCTTCAATTTTCCATCATTTGGTAATATACTGGTAATACCCCAAAAATTGCTTAAAATGAGCATATCCCCAGAACCTAATAATCATCCATGTATAACATTAAATACATTAATATAGTGATTTTGTATGTATTTTAAATTATTCAAGCCATTCCACAGTCATTTCTTAACAAAAAACGTCATTTTGAGCCATTTTGCCAAAAGCACCCATGTTGCTATTTTTTGAGATTTCATATGGACGCCATATTGCCCCCTGATATCCAAAAATGCCCAAAATCACCCAGAACACTCTTATATCATAGTATTATATAATGCTTTTCACCATTGGTCAATATCTTGCATATAACGTGAGTTTTGCCTCCAACATGATGCTGAAGATAGAGTTATTTATAGAAAATGGGCTGAAAAACCGTCATATGCTTCTGATTTTTAAAATTTTTTTTTCTAGATGTATGTAGAATCATATGGGGAACCCAATAAAATAAAAAAAAAGTATGCCCGTTTTTTGGCATTGGGGTCAAAACGCCAAAAAACGATGTTGCACCAACTTTGATGACCAATAACTTGAGGTCAAAATAACTTTAAACGTTAATTTCTTCTATATTATGACTCAGTAAGTTAAGACGAACCCGTTGGTATAACATATGTGGCATTTTATAAAGCCAGTCATTTTTGGCAGCCTCTGGAGCAAGGGGTGCCGTATCTCGGTGCAGCTGCACCGGAGACCAAAACCGACTTCAAATTCGTGATCTACGACCTCGATTTGGTATATAGCCATGGAATAAGCCTTCAAACTTGAAAAAAAATTTTTTTGAAATCCGAAAAAATAGCAAAAAAGTCCGTTTCTTACAAAAAATGGCTTTTAAATGCTTTAAAAGAACCTGTAAATTATTTAACATGTAATGATCCATATTGCATACGTAAACGAAAATGTTACGTTTGTTTTTCAAGAGGTCATCAAACAGTATTTTGTCCAGATAGATTTGCAGGTAATTTAGACAATTCAATTCACTTGATTTAAATTATATTTCAGTAAACAGCCTTTTCCTTCCTACTATTGACAAAGATTTACTGCCACGTTTTTTGGGGCTTGGGTAATTTGCGGCAATGCAATGATAACGGGAGGTGAGGTAATTTAAGGCAGAAGGGGTAATTTGCGGTACTGCAGGGTAAAAAGCGGGAGGTTGGGTAATTTGAGGCAGGTAATCTTTTTTTGCAGGTTTAAAATTCATTGTACCTTCTGGGACAAAAAAAAACTATTATTTTACCCTTTTTAATAAAAGGGCTTCAGAACCTTCAGTTTCTGAAGTCTTTTAAACTTCAAGAATCCAAAGATTCTGTTTTTTCAAAATTTATTTTTTTTTGTTTTTGACAAAAAATCAAAAGACAAAAAAAGAAGTTTTTAAAAACTATTTTAAAAAAATCTGCTGTCGTTTCTTTTCTCTTCTTTTGGCATTATGTCGCATGACGAATTTCAAAATGATGACAGACAACGAAAGAGACGCACTTTCGCAATGTGAAAATTCATTCCTTTTTCATTTGTTTTTTCTATTTTTTTGTTGTAAAAACATTCTATTTTTTTAATTTAATATTTTAAAGCATATTATTGGTAATTAATTAATCGACTAATACATTTTATTCTGGTTTTCTTTCAACATAAAAATAGTTTCTAAACAAAAATATTAATCAATGTGCAAAAAAATATAGTGACAGTGAAGCAACAACTGCAGATTATGAGTGTACTTTAGATTTACTCCCAAAAAAGGTTAAAGATTTTTTTAAAAGAAAATTAAAAGGATTAAAACATTAATTTTGTGTATAAAATAAAAAGAAACAAATAAGTGGATATAACAAAATAAAATTAAGAAGATTTCATATTTCAAAAAAAGTCAAGTGGCTTTAACTTTTTTCTTGGTTTTTGTACTTTTAAGATAAATTATAGTTTGAATTAATGCTCCAAGTTTTGCCATCGATTCAACGGCGTCGTTGAAGCAAACAACTGTGGGGGGTTCTTTGGCTGTTCCATCATAATGAATAAAACCGCCTGGTACTGCCAAGATTGATTCAAAATGTTGATTCTTTAAGAATGTGATTCCAGCAAGAATGTAGGTGTAGCCTTCATGCTAAAAAATTTGTCGGGCACTACATTTAATTAATGGAATAAAATGCTTACTATTACAGTTAGAGGTAGCATTGCAAGCTGATTGAGACCAAAAGTAAGTCCTTCAGCAATTGAATTCAATCTGATGGGAACAACCCACGGAGCTGGAGTTGCATATTGTGCATTTACGACATTCATATCACTTTTACAGTCATTGTTGTTACAAGTTCTTGCAGCTAATATTTGTTGTAAATCAAAAACGGCTTTAACTGCTTCAGCAGGATGTAAATGATTCGTAAGATCACTAAAAATAGTTTCATTTTTTAAATATAGGTTTTACATTCTTACTTAAAAAAGGTTTTCATTTGAGCTTCATTCAAAGATTCATTGTTATCACACTCAGGACATTTAAAATCAATCATAACACCACAAGTAGTCATTAAATGTTCAGTAAAAATGTTATATTCACTATCAAACAGATTCAGTTGTTGACCTTTTTTGGGTCTAGTAGCATAATTACGCAAAATGAATCTTTCCTTTTTTTCAGTTAATTCATCTTTATTTGCTGCTGTTGCACAATCATCTAAGAAATGAATTAATTCATTTTCGAAATTATTGCATCTTTTTTTGTTACGAATGACTCTAAAATTTGGATAATATGATGAAATGAAAATGTAAATTTTTAATTCTTACTCTGTAAACTTCGGAAATTCTGTATTCATAATAATTAACGCACTAAGGAAGTTGTCAAGCGGACAGGTATTCGTCACCTTTTTTCCGCCCCATTTGGGAAGTATTGGTGCAACCGAACATTTTTCCAATTTTCTCAAATTCATTTATTGCGCTGTTTATTTTTCTTGAATCTATCTAAAATGTAAAGTACGAGATATATCCTGGTTATGATATGGGGCTTACCGCTTCTATTTTTTCTTTTGTAAATTCACCATCGAAATCCGTAAAATTAAAAGCACATTCTTCTGGTTTTCCTTTTTGGACAAGAATAAGCAATTTTAGCAATAATAGTAAAAATGGATTTGCAGTTTTTTCAGTATCATCACAATAAAATCCTTGAACATTTACTACTCTTTCATTAGTATTTCTGCAACATTGAGCTGCAGTAAAACCAATTTCTTTGATTGTATCTGGATCAACAGCAGCGGCTGCAACATAGCAAACCATTTCATTATCTGATTTTCGATAAGCCATAACAAAGAATTCTTTGTAGGTTTTAAATATACAGGCTTTCCCAACTGGCAAATTAATTAAAGGTCGATCGAAAGATGGTATAAATACTGTTTTGTGAAATAATACACTTTCAACAACTTCAGCGCCTGCATCCCACCATTCAGGATAATCATTTTCGGATATTTCGCGTGGAGGAGGAAATCTGTTATTGTAATAACTAAAAAAGCACGGTTAATGACAAATCTTATGTTGTTTTTGTGTTTACTTTTGTTGTACTTGTTTTTCAACAACAGCAATTTCTTCATCCCTCAGCTCCGCAGCTAATTTTCTGTTTTTTAATTCTTTTTTTTCTTTTTCATCAATTATAATATCTTCACGATCATTGGTTTTGCCATCATCATCACCATCATCTTTATCAACCTTTTCATCCTTTTTATCAATTGCACGTGGCTTTTTGCGACCTGGTGGTCCTCCATATGCTGCTGGCTGACGTTTCCTTCTATCTTTAACTGCATCACCTTCACCAAAATCGGGAATTTTTTGAGGATCTAGCTTCAAGTAAATTCTACAAAACTTTTGATATATGAGTTTCTAAATGAATCAATATCTTACAAAACAGCTTTAATGTGGATGCACATTTTATCAGGGTTACAGCTACAATAATATTTATACTCATCCAGATCTTTGCTGTTAACTTGTACAGCGTGAGATTTTCTTGCTTTGTCAATTACCAAATAATAATTTAATTTTGGGTTATAAACGTCCCCTGAAGCAACAATATCTTGTGCAATTATTGTGGTAATTGCGCTTTTCTTTTTATCCTTTTTGAGAATAAGTGGCCCCGAGAGTTTCATGGAACTATCAACTGGTAACTGGGATTCATTCCTCAGAAATTCACAAATTCCATTTGGAGCTGGAGACCAGGGCAATTTCAATTCTTTTAGCTTAAAGAGAAGTTTGTGGGACTAATTTTAAAAAAATGCAAAAAAACTGAAGTTTAAAAGACTTCAGAAACTGAAGATTCTGAAGCCCTTTTATTAAAAAGGGTAAAATAATAGTTTTTTTTGTCCCAGAAGGTACAATGAATTATAAACCTGCAAAAAAAGATTACCTGCCTCAAATTACCCAACCTCCCGCTTTTTACCTTACCTGCAGCAAAATACCGTGCAGTTACCGCAAATTACCCTGCATGCCGTTTTCATTGCCTGCAGCAAATTACCCAAGCCCCGTTTTTTGCAATTTTTAATACCAGTACCTTTCAAAGTCATATACAAAAAAGAAAGTTCTTTGACTGAAATTAGAAAAATTTCAAATTGTGATTATTTTGTTGCTGAGAAAACTGTTCTCGAAAATAACTTGCACGAATATGGTGAAAGTAGACGGATTCTTAAAAGACGTATCGGGCTATCCACAAGTATTGTTTTTCGTATCCAACATTTACAAATCAACATGACTAAAGTTTTAACAAGTGAATTCTTGCAACTTCTTTCAACGACGACAAGAACTTTAAAATGTGGAGAAGTCGATTTTTATCCAGAACTCACATTTCGTGCAATTTTGTTAAAAGCCCCGTTTCTTGAAGAAATAGATATTCAACAAACAAACGTTAAAACTGATAATTCATGGCTTGATTTATTACTTCAATATAACTCAACTGCAAGCTATAAAAGCGTTAGCCTTCTTTTGAAAATCGGCACGGAATTTGGCTTTAACGTTGATACCTTAGCAACGTTACTCCAGGTACTCACTTTAAGTAAATTATACAAAATTAATAATTTACATATTTCAGGAAAAATATGCAAATATTTCCCTTTCCGTCATGGCACCAGTACACAATGATTTTGACAAGAAAGTTGCAGAAAAGCTTTCCAGTCATTTTGTTCCATATAGTTTTAACTTCGGATGTTTAACAATTAATATAGTCGATAAAAATTTGAGTGTATTTTACTTTAAAAAATACGAATTGAAAAATTTTTAAATTGATTTTTTTCATGGATGCATTGTTGCTTGTGATGATTGTGATTTACAATAAAACTTATTATTTTAGCATGTTTGTGAAAAAATTTTTGTTAAACATTTGTTACAAAAAAATGATCTGACACATTTAAAATTCATAAAAAAATGAGAGAATAACTTTTTTTCCTAAACTTTCTTTCTTTATTAGAGCAAATCCCAACTCTTTTATTAAAAAATTGTTAAAAACAAAAATATTTTTAATTGTACAAAAGTCAATATCAATGTTTAGGCAAAAACAACTTTTATTTGACCGAGGTAATACAGCGTTACATCTATAGTTTTCTTAAAAAACATAAATGTGCATAAAAACTTAAAAAAACTATGTAAGAAGTTTTTTATGCCAATGCAAATGAATTACAACAAAATTGACTTGAAATGATATGATTGTCATCTAGGGGACTATTGTAATATTGACAATTGTTAGTTTTTGTTAAGGGGACACCTTCTGCCATTAACATCTGTCCATTACGTACCAGCCATCGACCAACAACCGGTTCAGAAGTAGCTGGAGGCTCAATAAAAACTAATAATAGAGATTTGTAATCGGTATCCTAATAAATTTCGTGCAAAATTGCAGAAATATTTCCAGAAAGGGTATAACATAAATGAGCACTTGAAATTAGTTTCTAAAAATTTGACACGTATGCAACGTATTATTTTACGAAACCTGCATTTTAAAAATTTCTAAGTAAAGTAACTTCTATTTTACCACCTGTTTAAAGCGAAACACTTTTTCTAAAAAATAATTACTTATAGGGAAACGGTCTTTTTTAAAAAAAAACCAAAAAGGTCAAAATGTATACGTATTTTTAATATTTTTTAGAAGAAAATAAAATGTTTTCTAAAGAGTTTTTTTTGAGGGGCAGATTTAAAATTTTGAATTTCTAGGAAACCCTTTAAAACATGTTCAGTAAGGTGAAATCAAAAAGACACTATGAATATTTTTGGAATATCAAATTCAGAGGAATGAATAAATAATTATTATGTGAAACTTTTACTACATGACTTTTTTAAAAGTCGGTCTTTTTTGAAAATTGAATTTTTACTTTTTTTTATTTTAAGTTTTAAACAGGTGGAAAAGAAAGGGTCACTGTCTTCCTTCTACAACAGTTTAGTATAAATCTTGGTAACTGATACCGTGAGTTTGTTCATTTTCGCCCAATATATATATTTTCTAAATATTTTTTAATCTTGACGGTGTTACAGTATAAATATGACGGTAAGTTTTCGCTTACTTTTTTTCTTATCATGCAAAAAAAATGACAAGAAAAAAGTCAATTAGTGAAATTTTAAAAACAAATGTGGGGAATAAGCAGTGATGTGATTTGACCATTTTTATCCCCTTCTCCTGCCCCTTTACAAAAATCGTCCCCCTTCCTCTCCACACTATTCCCATGTGAGGGAGAAAAGGGAAACCAGGGGTTTAAAGAGGGCGTTCGACACTCTTGATCTTTTAAAGGTTTCTCCCGGGGGAGGGAAAAAGGGTGCCCTAAAGTAGGCCAAAAAAGAGCACTCGAGTTTTTAAACAAGCATCCCAAGACTCAATGATGGATCAAAACTTTTAATTTTCTAATTTTTTTTCAAAATGTTTAGTTTTATTACCACGGCTGTGACTATTACAAAGAGGATATCAAGGATGATGATACTTTTACCTGTGTTCTTTATGACTTGAAAGCCTTTACCAGAAATTACTTGGATTACCCAATTTTCTTAATGACTATTTTGGTGGTGTTTATTTCATTAAAAATCGGAAAAAGTTATACTTGGTTTATTTTAAATCAGACGGTATTTCATATAATTCACATTCTGATGCAGCATTTCAGCAGAGATTTGTCTGTATTGTCATTGTATTTGGGGAAATTTGTTTATTATACTTTGGTATTCAATATTCGACCTCGATGGACTTATGTTTCATTATTGCTGCTAGTTGGAAGTCGATTTTTTGGAATGTTTTTCCCATATAGTTATGAGAGAATTGTCAACAAAAAAAGTATATTTTTTATTATTTTTGCATGGAATTTAATGTTTTTTGTACCAACTGGAATATGGGATTATCTTTATGCAATGACGTCATGGGTCAAATGCCCAGAATATTCTGCAGACGTGTGTGATAGTGTGAACCCGTATTTTATGTAAGTTGGTTATCAAAATGCACAAGCATTAATTTTATGCAAATCTTCAGTAACAAAATATTTTTTAGAAATGAATTAGATGCTAATATTCCAAAATACTATAAACCACAATATTTAGATATGGAAAAAATGAAAAATGTTGGTGGAATTAATTATGAGTTATGCTTTAGCTACCAATCTTGTAAAGCATTTCGGTTACAAATTAATCCGACTGTTTCGAACATAGTAATTACTGTATTAACACTTTCATCAATAATTTTATCAATTTTATTATTTTCATTACTTTTAATACATTTAAAAAGCAATTCATCAATAAATAAGACAACCGCAATTGCATCTCTTAAAATTTCAATAATGCTGTTTTTGCAGTCATCATTTTTATTTTTTTGTTTACTTTTTCGCATGGCCGATATTGTAAATAAAAATTTTGCAAATATATTTCCAAATTATTTTATAAAAATTAATGACCTCTTCAAAGACGAGCTTCACGTTATTTACATATTTATGGATTATTTATTGATTTTATTTTTATTAAATGATTATCGAAATATTTTATTTTCCCCAATTACCAAGTTCTATAAAACTTATCTATCTAAAAAGAATCGTGTTGAAGTTCTTTCTGGAAATCGTTCTTCTGTTTTGATTAATAATGTTCGACCATGAAAAAAGTTCATTTTGTACAAATTTATATAAGCTTGTTTTTTTTTGAATGATGTGTAATATTAAAGTGAAACTTTTATTAAAATAATAAAAAAAAAATGTTAATAATAAAAATATAATAATAATAAATTCAACGTCCTTATCTAACTCATAACTTTTGTTTCAACAAAGAAAAAGAATTAATCCCCACTTAAAGGGAGAGAATAAAGCCAAGCTATCCTCGAGTTTCTCCAAAAATTTTCTTTTAAGTATTTGTTGTTTTAATAATACTTGTTGATGCTTGTTATCTAAAAACCATTTTTCGTAGCTAAATAGGACCCAATTATTCCAATCCAATAATATTAAAATAAAAAAACGTTTTGTCAGATAAATTCGAACCCTCTTTTTGAATACATTTGTTTTTATATTAAAAATATTCATTCATGCCTTAATACATGACGAAAAAAACAAATTCAAAAGAATTATTTATCCTCTTGTAAAAATACAGTCTTTCATGATAGTGTAAAACGTTAAAATAAAACACACATTTATGAGATTGTCGATGGAAACATTTTGGAAACTGATGGACTGGTCGAAATTATGTTTCTTGAATGATATTGTTGTGTGACAGAATTAGCCAATTTAATGTGGGGTTGCTTTGTTCTACATAAATAAAAAGAAATATACGTTTTTCGAGTTGATGAACTATAGAATATTAGTGGGATTAATTTGCATAAAACATTAATCACCTTAAAAACATTATTGAAATACTTCCACTCCATGCATATAACCCAGATAAAATGGGATAAATTGCACTCATAAAAGATAGAAGTTCTAAATTCTTTGGAAAAACAAGTCTGTTAACGTTGTAACAAATTCGAAATAATTGTGCAATGAAAGTTATCAGGGAAACATCTAAATGTAATTTTATGAAAGATTATTTGAAATAAAAAAAATTTCTAGGAGAGCAATCAGAGATGATATTCACAGTTAACTTCTAGATGTGTATTTTTAGTGTTAGTCAAAGGTGAAAATATTTTTGGGGAAATATTTGTCTAACTATAATACAAAGTTTTTTCAGAAGTTTGTTCCGAAATGTTGTTTTTTCCTTTGAATTGGTCGAAATAATAAAAAATTAGAAAAATAATAGCAAGATTGAACCAAAAATGTTCGTCATTATGCCAAACGTTTCTAACATTTCAAATAGAAAGTCAAGAAAGCTGGTATTTGGTCAACCTTTGAGTCAAAGTAAAACAAAAGTTCTCATGTCAAGGTATGTAATATTCTGTCTAAGAATTTTTTTAATATGGCCGACATCAAGTTTTTTGAAAGAAACTATAAAAATCTTCCAAGATGGTTTCCTTGCCATTAAAAAAGCTTATACTCTCCAAAAACTTACACAATAAATTCCTTTCATTAACGTTAAAACTGTGATGGGTTTGTTTATAAATAAAAAACTTGACTACTGACAACACATTTAATAAAGCTGTAAAACAGGTTGTTGAAAAAAAATTTGTCAGGGATATTGCATTTTGAATGTTTTGAATATTGCTATCTACATAAGTGGTCGACGTAATACTATCAGCGCCAATATAAAAAACAAGAGGATTATTGATCCTCCAGGCCGAATTTAAAAATGCAATTCCAACCAACACTCCCAAATACCATTGCTTCTTCCAGATATTTTGGTACTTTAAAGGCGCCCAAATAAATGTGAAACGATTAAAAGCAATAAATAAATGACCACAAAATTGTAAAACATTTCCATAACTTATCATGTAATAGAATAAATAAATAAACATTAAATTGGTTTTTGTAAATTCAGTAATAAATGGAATTAATACAATTTTTTGAGTAAATGATACCTATAAAATAAAGGTAGTGATGAACAAGGGGCCATTTCGGCATGTCTTGTTTGTTCTAAACCATGTGTCATGTGGTTTTCCATCTTCTCAAATTTAATCCACTGTGTTATTAGCGGGTCATCCTTTCATGTGCTGATTCTACATGTTTGAATAGCATATGATATCGTCTGCAACATGTTTTTCGTGGATTTTTTTAACTTCAATACTCTGTTTAATTCGGAAAACCTCCAACGAGCAAAAATCCTTTTAGAAACATACCTCACTAATAATATGGTGGACTAAATTTGAGTAGGAGAAAACACATAAAAGTATGCTTTAGAACAAAAAGCAAGTTGGTTTGGCCCTTTGTAAGTTTTATTTGAAGCGGAAACTTACACCAACAAAGCCCAAAATATCAGCAGACAAAACAGTTCTAAATAAATCAAAAAATGCTCCTTTAAACACAGTTTTCCGTTTTACAGTCATTAAAATCAACAGTGATAAATGAAAAGTATACAAAATAATTTCAACAACAAAGAAACATAAAATATAAGCGCTCAATGCCATTCTTTCAAACAAAAGCGGAACTAACAAATAGAAAAACTTCAAATAAATTTTAAAAAATATGTTTACTTTGTCTGTTTTAAAAAAGAATTACTAATAAATTAAAGAATTAAAATAATTAGAAACAAAATTAGTGAATAGTGTTTATGACTACATTCGCTTTTTTAATTAGTGTTTTTGGTGACGTGAGTCATTTTGTGCTTAAAGCAATATAATTAATCTATGGTAAAAATTAGCATGTGTTTTAAACAATCTCTTTCTTCTAAAGTATACCATGTTTTAATTAGTGTTTAAAAAACTCTAAATTCTAAGCTCCGGAAGATCAAGCCGGAATTCTTCTGAATTATTTCCGCCGTCAAAATAATAATTTGCATAAAACAATCAATGCATTGGAAGAAATGCAAAATCATCGAGTCAGCACTTTTCCATATGAAAAATTTTTGCTTGGAAGTGGAAGCTTTGCAATTTATGTTTGCTCTGATATATTATCAGAAAATTTCCGGCATTCAACAATGAATTCATCCTACACTGTTGCACTTACCCTTCAAAGAATTCCGGCTGCCCACTTTTTTTAAAAAAATGTTAAAAAGGAAAAATATTTTTTGATTGTACAAAAATCTGTATTAGTGTTTAAGCAAAAGCAAATTTTATTTGATCCTGAAAACACTTTAATATAGCAAGACATCTATAATTTTTTAAAAAACATAAATTTGCATAAAAACTTAAAAAAAGAATAACATTTTATTGTTGATTAAGAAGTGTTTTAAGCTAATGCAAATGAATTACAACAAAATTGACTTGAAATGATATGGTTGTCATCCAGGGGACTGTTGTAGTATTGACAATTGTTAGCTTTAGTTAGCGGGACACCTTCTGCCATTAACATCTGTCCATTACGTACCAACCATCGACCAACAACTGGTTCAGAAGTAGCTGGAGGTTCAATAAAAACTGATAATAGAGATTTGTAATCGGATTTTGGTAAATAACATGGATTCTCACTGAAAAAATGAGAAGTTTTGATTGTCCTTTAAATTACATGGGTTGCTTGAAAATAAGTAATGATGAGTGCATTAGACTTCCTTATCACTCTCTTAGAAGCTCATGTTCTCAATAAGGCATCATCATTGACAGAGCGTCTTGGCGTCGCCAACAGAATTTTAAAAATGATTAAATTTAATATTTTCTCAAAAACAGTTGGTCAAGGAGTTTTTACTTACTGCTTCACAAATTTAAGGTATTTTGATAACTTTCAAGTTAACAAAAATCGAAAGATGTAACAAAGCTTGAAATTTAAATTGAGTTGAAAAATAATACTTAACAGAATTCATCAAAATACCTAATTTGATGAAAATTGTTAATTTTGTTTTAACATTTTTTTTTCAGCTTTATTAATTAAAAATGATTAAAAATCACTTTTTGGAAATACAGTTGGACCTCGATTTTACGTCTGCCACAATTATAAGTTCTTTTTACGTGGTTCCTTGAAAGTGGTAAAATTGAGGTTCCACTGTAATGCTATTTCTCCTCTTCAAGACGTTAAAAAATCCATTTTTCCGCATTTTTGTCTGAATTTTTGTTAAATTTTGGTCTTTTTTTATTCTGCTGGAAAATCTTTTTGGCTCCGCCTTATATTTTCAAAAAAATGAGTATTATATTTCCGATTATTAATAATTTTTAATTTTAACTTTGCCTGCATAGACGCCGAAAAATTCTTTGTAGAAATGCTTACTTTGATTCAATACCACCACAATTATTCAAATCATAAATGAACAAAACTCCTTCAGTATAATTGAAATCACCTGTAATAATTGAACCATCATCATCAATACGAATTGTCAAAGTTGCCGTGGCGTTAATACTGTAATTATCATCAACATTCAAAATAGATACTCGAGATTTGAAGATTTTGCAATGTGGATTATTTGTTCCCTCAGGAATCTTTGGAACTGGGGCAAATGTATTGCAACATTGAACAAGCCGATATCCATCATAATAATTATTTTCGATGCAAGCTCTTTCTGGTGTAAAAAGTGTGCCATCAGGATGATTAAAATTTCCTTCATCAGTAAATCCATACCAAAATGAGAGATCTTCTTCAAACATTCCATTATCTTCAACAAAATCAACTTCTAAATTGAAATTGCTGTCTGTGACTGTGACATTGTAAGGCTTTGAAAAATCACTGGTACAATCTGGAGGATATATGACACCACAAATTTGAGTAGCTGGTTTATGCTCTTTGTAATCCCATGCTATAACATTCGACACTTGAACAATTGTGGAGACATTTTCAGTATAAAAAAGTTTGAAATTAGCAGACATCAAAAGATTGTTATCTTCATCCGGGCTATATTGGATATTATTCACTGAAACTTCTGTACATTTCATAGGATCCGAAGCATCGATGTTTAAGTTGAGAAATCCCAATAAACAGCAGACAACAAAAAATAAGACAACCATTGCTATGTTTTAAAGAACAACTAGACAATGAAAGAAAATCAATTTAAAGTTTTTTTAGGGAAATTGCAGAAACTGTGATAAGACATACGTCAATGATATGGATAGCCTTTTTTCCGGTTGGCTACATAATTTGGGCCTATGATGTAAAAATCAATATTTGACATTGATGCGCTTACATACAAAATGAAAAAATTTGCATTTTCATTTTATATTTTATAAAACTTTAGAAAAAATTGATTGAAAGAGTGTATTTCTTGAATTGTAATACTTTCTTTTTGTACTGACATTATTTTGTTGTATTTACTTTCTTGATTTTATGATATAGTTGCCCCATAAATCTTGTTTTAGTTGTATTAAAATATGTAAAAAACGGAGAATGAGATTTAAACTATCATCATTTGGTTAAATAGTGCATTTTTATTAGATAAAAAAAGAAATAAACAGAAATTTTCTTATCAACAATTATTCATCACTAAAATGATACATTTAAGTTAGGATGATTATTTATGCTTTTTTTCCAACAAAAGAAATGAAAATTCGATATTTTATAAATAAACAAATAATGGAATAATGAAATTTAACAAAACACTTTTTGTAACTGATAAGCGCATTCATTAGGCGGTGAAAAAGAAGTCATTCAGATATGAAAGGAAAGGATCAAATCCAAAAGATAAACTTTAGAAAAGATAAATGAAAATTTTATTTCTATATTTTGCATTGAAGACTTTCATATATGCACTTAAATGAGCAGTCAAAAGTCGTCTTCGAAGTTCTGGAATGCCAATGTCGAATTTGATTTCTGCTCGACCATTATTTGCGAGATTTTTCTACAAAAATATTACTGTTTTATTAATACTGTTGTATAGAAAAACCTACAATAAAAAACATGAAAAATTGTTTTGGATCAATTTCATCTTTGATATATTTAAAACGAAAATGATGAACTTTATTTTCAAATTTCAATGCGAGAAGCTTCTTTGGTGTTTCAGGAGTGCAGTTACAATGGCAGAGACTAAAAATACAATGTTTTATGAGAGAAAAAAGTAATAAGCGATATCATTATTTGGGACATAACTTAGGCATCACTTGACCTACTTTAATAAACAAGTAAGAAAAAATATATAATTTAAGTACTCAAACAAAAGTAGGTCAAACTGGTCCAAATCATACCCCAGAAAATCTTTCGACAGAATTATAAAAATTTTTCAAATGAACGCACCTAAACTTTTGAACATGTGGAACCAACTCTAAAATATCTTCCATTGAAACAGGCTGATCCTGATCATCACGTTTTATTAAGCGAACATCCAAATTAACATCTGTCAAAAATTTCGACCCACATAAAATTTGAAGATTATTAAAAGAAATTCCAGCAGCTTTCATTGATAAAATCTTGATATCATTTTGGGTAATGTTTTTAAAGATCTTTTCATCATCCCAAAAATCAGTAAAATCAGTTTGAACAAACGCTACCCTGTAATCGTGTACACCTGTATGATCAGAAGCCGAAACATCAAGGGATCCAGTCAGTGTACTCCCGCTTCCGCTCCCGCTTCCGCTTCCGCTCCCGCTTCCGCTTCTCGTAATGGAAGCGGAAGCGGAGCGGAAGCGATAAATGAGCTAATGGAAGCGGAGCGGAAGCGATTGAAAATGGAAGCGCTTCTTTTGACCTTGGCAAAGTTGCTGAAAAAGTATAAAATCTTGCAATTTTTCATTATCCTCAAAATTTTATTCTCATAAAAAGGCTTAGAAATGAATACCCTTGGTTGTCTTTCTACTTTTTCTCTAAAATTACCTAATAAAATTTAATTTTTGATTTTTATAATAACAGATTTCTTTAAAAAAATAGCAAGAAGCGGAGCGGAAGCGGTTTAAAATGGAAGCGCTCCCGGAAGCGCTTCGGAAGCGGAAGCGATTCCGAGAAGCGGAGAAGCGAAGCGGGAGCGGGAGCGATTCATTTTGAAGAAGCGGAAGCGGAGCGGAAGCGATAAAAGTGGGAGCGGGAGTACACTGGATCCAGTGAGCCAAAGATTGACAAGCAGAGAAGCATATTTTCGTCGGGGATACGTTGAAATAATTTCATTTTTTGAAATAATATCTTTGCTTTGATCAAGGCAAAGTTTTTCAACGATAACAAAAGGTCGTTTAAGAAACAAATATTTGCAGCACTTATAAAGCTTTTGCAAAAGTACAGAATTTGCATTTTTAATGACATAATTGATTGTTGGATTTTTTAAAGGAAAGTTTTGAGCTGGTTCAAGATTGACTAAAAATATAATTTAAAAAATGGAAAAATAAGAAAATTTTACCTTTTTCAAATTTTTCTTTACCCCAATGTTCCATAAACCCTGTTAAATCGGCCATAAAATCATCAAAATCACCAAGTATTTTTGCATGATTCATTATAATTTTCAAGCTTTTGAAAAAAAGATTTGATAAATGCGGCCGTTGGTAGTAAAATATATATGAATAAAAAAATGCAAAGATGGTGACTAAAATTATTTTTCAAGATTTGGAAGAAAAACAACTCAAGATTCCCTATAAGCAATCTCTGAAGAACCTCTTTTGTGATTTAAGGCATTTTTGAGTATTTTTGTTTTTCATAGCAGCACGAATTATTTCCATGTATGTCCGGTGTTTATATAGTGCCATGGTTGACATGTGCCATCAATTAACTAACGCATCAAAAAAAGTGCGGATTTCAATTTATAGTCATTTGAATACCTGTACATTTAGTAGAGGTCAATCAGTGCACACACTACACTAGTGCAGTTTTTTTAAGCATAATATGGAAGGCAATTTTTTAGTTAAACAAAACAAACTGTTTTTATTTTAATCTGCATCAACAAAATAAAAATTATTTTAACTAGAAAAATGTCTTGCATTTTTTGTGTTAGCTTTTTTCATGCCTCAATAAATTGTGATGTCTATGTTTCTGACGAATCTCGACGACAAATTCTGTTAACAAAAAAAACGTTGTGGCAGATGCTTGACAGAATGGAATGAAAATAGTGATTCTGCATGCTGCCAGAAATGTCAGTTTAATGAAAAATGTTATATCTGTTTTTCGAAATGGCATCATACAGTTTATTGTCGTGATAAATATTATGGTTTAGTATCTTCAATACCAGATATTGACAATGATCAAATCCACACGTTTTATTGCTATTTTGAATCTCAACGAAAATTATATTTTGGCATTTATGTCGCCTACTACCTTTAATTTAATTATACCAAAACAACTCACTGTAGTCGATAGTAATGTATTTCTTACAAAACCCATTAAAAATTCCAATCTTTTTATTTCAAAAATTTTTTGTTTTTCCCGAGAAACGATTTTTTTAAACAATACCACATTTTTGCTACCACCATGGCATTCCATTATTTTCAAATGTGAAATTATTACCGCTGAACAAGCTACCTTTTCATCCGCCAAACATTTTTTACATATGTTTTCATCATCATCCAAATTGCTTCGACTATCATTTTCTAGAGTCAATGTTTTAGCGAATGTAAAATTTGTTGATATTTTAAAAGCTGCTCCAAATTTAGAAATTATTGAGTTTGATCGTACAATTATTAAAACTGATAATTCATGGCCAGAAGATTTAATTAAATGGAATAAAGCAATGGGTTTAAGTAAACTTAGAATCCCAATTGTTGATATAAATTTTGATATGCATAATTTTGTATTTGGTTGTTCGAAAAGTTCTTGCAGGTGTTTGATCGCCCGGCATTTTTTTAATTTTCGATGAAATATTCTAATTTCTTTTGAAAAAGGTTCCCAGGGATGTCACAAATGATGCCTGAAAAGCATTTTTGGGTATCTTTAATTCTGGCGGATTTTCGGGGGATATACGGGGATTAACCCAGATTTTAGCATATTTTGCACTAAATGTCATTAAAAAATTTTTCAAAATATAGAAATTTTAGCCCCAAAATGATGAGCAGGATGTCAGAAAACATATTTAAAGCATTGTGCCAATGTTATAAAAGTAAGTTTCATCGCATTAGCTTTTATGCAAATTTGTTAAAATTTTGACTTCGAAAATGTTAATAATCATTTTTATTTCACTCACTTATCGAATCCAAATAATTAAAAAAAATTTTTAGAGAAAATCCAAAAATGATGTCAAAATAATCCTTGATATTTCTAATGAAGTTAGCAAAGAAGCATAAATTAAATTGTTTGCAAAAATGTGTAAGCACTTTATTCCTGCAAACCCTGGTGATGAAGGACCAATTATTCAACTCTGTTATAAAATAATTCCACCTACCTCATCATATGGTCGAACTTTTACAATAAAAAAAATTTAAGGAAAAATGAAAGAACGTGTTTGTGAACCAAAAAAATATTTAAAGCAATGAAATGTTAACCAAAAAAATTCAAACTTTGCTGTTTATTTGTTATGTTTTTTCTGTGTCAAAGTGTTTTTTGTTTTTATTTGAAATTTGATGTGTAAAAAACCTAGTTGAAAATTTAATTTTATTTAAATTAATGGCGAAAGCAACTTACATCGGCATATAAGGATGCGAGTATCATTGGCACTTATCGATTTTACAAAGGTAAAAAATTTAAGCAGATTACACTTTTAAGGACAAAAAAATTTATAGTACATTTCTTTTTTCCTGTTTTTCAGTATATACACGTTCACGGAAGCATCCTGCAAAAAAATATGTACCACCAAAACCGCACCTTCCCATTACCTCATTGTCCATTGTTTTTATTGTTTTAATTTTGTACGATAATAAAAAAAGGGTGCAGAAAGAAGAAAATTAAAGGAGTGCTAAAAATGAATGATTTTGTCTTTAATGTTGCAAAAATGAATTAAATGCAAAAAAAAAACCATGTTTTGTACAATAATTTTTTTTGTTCTTTTATTTTTTGGATCAATTAATTGTGAATGCCCAAATGGAGCAATTCCATGGAAATCCAGCTGTTATCTTTTCAATTCAATGGAAGTAGGATTTGTTAAAGCTGAAATGATCTGCGCGCAAAGTGGTGGACATTTGGCTTCAATTCATGACGCATTTACAAATGATGTAATTGGACGTATGTAAATTTTTTTTTTGCTATCATATTTTTGGTGACCAAAGGTTTACTGTAAATGTGCCGTTAAAAAACAAAAATTTGGGTTTTTTTAAAATTTTTATTATAAAAATTAATTTTTTAGAAAATGCCCCAGATTTTTTCACCAATAATTCAGTTTCTGATTTTTGGATCGGTGCCAATTCTTTAACAGTTCAATCCATTTGGGAATGGACGGATGAAAGTATTTTCGATTTTACGGATTGGAAAAAGGGTGAACCTTTATCAGATCCTAATCATCAATGTGCTTCCGCATCTATGGTCGATGGATATTGGTCTAGCCAAGATTGCTTTGTAACAAAGCCTTTTGTTTGTGCCATCTCTTCTGGTACACCTTCAACTTCAACTTCATCGATGCTACCAACAACCACTACAATGGCAACTTCGACAGTGCCAACGACAGCACCTTCAGGGCCAGTTGGTAATTGTACAACTGGATGGAAATATTTTAATCAAACAAATTCATATTATTGTCATTTACCATCGAAAGAAGTGAACTGGAAAGATGGCGAAGATTTTTGTGTTACACTTGGTGGCGCACATTTAGCGTCAATTCATAGCGAAGAAGAAAATAAAATTCTTACTAGTAAAAAATTTGCATATTAAAATAATTTGCATATAAATTTTGTTTTAGGTTTTATGGTATCTGATTCTTTTGCAATCTGGACTGGATTATATTCAAAAGATAGTGGAGAAACATGGCACTGGTCTGATGCCTCTCCAACAGATTATCTTCCATGGTATATCGGGGAACCAATTTTTGGGGATGGAAATTGTGCTGTCATGGGAGATGAAGGATTTTCCAACGATAAAAGTGTTCTAAATCAACATGATTGCTCAGAAGAATGGCATATTATTTGTAAAGTTCCGGCATCATAATTGATTTTTTCAATCACAGTATTGAATTTAATTTTTTATGAGACGTAAAAAATTTAAAATCAATAAAATAATATTTATAATTTTTTAACAATTGTCTCGATTTAGCTTAGTTTAAAAAGGGCTCGGCAATTATCTTGCAAAGTTGTTGCAATTTTATTGCAGACACTGCAAGACAAGATCGGGTTATATTTTCATAACAAAACGGAGTAAAATTGAATTCACTCAATCTCAAAAGACTTGACATTTTGATTTTTCCAAAAAAGAGTACATTTTGAATAACACAAAATTTATTGCGCACATTTTCTTTTATAATTTTTTTAAAAGAAAATTTTTGTTTTTGTGTTCCGAAAAAGCATTTTATCCACTTATTTTTAACAAAAATGTCATTAAAAAGAGATTTTGTGTTAGTCCAATCAACAAAAAATAGAAACTTTTAAATAACAACAGACAAACTTCTCAAACCGAAATGAACCGAAACCGAAAAGCTCCGGTTCACCGGTTCGGTTTACCGGGAAACCGTACCGAATCGAAAAACCGGCAGCCCTGGTAACAGCCCCCTCCCCGATACCTAATCTGTATTGCATGGATAATCGCATTTTATATGGCGAATGAAAATAGGAGTTCTATTTTAAAGAAAAATTTTTTATTCTTTAAAATAGAAACAACTTTTTGTTAAAACATATTTTAAATCTTTTTTTCAGCACAAAAACAAGTAATAAATGAATTAAAACAAATTTAAAAATCTTTTAACTCATATACCATAGTATTAATTACATTAAAACTTTTATCAGCTATATTAATTGTTAAAGATGAGAAGTTCAAAATATATTGTACAAAATGACTTGAAAGCTTTTTTTCAATAGTATTGTAAAAACGTCTGTCCCAAGGCAATACAACGGAAAGTGAAATGTTTGTCCATTTTTTCTAAAACGTGTATGTTTTTAATGTTTCATGAATTTTACAGAAATATTGTTGTTCAAAAAATGACAGAGTAACTTTCTTCGTTTTTAATTTTTTCTTGTCCCTATAGCGACTAGAAATTTGACATTCAATTATTATTTACCTTCATTAAAATTGCCAAGCTTTCAATGTTGAAGTTAAAATCTTCTTCAGGTTTAAGGTGAACATGTGTTAATTTTACAGCATGATTAAATTGAAGTAAATCGTCTGGCCATGAATTATCGATATCAACATTTGTTTGATGAATATCAATTTCTTCAATGTAAGGAGCAGCTTTAAGAATTTCTACAAAGGGAAGTTTATGTTTTGAATTGCACAAAATGAATTCAACTTTTGCGCATTTTAAAGTTTTTGTTTTTGTGGATAACAAATGCAAAAACTCAGAGAATAAAAATGGTGTCTGATAAATTTCTATATGTCGAAAATAGAACAAAGTGTTTTTCATTTCTGTTAGTCCTATGCTGCCTGTGGCATAGTTGTCATTAAAAAAATGATATAAATTGAAATTTCGAAAAATATTTTGAATGCAAGCATTTTCTGCTACAAAATAATCACAATCAGAAATATTTTTAATATCTGAAGAAGAAATCTTTTTTCTGCATTTTACTTTGAAAGGTTTAAATTTAGCAACTTTAAACATTTCAAGGAACGATAAGCATAATAAATATTTTTCTTCTGCTGTTAAGCATTGCAAAAAACGTGGCATTAAATCTTTGTCAATTTTTGGAGGGAATAAATTAGGAGCTAAAAAAGAAATATTTGATCAAATATATTCAAAGAAAAAAACAACCTGTAAATCGGTCGGGACAAAATACAGTATGATGTTCTTTTGAAAAACAAAGATAGCATTTTCGCATTGTTTCACAGTTTGCATTGTATTCTGGATTAAAAAAATTCATACTTAGTGGGGACACAATTGCTGCTAAAAAGGTTATTAGAAAGTTTGTATAAAAATAATGTTAAAAAATTTTACATGAAAACTGTTGTGGACAAATGTGTTGATTTTCCGGAAAACAATAATCTTGATCATAAAAATTATCATCATATGACGCAAAGCGAATATTTTCTTCTAAATCATTTAAACAGTTAAAACAAATTTTTTTCTGACGAAGAATTGTTTGGCGTTCTTCATCAGATTTATAAATATTACAATTGTGTGAAACATGATTATTGCTGGAACAAAATAAACAAGTCATTCTTTTACTGCAAAAAGAATGTTTTTTTAAGACTCTTAATATAATAATGATAAAGTAATCAATAAAAATATGACCAAAAGGGAACAACAACGTTTATTTTTGTCAAATAAAAATTCAGGAGACAACATGGACAGCCTGCATACCATCAGTAGAAAGAAAATAAAAAGTGATAAAAGTTAAGACAAAAAGATATGTAGAAATGAAGAAAGAATAATAAAGGAAAGAAAGAAAAAGCAAAAAAATGTATATGGAATTTCTGTTAAAAAAACAACAGCAAAAAAATTTCATCAACAACAACTTTTCCTACATTTTTCAGACAAAAATTTAAAAAGGTAAGTTTTAAAAATGAAAAATAAAATTGCAATCGATTAGCATTTGTGTTTTTACAAACGTATACAGCTATTACTATATCTAATAAGGGACAATATTCTCTTTTCTTTGATTCATTACTTTTGTACAATAAGTATATTTCGAAAAAATGGGATGACAATTTAACGCGAAAAGCAATCATTTGTTTTTTAAATTTATTTAAAAACACAATGAATACATAAAATAAGAGCAACACGAAAAAAATATCCATTACACAAACATTTTAGTAAACATTTTTTATTTCATATTTTTCCGTTGCAATAACATTTTGCCATACACTGCTATCAACATATATGATTGTTAAAGAATGAGAGTTGAAAATATATTTTTTAAAATGAATTGAAAGTTTATCTTTAATAATTTGATCAATAGCTATCCCAGATGGTGGAACTTCAATGGTAAGAAAAATGTTTGCACGCTTTTTCTAAAAAATGAATTTATTTTTTTCATGATCAAAAATAACATGTTCTTCTTTATTTCTATTAATGAACTAAACAATTTTTTAAAGCCTAAAAACAAACCTTCATTAAGATTACCAGGCTTTCAACGTAAAAGTTGAATTCTGCGCCAATTTTCAAATGAATAAATTTTAACTGCGCAGCATGACTGTATTGAAGTAGATCATCTGGCCATGTAATATCAACAACAATATTTGTTTGATGAATATCTATATATTCAAGATTTGGTGCTTTTTGTAAAATTTGCTGAAATGTTATTTGCGGCGGTAAAAATTCAATTTTTGCACAGCACTTTAAAGTTTTTGTTTTTGATGATAAAAGTTGCAAAAATTCAATGGAAGAAAGCGGTGATCGATAAATTTCTAAACTTTTAATGCGGAAACTGACAAAAGAAAGTAATCCGATACTTCCCGCAGAAGGATCGTTGAAAAAATTGCGTGAGCGAGAATTATCTCCAATATGCGCTTTATTAGCGACGACAATATCTGCATCCAGAACATTTCTGATAGTTGTTCCATAAATCTCTTTTCGGAATGTAACTTTGAAATGTTTCACTTCAAATAAATTAAAATAAGCCGGCGATGATAAACATAGTAAATATTTTTCATCATTAGTTAATAATTGCAAAAAACGTAGAATAATGTCTTTGTCAATGTTTGGAGGAAATACATTTATTACTAAAAAATGTTTTGTATTTTATCGTTTGTCTGTATTAGTGAAATGGAAATCAAAAATGTCGGATCCAAAATGTCGTCGGATCAGTCGAATCAATACGATAAAAACATGATTATTATGACATCGAGACATCATCGGATTAATATATTCAAACAAAATAGTATTAATTACCTTTCAGTCGATCTGGACAAAATACTGTATGATGTTCTTTTGAAAAACATATGAAGCATTTTTGATTAGATGAACAATTTCTACAGTTTGGTACATTTGATACTAAAAAAACAAAGTTATTTCAAGATAAGCTTGAAAACATTTCTGAGGATTCATAAACATAAGCTGCTTTCAGTTTTTGTTTTTAACTTTTTTCACTGTTGCAGTTAAAAGTTAACACCTCCCCCCAAAAAAACTCATGCAAATTGCGAAATTTAAAATGTTGTAAATGAATAGAAAAATTTAGTCACCTGTTGTTTGATTTAGACAATATTCAGCATGTTGATTTGTTAGAGAAAAACAGAGATCACAGATACGATTAGAAGAATAACAATTTGGTGCTTCACAAGCACTTAAACAACTACAACAGCAGTTTTTTCGACGAATAATTTCTTTTCGTTTTGAATCAGAAACATAAATACTGCAATTATGTGAAACGTGATTATCAAGATCACAGAAAAAACATGACATTTTTTTCAGATGCACACAATCGTTTGCAAAAAATTATGGCAAAAATTTAATGGGAGGGTAAGGTGTTCTGTTTACTGCTAAAATCAATGTTTGTGTGCCTTGCAAGGTCACCTAGTAAAAAAATTTTTTTTAAAGGAAGAACAGCAGCTGTTAACTACTGGACAAACAGGACAATTAAAAACATTTTTAACAATGGTAGAAAAAGTTTTTATTTCATAACATTACAATGCAAAGTATAACAAAAATGTATCCACTTAAACATTGTTCACTTGTGAAAAAATATTACTTTTTGTAAGAAATATCCTTGATTTAAAAAAATTAATATTTATTTGAAAATCATCAAAAAAATTTCAAAGAACACAAAAATACCACAAAATCCTCAGTTGTACAGTTACCTCAACTATTATTTTGTAATTCGTATTTTTCAGAAATACTGTCATTAAACCATGCATCAACATATACAATTGTTAAAGAATGAGAATTCAAAGTATATGTTTTGAAATGATTTGAAAGTTTGTTTTTAACGATCCGGTCAACGGCTATCCCTGAAGGTGGTACGTTGATGGAAAGAATAATGTTTGCAGATTTCTTCTAAAAAATTATTTGTTTCGCATGGTATAGTAGAAACAGATGGTTTGTTAAACGTCGCTTCAAAAAGATAAGACTTCATTTAAAAAAAAATTTGTACTAATAAATGATACCTTCATTAAAACCACCAACTGTTCAACATTGAAGCAAAAAGGTGAGTCAATTTTTAGATGAATTTTTGTTAATTTTTTAGCATGATTAAACTGAAGTAAATCATTTGTCCACGTGTTTTCAACAGTGATATTTGTTTGATGAATATCTATATTTTCAAGAATCGGTGCTTTTTGTAATATTTCTCGAAATGTTAATTTTTGTAAAAATTCTACTTTTTCACATATTAAAAATCTTGTATTTGATGATAGAAGCTGCAAGAATTCAATGGACGAAAGTGGTGATTGATAGACATCTAAGTAGCGGATGCGGAAACTGATGCTTTTGAAAGGCGATAGTCCGATACTTCCTGTATTGTGAACGTTTAATGAATTACGTGCTTGAGGATTACATTTAATAAGAGCTGTATCAGCAACAACAATATCTGAATCCAAAACATTTTTGATAGTTGTTTCAACAATTTCTTTTTGGATCTTGATTTTAAAAGATCCCATAAAGTAAAAATAGGTAGGAATTGATAAGCACAATAAATATTTTTCTTCTGGTGTTAAAAGTATCAAAAAACGTGACATTAAATCTTTGTCAATGTTTGGTGGAAACATATTTAATGCTGCAAACATAAAATTTATCAAAGAAATAATAAAAATAATTACTTGTAAGTCTATCAGGACAAAATACTGTATGATGATCTTGTGAAAAACAAATGTAACATTTTCGTTGATATAAACAATTTCTACAGATTGGTAAATTTGATGAGCTAGTGTTAACAGATGTTAAAGCTGAAAAATAAACGTCTAATGCTTTATGAGTGACAACTACAAAACTATAAAAAACAATTACCTGTCCTCCCATTTGGACAATATGCAGCGTGGTGATTTGCTTGTGAAAAACAGATTTTACATATTTGATTAATGTCAAAATTCGGAGAACTAGATGAGTCAGAAACACTCAAACAATTACAGCAGCAATTTTTTTGACGAACGATTTCTTTGCGTTGTAAATCAGAAACATAAATATCACAATTTTGTGAAACATGGTTATTCTTGGAACAGAAAAAGCAAGACATTTTTAAAGTTGCACACAATAATTTGCAAAAAATGTTATGGTTAGGTGTTCTGTCTGTTGTAAGAAACAATGCAAATCTAAATTGGAGGTTGACCTTAAAAAAGCAAAAAGAAAAAAATTTGGATGGACAGCAATTGTTAGCTATTGGTCAAACAAGTTTTTTAGGTATGTTTTTTATTAACCATGTTAAGCATTGACCAAAAAAAAGTGGTCCATACTTCACTATATCAAAACGCAATGGATACGAAAAACATTTTTAACTTTTTATTCATAAACATTGTAAGCTAAATAAAAAAAATGTAAACTATCAAAGGTTATTCAATTTAAAACTGCGAGCAAAAATCCCATTATGGATAACTGTCAATGATTTCAGATGTTCAAATTCAGCTGGAACAAAATGAGGAGCAAGTTTTGTTTTAATCATATCGAAAAATTCCTTACTAGAAACGTCTTCATTGATTTGAAGAGTAATATTAGCAGATTTTGTCTAAAAATTTTAAAGATTACTTTTGTGCTTTAAGTTCAAATAAAAAACCTTACTTTTATTAATGTTGCTAGCGTCTCAACACAAAAATCGAGTCCATCAATTGAAAGACGAAGCTTTTTTAAATGCACAACACCACTGAATTGAAATAGATCATTTGGCCATGAATTACAATCTTCAATATTTGTTTGATGAACATCAATTTCTTCTAAATTTGGTGCCTTCTTTAAAATTTCAGCGAAAGTAATTGTTGGTTCAAATTTAACATTTGCACATTTTAATATTTATGTTTTCAAAGATAAAAGCATGAAAAACATTTCACGAGAAAATGGTGAGATCCGAATATCTAAATATCGAATTCGAAAAACACTTGGTCTCAAAATAATTACAACTGTAGGGTTTTCACTAAAACCATAAAAGCCCCGAATAAAAAGTTGATTAACTATTATCAAATTAGCATTTTTAAAGTATCTTCTGCCGTTATGGCCAATGCTTTTATAGTGCTTAGCAAGAACCTTGAGACGTTTAATTGGCATTAAAGAGTACACAGCTGGAAAAGAAAATGCCAAAAAATACTTTTCTTCGATTGTTAGCATTTCCAAAAAACGAGAAAACAAATTATGATCAATTTTCGGAGGAAATAAATGATGCAAATGACGAGTCGAATGTTTGCCGCTGGAACAAAATATGCATTTCATTGTTAATTTTGATAGTTAGTAAAAAAAAGTAGTGAAAAAAATAAAAAAATAGAACAACAGACTAAAGTTTTTTTTTGTTATGTAATCAATAAATAATTATAGCAAGAAAAGATAATGGGCTTCAGCAATACAGATGAAAGATCAGGTCATTCAATGACATGTGAAAAAAAATTCAGGAAAATTTTTTGATCGAGTGTTTTTTCTGTGAGAACGTCAAGTTAAGATAAGAGGCTTGAGAACAGATGTGGAAGGATGTTTTTCACTATTTTTCAACCAAACCTTACTCTTTTTTATGGAGTAGTATTTACTTTGGGAGAATTATTTTAAGGTTAAATTACATCTTCAAAGTTATAACAGAAAATTTGCTAGCAAAACAAATAACAAGAAGCCATGGTTTACATGCAACAAAAAAATAATTATTCAACGCTAACAAAATCAAGAAATAGAAACATCTGTATGTTTATGGTGAATCTGATGTTCTAATAAACAAACTTGTTTTTTCAAATTCTCGAGAAATAAATGGCGATCAAGAAACGTATCATGAAATCGCAAAAACAAGTGAAAATATTCAGCATGATTTTGCTAAAATGATTGCGCTTAAAAGTAAATAATAATCTATCCAGAAACCATTTTGGAGTATGTATACTCGGTTTCAAAGAGGGATTGTCTTTATTTTAACAGGGTGTTAATTGTGCATTTTTGAGGGGATAAAAGATGTTGCTTTTTGTTTCAAACGTCCATGCAAATAGCTCAAGAAAAGGATTTTTTTGTAGGATCACATTAAAAAACAAAGAAAAACCACAAGGAGAGAAAGGTGTGAAGTGCTCAAGTAATACGGAAAAATGGAACCAAAAAAGTATAAGCGAAGGCCATATATGGCACTTATAAGAACAATTTGTTGCTTGCTTACTTCTTTGTTTTAAATAAAAAAATTACTGTCTATTTAACAGCAATCATTAATAAAAGATAGTTCAATTTTAGAATACACAGATAAGAAACTCAGAAAACATTAATTTATTTTTAAAACTTTGAATACCAACAAAATCAAAATAGTGACCATGTTAAAGAAAAACAAAACATGAAACAGCGCTTATCATATAATGTGTATTAAGTCCATATTCAATTTAAAGTATTCAGCACGATATTGCTAAAACGATGGTTTTTAAAATGACATTGTGAGCAGTCAAGAGATTATGTTTAGAGACGGGCAGGGAACACTCTTTTTTTCTTTCTTTTGAAAATTTTTTGGTTACCGTAATCCAAATACTAACTTCGCGACACTTTTTTTTACAAACTTAAAATCCGATCTACTAGACGTAGTAGTTTTACGTAGTTTTTTACGCTGATTCCAAAAATGGCATTTTTGGAAAAGTTTTCTTTGGCACAAATTGACGAAAATGTCATTTTTTTGTGTTTTTTTACAAAAACTTTTTATTGCATCGAGTTGCAGCCACAAAATTGGTACCATTCGATAGCTTTTCAAAAAATATTTTTATGCTGTAAAGGAAAATCACGCGAAATCAAGCGAAAAAATATGGCACTCAAAAAACGGCATTTTTCAGCTAAAAAAGTTTAGAAACCCTGTTCAAAAAAAGAAAGAGAAAGAAGTCGGCTGCGTGTGTGTCTCTTCTTTTCTTTTGAACCGGCTGCGAGGAAAAAAAGAGAAGGATGCACACACAAAAAAAGAGTGTTCCCTTTGACTTTTTTTGTCGACCATTTTTTTGGTTTTGCCGTTTTTTCAATGGCATTTTAAGTTAATTTTTTAATTTTGCTGCTTTTATTTTCGGTTTATTCAGGGTCGAAAATACTATAATCTAACCAAAAAGTTATTATTTTCTAAAAATTTTTTTGGAGGTGCCCGTCCCTAATTATGTTTAAAATGGTAACCGAAATTGCTGCATCAGATCAAATTGGTACAGAAAAGTCTTGCAAAGAGGGAAGCAAAGAAACCACCATAAGACAAAACAACTTACTTTACAATATTCCAAAAAATCATCCACGTTAAAGTCTTCACCTTCAATTTCATGCAAATACAGCGAATATATTTTTGACAAAAATTTTTGTTTCAGCAATGTTGTAAATGATTGGGAAGTTACTTCGACAGAAACTATTCTAAAAGAAGCAATTATTATTAAAGTATCATTAGGGATGACGCTTTAACGAATTATTTGAAAAATAGTAAAGCAGCTGCAACATTATGTTCCTTTCCTGCACAAATTCAGCAGCAGTAAAAACTGTTGAAGAAAATGCTAAACTAAGTCTTTTTTGTAACAATAATTAAAAATCATTAATTTTTCTATAAGAAATTATAAATTGATAATGGTCATATCATTTGCTAAATTGATGCAGAAAGATGTTAAAGAGTTACCAGCTATCTTCTTTACAAGAGATACAATATTGTTTAAAAAGAGCACAAAAAAATAAACATACTCCAAATTTTCTATTTTTGGCAAATACTGAGTAATATTTTCTAGCTTTGGAGCATTTGTAACATCATCCAAATTCCACCACTGAAAAATAATAACATTTCCACTTTGAAGTAAAAATTTTATTTCTTTATCCGACAAATCACATTCAATATAAATATATTTGGCATCACAACGATGCAGTTTGGAGATAAGAGAAGAAACCAAATGACTTGAGATAAAGGAGGCATGAAATGTTGTGGTAATAATAGTATCTTTCAGTAATTTATTCAACTTAAGGTCATAATTATTGGAGGTGAGTAAAAGGCTTTCTTCACAAAATTGAGTTTTCCCAGCAGAGCACAACACTCGACGACAAATAGGTGTTTGCTTTCTATCAAAAAAATATTTGCAGGATTGGTGGAGCTTTTTTAAGACATGTGAATTAGCATTTTCAAGAATGTAAGACATGATTGGTTTCTTGAAAGAGAAATTTTGAGGTTTAAAAGTATCATAAAAATTTTTACACAAAGCAGATATATCGATACTTTGAGATGCACTTTTTACAGTATTACCAGGTTCATTATTTTCACGTTTTACATTACTTTGATCTTCATTTTCTGGTTTAAAACGTTTTGGTGCAATTGGACCTTCTAAGTCAGAAGCTTCACTTTCGCTAATTTCGTTATCATCTGATTCATCGCTTTTAGTTTCCTCTTCATTACTTAATTCATCATTCTCACATTTATTTTTTTCTTCCTTTTTTTCGTCTGCTTTTTTGGATTCAAAATCAAATAAATTCTTCCATTTAACAAAAACAGGGCCATATTTTTCAACTTCTTGCTTATATTTTTCTTTCATATCAGCATCATCAAGAAAGAATCGACAGTACTTTGAATATACTTGTAACATTTCTTGGGAATCTTCTTCTCTTAAATATTCCATATAAAGCTTCCATAATTTAGTATCCAATAAATTTGATCCAAGACGATATTCTGCATTGTGTATTACAATTTCTTGTTCATCATTTGCATCTGCTACTTGACATAAAAGCTTAAACCATTCTTCAACATCATCTTCAACCGCTTTAATATCATCATATAATTTTTTATTGCTTTCATATAATTTAACAAGATCTTTTGGTAAAGCTCGATCTAAAATATATACTTTAAGATACTTATATGACTCCAAATATCCCTTACTTGATTCTCTTTCAATTTTATAAATTACTCTATTTAAATGTGAATGAGGAAACGATAAATAGTTCTTATTAGGTTTATAATCGTCCATATCATCATCCACGTCCGAATCAGCTCCAAAATTTAATGTTTTGTGCAAATAATGAGCTTCATCCTGTAATATCAATATTAGTGTAACTTCTGAAAACGGATTTGTTCAATTACCTTTGAATTTTTAAGATAATAGAAATCAAAATAACAATGATAATATGCTTTTAAAGCATTTTTCTTTAATGTTTCTTCGTCATCAGAATTCCTTAAATTTTATTTATATATTAGATTGAAAAAAATAATGCTTACTCTTTTATATCATCCCAGTATTCTTTTGGCATTAAATACATTGTTGAAAATTCTAACATTACTTCCGTCGATTTGGCGTCATCGTCTTCATATTCATCAAGCTTTTGTTCCAGTTCTTTAATAACTGTTTGATAGCTTGGATTAAGTTGTTTAAAATATGCATCTGATATTCTCATACTTTATCAATAACAAAAAAGAATATTAACCAAGAGCTAAAAAATTGCTTTAGTAAAAATAGATTGTCAACAAAACATACAACACCAAAAGTTTTCTAACAAATATTTTTAAATGTCAAGCTGGGAAAAAAGAAAATGGATAGACAGCGGTAAAATTTATTCATGAAAAGAAAATTATATATAAAAGAACCGTTTTTTCTCTCAGTTGTCTGGCAGTCCGTTTGATGGTTGTTGAGAAAATTTTTCATGGATAGCACAACAGACTTAAATAAAAAAATTTTAAACCCGCTAAAGAACATTTAAAATTTAAAACATTGGAGAAATAAAATGGCGCTTAAATTTTAAATGTTCACAAAAGAAAGATCATAGTAAGTGCGAGTCATTGTGCGGGAGGAGAGTATACATTTTTTTGAGCAGCCAGATAGCCAAACTTTTTCATCACTGCTGAACCAAAAACCATTGTTGTGATTCTTTTTTTTTGCAGTTTTTTGTTAGTTCTTAAAAAATTGCAGATGCATCTGTTGATGTACCAAAGAATTGTCTTCTATTTTAATGCAACAACAGACAAAAGACAACAGACAAAGAAGAGAAAATAGTATTTTTAGTTAGAAACTTTGTTGATTACAGCAAATCTTTTTAGTTGGGTGATATTATTTTTTTAAGCTTTACCTTTGAAAAAGAATTGATTGTTGCAGCAATTATTATCACATCAAATGAAAAATATGCAACACAAATTGAATTTTTTTCTGCCCAAAATTTCTGAAATGTTTCGCGTTTTTGCAACTGTTTTGCGAGTATTATTTTTTGTGCTAATACTTTATAACTTAAAATCAATTTTTAGATGAAATCTAAATCAATAAAATTGATCGCTTTTGATAGGAATCAAAATCTTCTATATGAAGGAAAATGCAGACTTCGAATTAATCGAATTTCATCAATGCTTTCTGTGGAACCCGAAAATGAAGGTAATGTGATGATTTTTATGAGAGCATTCAAAGCTAATAACTGCACTACTTATTTTAGAGTTTAAAATGATTTCAGCATTGTTTAAATGGTACTTTTTTATGGATAAGGTTACATCTTTTTTTGTTTTTGAATATACATAATATTATTCCTTCGTTTTTATTTAGAACTTTTTATTTGTTTTTGGTGAACATGCATTAAATGATTTTGCTTTAATCTTTGATGAAGAAGTTCGATGCAAAAAAGTTTATGATTATATTTGTAAAAATAATGTAAGCATATACAGATATATACTATCGAAATGTTATTACTTTTGCAGACTCAAAAGGACATTGAAAAACATATTCTGTATCAAAGGTTCTGGATCCCACTTTTTAAAAATTTTACTCTAAATGTAAATGCAAATGAAGAATTAAAACATATTTTTAACCAATGGATTGATAGACAAAACAAAGAAGAAAAAGAAAAATGTTACAAATTGTTGAAAGAAAATAACGTTATTGATATTATTTTTTCTTCAAATATTCCAACATCAAGCAGAAAGAAGGTAAATGAAAATGAAGATCAAGAAAATGGTACGACTGTTGTTGATAATTTAAGGTACTATTATTACGGTTTTGGAATAATCGTTAAAAAAAAAAGAATTTTAGATGTGGTAATGATCGTAAGAGAAGGCATATAAGCTGTGATCAAAACGATCGCGGTAAATTAAATAAAGATTCAGAGTAATTTTTGTAATTTTTTTTTGCAAAGTTTAATTTAAAAAAATTTAGAACAGACAGACAGGAACAAATGGTATTAAAAAATTTTGTGACAGCAGTTGATGCGAAACGTTTTAAACTCATAAACTGTAAAACCGAGTTTCGAACACTTCGAAGATTATTAATTTTTACTTCAACACAAAATACTCATTGCCATGAATTTGCTTGGAGTTATATAAAAAAGAGTGCATTGCACAGAAGTCATGACAAACACATTTTAAACTACTGTTTATCATGTAATTTCAACATATTTTTGACCATTTAAACTCAAAACCGTTTTTACCCAACATTTTCCTCTGATCTATGAGCACGTGATGAAATCAAGCATTAAATTTATACTGTAAATGGTGGTAATGTGTTCAAGCAAGAGAAAACCTTTTTAAATTAATACTTAAAAACACAATTGTTTTTGCAATTTGTACTTTCGACTCCATGATTTGAAGAATAAGAGATTACTATCTTTGTGTATGCTACATATTACATTCGTCAGTATTAAAAGTAATGACCAAGTGTATGGTTTTGGATTTAGATTTATTCCTTCTATCAATTGCACAATAACATAGTTAAAGAAATAAAACAGAGTTAAGACAATGAAAGATGACAAAAAAGACATTATTACAATACAAATTATAGAGAGCTATTCAATAGAGTTTTCATCGGTATTTTCATTTCTTTCATAGAGAACAAACGATTGAAGCACTGGAATCCATCTTTCTGAAAAACTTAATTCAAGCAAATATTTGAATAGACGATCGTGTGCAATAGCATATGGTCTTTTATTTTGTAAATCTGGATCTTTAACAACAATAAAATGTCTAAAGTCGTCCAGGCATCGGGTTGGTGGTCTTCCAATATTTCGTTTGCCTTATTGATATGTACTTAATCCTAATTTGACGAAAAAAAAACAGTAGCAAAAAATTAAATAATGAAATTTATTTACTTTTGAACGAATTCTCTCCTTTTTGCAAATATGATAAAAATAAATCACAATAATCACAAACCAACAACAAACAATTCTTTAATGCATATAACAATTGTAACATCTTTCAATTCATACAAGAGCACCAAGGCCCAACGATTTTTGAGATTTTGTGGACCAAAAAAAAGCATATAAAGGATTCTTTGATTTTTTCTCAACATTTCGTTTAAATTTGCAGTTAGGGGCTGTCCAGATGTCACGTGACACAAGTGATGGGTGGGGGGGGGGGGGGTCTAGCCGATTGTCACACCGCTTTGTACTTGTCGGCAAAAAGCTTTGATGTTTTGTCACCTGATGGGTGGGGGGTCAAAAAAGTCCGATTTTTGTGTCACGTGACATCTGGACAGCCCCTTATGCGTTAATTTAATGAATCCAATATTTGCAAATATCGTTCATGATTGCCGCATTATTGCGAAATCACTCCGCAGCGATAGACTTTAAGCCAAAAAAGAGAAAAACGAATTGTTACACGTTGAAAATCTTTAATTTCTTTTTTTTCTCTTTCGCTTTTTATCTTTCTCAATCTTTTCTCTTATGTTTATTTTTTAAATTTTTTGCGGACAAACTCCAAACCTCTACGGAGTGTGGATAGAAAGGTCTTATCGTTGGACCCAGTTGGGGCGTGTGAGCATGTATGTTTTAACTCATACTTCATAGATTTATGTACATGAAAACTCTTGCTAACAATATTGATTGTCAAAGATGAGGAACTGGAATTATACGGAACAAAATGACGTGAAAGCTTTTTTGCAATAGTTTTGTGAAAATTTTTATCCAAGGGACGTATAATTGAAAATGTAATATTTGCGTATTTATCCTAAAAATTATTAGTTATTTGTATTTTACATGCCGTAAACTTTCTAATTAAAGCTAAGCACATCTATTTTTCAAGTCAAAGTTTTTGAGAAATTAAAAAAGGTATATTTTTCGAATAATTTTGAGTCACCTACTTTTTCTCAACTACTACATGAAGATAATATATAGCCCTGATATTAATATTTGAAACAAGCTGTGCAGTAACAATATTTTCGTGCAAGGCTTGGAAAAAACTGACTGTGGATCGCACTCAAGAGGGAAAAAAATGTTGCCACCAACGTTTTTGGTAATTCAACATATGTTGTGTTGACTGACTACCACATGTTTAGACTCAACAGTCTTGTTTTCCTGCGTTTCATAAAGCATTATCGGTAACTTAATTAAAGCAAAATAAAATTAAAATACCTTTATCATAGTTGCCAAATTTTCAACATTGAAATCAAAATCTGTAGAAATTCTTAAATGAACATCTTTCAATATTGTGGCTTGATTAAATTCCAGGAGATCATCTGGCCATGAATTATCAATCTCAACATTTGTTTGATGAATATCAATTTCTTCAAGGAAAGGGGCAGCAATAAGAATTTCACGAAACATTAAGTTTTGTTTAAAATCTACTTTATCACATTCTAAAACACTCGTTTTTCGAGACAAAAGCTGCAAAAATTCAGAAGAAAAAATTGCTGCGCAATAAATTTCTAAACGTTCAATACGGAAAGAAATGTGCATTAATCCTGATAATATAACTTTTGGAACAAAGTTAAAGCGTTCACAATAATCAAATTCACGAAACTCATTTTGGATGTGAACTGTATCAGCAACAATGTAATCACAATGATAACTCAGAATACTTTCAATCACGGATGAAGAAATTACAATTATATTTCTATACACAACTTTGAATGGTCCAAAATTGGCAGGATTGAAGCTTTCTGGAAATGACATACATAGCAAATATTTTTCTTCCGGTGTTAGAAATTGCAAAAAACGTGTCATTAAATCATTGTCAATATTTGGAGCGAAATATTTCATAGCTGAAAAATAAAGGTTATTCACCAAATTCGGTAATAATAATCACCTTCTAGTCGATTAGGACAAAATACGGTATGATGGCTTCCTGAAAAGCAAATGAAACATTTCTGTTTACACAAGCAGTTTGGATCATCAAATAAAACAATGGTAGCTTCTTTATAAGCGGATAAGCAGTTAAAACAACATTTTTTTTGACGAAGATATTCTTCGCGTTGTTCATCTGATTGATAAATATCGCAATAATGTGAAACATGATTATTTGCCGAGCAGAAAATGCATGACATTCTTTTATTACACTAGTGTCGATTAATATATAAAAATAACAAGTAACTACAGAAATGAAATGCAAAAAATTTTTGTCGCTGATGATGGTTGTTGAATGTGCAAAATCAATATTAGTGTTTAGAGAGTTGCCTTAAGCCTAGTGTGTACAACAATGAATGAACTGTCTACTAACTAAAGGGGTCACTACTAATTCTTAAAGAAATGTGGTATGTAAGCGATAAATAGACAACATGTTAGATTTATCCATTATGTGCTAGATGGAAAGATTTTGGCACAGTTGATACTCTACAGTAGCGTGCAAAAGTTTTCGCCCTTGTAACCTTTTTGTGATAGCGGCGACATGGTAATTAAACGTTCAAATTCCATATTCAGCTTTTAAAAATGTAAAAGTAGGATACGTTTAATCATTGTGCCAACTCAAGAACGAGCATTGCAAGTGTAATTACCATACCATCGTTATCACAAAAAGTTTACAAGGGCAAAAACTTTTGCACGCCACTGTAACTGCAGTGGTACTTTTTTTCAGATATTCGGGCATAAGGTTAGAAAAGCAAAATTATATGAGACATAAGAAAAAATTTTCATTAATACATTTCTCATGAATTAATTTAGGTTACAACAAGTTGATTTGAAGCATTTAATGTTCATGGAAGACAAAATAGTAACATTTTATTTTTTTTATTTTTTTATTTTTTCCAGCAATTTTGTAAACCGCAATAATCACAAACAAACGATTCATTTAAACATAAAGCAAATTAAACATCTTTCAACTCATACTTCATAGAATGAACTACACTATAAGTCTTGTCATGAAAAAATATCGTCAGCGATGAAAAGCTGAAATTATACAGAATAAAATGGCTTGAAAGCTTTTCTGTAATTTTCTTTTCGAAATCTTTGTCCTCCGGCAATACAATGGAAAGTGAAATATTTGCATATTTTTTCTAAAAAAAATATCTGTTATCTATTTCGTTAAAAAGCAGAGTAAAATTATAATACCTTCATTAAAGTTGCCAAATTTTTAACACTAAAATTGAAATCAGAAGAAATTTTTAGGTGAACATCTTTTAATTTTGGAGCATGATTGAATTGAAGCAAATCACCAGGCCAAGAACAATCAACTTTAACATTGGTATGATAAATGTCAATTTCTTCTAGATATGGAGATTTTAACAAAATCTCTTGAAAGGTTAATTTTTGAAGAAATTCAACTTTTCCACATTGCAAAATCTTTGTTTTTGGTGATAAAAGTTGAAAGAATTCAGAAGTTAAAAATGGCGTCTTATGAATTTCTAAACGTTGGATACGGAAAGAGATATGCGTTAATTTTGATAATCCAATACTTTCTTCAAGTTTGACACCATAGCGATAATTATAATTATTTTCGATTCGAGCTATTTCAGCTACAAAATACTCACAATCACAACCAGAATACGACGCCTTTTTTATATCCGTTGAAGAAATTATATTTTTATACGTAATTTTGAATGACTTGAGTTTGACGCATTTAAAATTATCTGGGGATGATAAACACAATAAATATTTCTCTTCTGTTGTTAAGACCGACAGGAAACGTGGCATTAAATCTTTGTCAACATTAGGTGGGAAAAATCCGTTTGCTGAAATATGATTTTTATTAAACATTTGTAGTTCTTATGCTGTGTTCGAACCAGCGTTATCAACTTGTCCAAAAAAACATTACCAACTTGTTAGGTTAGACCCAGCTAAGGATGCCTGATGTAACGCTAGTACTCTCAAAAAAGATCAAAAATTCTTATTACCTTCTGAACGATCTGGACAAAATACTGTATAATGGCTTCTTGAAAAGCAGATGAAACATTTTTGTTTAAATATGCAGTTTGGAACATTATAAGAGAGACAGGTAGTATTCTTAAACGGAGTTAAACAATTAAAACAGCATTTCTTTTGACGAAGATATTCTTCCCGTTTTTCATCACACTGATAAGTATCACAATAGTGAGAAACATGATTATTGCTGAAACAGAAAACGCAAGACATTTTAAATTATTCGCTGCAATGTTGAAAATTATAATATAAAAACAACCAATAACAACAAAAATGCAATAAAAATTTTTTTTGTTGCTGGTGGTTGTTCAATGTGCAAAATCAATATTAGTTTTTAGAGAATCAGTCAAGTTGCCTTAAACCAAGTGTGCACAACAGTGAATGAACAGGCCATTAGTTAAAAGGAAAAAGGAGTCAATATTAATACTTAAAAATCATGTAATATAAGTGTAGAAAAGACAACTGCTGGAATTATCCGTATTGCGCTAGTTAATGAGACAAAAGTCGACTATCTAAAATAAAATGACTGAAAGATAGAGCTGCATTTTTTTATCAGACTTTTATGCACGGTTGCACGGTGCTACATGTAGCGTAGACCTTTTATGTAAAATACCGACAAAATTATGTGTAAGAGTGGCTTAAGACAAAAAAAGTGAACTAATTTGATGTATAATGAAATGATCCGACGCATTTAATGTTCATCAAAAACAAACAACTAACTTTATATAGAAATTTTTATTCATCTTCTCTGTCGTTATGCAAACAACTTTTGTAAATTGTAATAATCACAAACAAACAACATGCGATTCATTAATACACAAAACAAGTTAAACATCTGTCAACTCATATTTCATAGAGTCAATTACATTAAAAATTTTGTCAACATTATTAATGGTCAAAGATGAGAAGCTGGAATTATTCGGAACAAAGTGAGTTGAAAGCTTTTTTGCAATAGTTTTGTCAAAATCGGTGTCTTCTGGTAGAAAAATGGAAAGGGAAATATTTGCATTTTTCTTCTAAAAAATTGTAATAGTTTTGCATAATATGCTTATGGTACTTTTAACAAACCTTCATTAAAGCTGCCAAACTTTCAATATCAAAGTTAAATCCAGTGCCAATTTTAAGGTGAATATCTTTTAGTTTTTCAGCTTGATTAAATTGAAAAAGATCATTGGGCCATGAGTTCTCAACTCTAACATTTGTTTGATGTATATCAATTTCTTCCATATATGGTGGTGCTTTTAACAAAATTTCTTGAAATGCTAATTCTTGGAGAAATTCAACTTTTCCACATTTAAGAATTTTTATTTTTTGAGACAACAATTGCAAGAATTCAGCAGTTAAAAATTTTGTCTTATAGATTTGTAAATTTCGAATACGAAAAGTAATATGCTTAAGCTTGGATAATCCAATACTTCCTTGGGGAAGAACAGAAGTACGATAGCAACAGCCATATTCACGGGAATCAATTCGAGCTATTTCAGCAACAATATAATCACAATTTGATGCCGTTTTAATATCCCGTGAAAAAATTTCTCTACTGTATTTTACTTTGAAAGGGGTCAAATTTCTAGATTTAAAGCAGACAGGAACACATAGGCATAAAAAATATTTTTCTTCCAGAGTTAAAACTTGAAAAAAACGAGGAAATAAATCTCTGTCAATATTTGGTAAAAAAGTATTTAATGCTAGGAAAATTGTATGATAAAATGAAAATTAAGTTTGTAATTATAATCACCTGTAAGTCTATCTGGGCAAAATACTGTATGATGATCTTTTGAAAAGCAAATAAAACATTTTCGTTTATAGCAGCAATGGTTACACGATAAATAATTTATCGGTTCTTTAAAAGCATTTGTTAAACAATTTACACAACACTTTTTTTGGCAAACAATTTTTTTTCGTTCTTTGTTAGATTTATAAATATCGCAATTATGTGTAACATGATTATTGCTGGAACAGAAAAAGCAGGACATTTTTTTGTTGAAACACTGCCAGTTGTATTATAAAAAAACGAACTGAATATGCCTTTGCAGTAACAACAGAAAAGCAATAAAATATTGTTAGTTTTTAGTGGTGACAGTATGTGCAAAAATCAATGTAGCAGTCTCTTGTGCTGCATAAAATGGCTACATGATGTCTCGGTTCTCTTTAGTTCGTTTTCTCTCTCTCTATACATGTCATTGGGTAGACATAAACAGTTGTATAAAAAGTTTTTTAAAAAATACAGTATTGTAGTTCAGAGAAGACAACTGCATGATTTTTCCATCTAATAGTAAAAAAGACACAGTTGAATCTCTTAAGTTATGGACACCACAGAGGGCTGAGAGAGAGAACTGCATTTATATTTCTTATCATACCTCTTTGCGGCATAAATCTTGTGAATATTTTCCCCAGGTGATAAGTTCAATTACAGTGAAATGATTTAAGTCATTTAATTTACATGTAAAACAGGATATTACCTTACAATATTCTTTTTCTTTTTTATGTTTTTATTTAAACATGACAAAAACAAGTATTTTTTTCACAACTTTTATATACCGCAATAATCACCTACAAACCACATAGAAATCCTTAATGCACATAGTAGGTTAAAAATCCTTCAACTCATATTTCATAGAGTAAATTACATTAAAGCACTTGTCAACAATATAAATTGTTAAAGAGGAGAAGCTGAAATTATATGGAACAAAGTGAGTTGAAAGCTTTTTTGTAATTTTCTTTTTAAAATCTTTGTCTTCAGGCAATTCAGTAAAAAGTGATATATTTGCATATCTATTCTAAAAAAATCTGTTATTTATTTTGCAAAATATGTTTGAAGAAAAATTAAAATACCTTCATTAAAAAGCTTGCCAAATTTTCAACATTAAAAGTAAAAGCTTTTGAAACTTTTAGGGAAACATCTTTTAATTTTGGAGCTTGATTAAAATGGATTAAATTATCTAGCCAAGAATTATCAACTTTAACATTGGTGTAACGAATATCAATTTCTTCAAGAAAAGGTGATTTCAACAAAATTTCTTGAAATATTAATTTTTGTAAAAACTCTACTTCTCCACATATTAAAATTCTAGTTTTTCGTGACAAAAGCTGCAAAAATTCTGCTGATAAAAACGAGGTGCAAAACATTTCTATTCGTCGGATGCGGAAAGAGATGTGCATTAATTTTGATAATCCAATACTTCCTTGGGGAATAACTTTATGATTATAAAAAAAACTAAATTCACGTAAATTATTTTCAATACGAGCTGTATCAGCTGCAAAAAAATCAGAATGAATATTCCAAATATTTTTGATATCGGATGAAGAAATTTCTTCTTTATACGATACTTTAAATCTTTGCAGATTGGCAGATTTGAAGTTGTCTGGGGATGATAAACAGAGTAAATATCTTTCTTCTCCAGTTAAAAATCGCAAAAAACATGGTATTAAATCACTGTCAACATTTGGAGGAAAAAAGTTTAGAACTGAAACGTTACTTTTTGCATGAAAATTGAAAAGTGAAATTACCAGTAATTCTATCTGGACAAAATACAGTATGATGACTTCTTGAAAAGCAAATAAAACATTTTCGTTTACGTAAGCAGTTTGGATCATTATAAAAAATACTGACTGCTTTTTTAAAAGGAGCTAAACAATTAAAACACAATTTTCTTTGACGAAGGAATTCTTCACGTTGTTCATCAAATTTATAAATGTCGCAATTATGTGTAACATGATTATTGCTGGAACAGAAAAAGCAGGACATTTTTTTACTGAAAAGCTTTTAATTTTTTTATTGTTAATAAAGTGAACCAACAAAATAAGTCTTTAAAATAACAGCAAAAATTGAATAATAAAAGTTTATTTTTGCATGTAGTTGAATGTATAAAATCAATATTAGTGTTTAGGCAAAATAAACTTTTGTCTGATTGAAAATAAGCCATGGGCATGCCATCAAATAGACTTGATTGATTAGGAAAAAGCAAGGGATTATTAAGCCCTTTATAAAATTTTGTTGATATGTATGGCAATGTGCATTGTTCACTTAAGTGGTGCAGTTGTTTTAAAATAATAGAGAAAATGTGGGGAAAACGGACAAACATGCATAGGTATTACTTATCGGATCTACATTCATGGTTTGTCCATTTTTTAGTCGATGTAAATATTTATAAAATTTTTATTGCTAATTTTTAAACTTTTAAAGAGAAAATGTAAAACAAAAAGCTAGCAATTTTTCAACCATCTGCAAACTATTTTTATTCCTTCTCATAAAAGCACAATACATAAAACAAAAATAAACAATTTAACCACTTTTCAGCTCATACTTTTTTGAATCAATTACAGAAAAATTATTATCTACAAAAAACACTGTCAATGGTTGGAGGTTAAAAATATGCTGTTTAAAACACTTTGAAAGTCTATAGTTTATAATGGACATTCTTCTTCCGACTTTCTCTGATGGTGATAAAGGTAATACAGTAGTAAGCGAGACAGTTGCTGATTTTTCCTAAAAAGTGTTTATTATTTTTAAAGTGATAGTCATATGTGGCGTGAACGCTTTTTTACCTTTATTAATTTTGCCAAACTGACAACATTAAATACAAATTCAGGGTCGATTTCTAGATGAACACGTTTTAATTTTGTGGCATGATTAAACTGAAGTAAGCTATCGGGCCATAATTTTTCAATTATAACACCTGCTTGATGGAGGTCAATCTCTTCGAGATATGGTGCAGCTTTAAGAATCTGTTTAAAAGTTAATATGGGGTAAAATTCTATTTTCCCACATTTTAAGATTTTCGTTTTTGAAGATAGCAGCTGTAAAAATTCATAAGAACTAAAATTTGAGCCACTAACTTCTAAATGTCGGATACGAAAACTAAGAAACACAAAATGAAGTATTCCAATATATGTTGAACTCAAATAGTAAAGAAAGCTATGTTCTTGATGTTCGTTTTTGATAGTTGCTTTATCGGCTACAAGAAGATCACAGTCTTGAATATTTTTAAGTTCAACAGCAGAAATTTCTTTTTGATATTTGATTTTGCATGGCTTGATTTTAGAAAGATCAAAACAGGCTGGAGAAGATAACCATAACAAATGTTTTTCTTCTTCGGTCAGCATCAACAAAAAACGTGGCAGTAAAATTTCGTCAATATTTGGAGCAAACATATAGGCAAATATTGGCATCTATTTAATTGTTACCGCAAAATTAATGAATTTTGACCGCAAATTTTTTTATGACCTCAAATTATTGAATTTTGACCGCAAATTTATTTTTTTTCAAATAATAAGTAATATTTTATGCTGAATGCTGTGGCCTCTATTAAAATGGATTAAATGATTCTGGAAGCTCCAGAATCCCCAGATTCTTAAATTTTTAAAAGTTTTTTCACCAAAATTATTTTTTGACCAGAATTTTACGGGGAGTTCATTGGCCTCTATAAAAATAGTTGGAGGATTCAGAATCAACGGATTCAGAAGGCGAAATTTTTTTATCAATAATCCATCAATACTCAGAGCTATGCAACTTGTCTTTGTTTACGATCCGCTTGTTTCAGGTAGTTATTAAAAATTAAATGATATAGTAGTTTTTATTTGCTTTAACTATTGTAATTGTTAGCTGCAGTATTTGTCATTACTCTTTTAAATAAGTTCCTTTTAAAATAATTTATATGAAGAATACTGGAACATTTTTAAGTAAATTTCGAACCGGAAGTGTGTAATTTAGTATTGATATGACAAAGTAATTAGCGTTAACCAAAATATGAACTTAAATCAATTTTACATAAACAAATAATTTAAAAAAGCAGGTAATATGTTTTTTTTAAAGTAAAAATTTTTTGGAGATACAAATAAAAGGTGGTCTGGAGATAACAATAAAGCGTTTTTGGGGATGATAATATAAAGACATAATATTGCTAGAGATAGCATCACAAAAAAAATTGTTGTACAATAAAAAATAAAGAATTAAAAAAAGAATTTTATTTTGCAAGAGCTGGAGTAAATTTTCTTGGACGTCCTCTTTTATTCCTTCTAGCTTCATTTAAATATTGCCTCATTGGAGCGACATCTGGAAAGTGACGTTTTTTGAGAGCAACTTCGACGATAAGAATATGTTTGCATAATTTACGTCGAGCACCGATAGGACAATTACAAGTAAATTGGTTGTCATAAAGCAACGAAGGTGTAACTACAGCAACATTTTCATTAAAATTTTGAACATCTTCATCATCCCATTCAATCATATCCATTGAATTCAAAAAATTCAGCAAATTCAACAACATTTTCATTTTCAGATAATTGCCATTCACCAATAATTGCAGCTGCCAAAATATCAAAATGTTCTTCTGATGAACAATAAGCAAGCTTGTAAATTTCATTCTTTATTGCATCAGTTTCAGACTTGGAAAGATGTAAAGCAATGAATTTTTTATTACAAGCTGCAATAACATGGTAAAAACAGCTTCTCTTTCTTGCCCTTGGAAATACAATTGCTGCAGCAGCAGCGATAGCTCGAGAATTGTCAGCCATTAATTCAACTGGACACCATTCTCCTTCACAAAATTGATTGCTTTTCATACATTGGAATACCCATTTGAAGGTGTTTGTGGATTCCGAGCTTACAATGGCAACAGCTGAAAAACAAGGATATTAAATCTCAGTTCCAATTTAATAAACAAAAAGCATACCTGTAACATGAACATGTCGATTCACATCAGAATATCCAAAAAGAAGAACGACAAAACCATCATAAATAAGTTTGTAAGTGCCGTCAACCATTGCATGTCTTTGTTGACGTTGTTTTTCAATTAATGATTTAGAAGTATATATCATTGCAAAATCACTTTTAGATGGATCAGCTTCATTAACAATAAATTTAAAATCCATTAAATCTGGATCATTATCCATGAAAGTTTTTACTTTTGCTTCGATATCATCGAAACTCAAATTGCCGCCATTTGGAAGCAAAATCCGTTTTGCATAAGATACACGATTTCGGATTTGTGTTGGAGTTGCTTGTTTCAATCCATTAGTTGTACATGCTTGAAGAATTGCAAGAGAATTAGTAGTTTCTTTTCCAATCAGACGTTCAGTGATAAGCTTCTTGATATCACCTGATACACCACCTTTTCGTTCTCGAGTACCATGATTATGCTTTTCTTCAGATGTTTTAATAGAATGTTGAAGATCAGGTGTTACTGTGGTTCTCCATCTATAAGGACAGCATGCAGTTCTGCATTTAAAATAAGAAACTTGATTCTTTGTCTTATCGCTGAAATGTGAAACATACAGATTTTAGCATTCACTTGTATTTTGGTAAACCTACAATATAAGACCAACACTTTTAGCTTGAGCTTTAACTTCTTGTAAGCTTTTGACTTCTTCCAAATGTACATATACTGCAGCATTTTTGGCAGGGGGTTCAGAAATTTCTGTAACAATTTCTTCGGCATTTTCTATTTCGCTGCTACTATTAAGATTAACATCAATAATCTGCAAATGTAATACATTTAGAAAGGAGAAAGATGATGTTTTAAGCCTACTTGTGATTGTTGAATTCGAGTAGATGAAGCTGTTTGAATATTCATATTTGCTACAATTGCTTTAACAAATTTTACTGTATCTTCATTATAAGGTCTTTCAACATCAATCACAGCAAATTCATTGTTTTTTATGCTTGATTTCAAAAGATTGCTCAAAAATTCCATTTCTTTAACTTCAACACCATTAATTCCAACGATACGATCACCAGCTAAAAGTTCAGCTTCTTCTGCAGGGCTTTGTGGCAAAATTTGAACAATATAAATTTTATCATCTATCGTGGGCTTGCATCTAAATCCTAATGCTGATCCGCCATCTGCAAATATTGTAATTTGAACGGATTCAAATCCTGCTGCACCGTTAACTAAACTTTGGAACATTTTAATTTTGATTATGCTAGAAATTAACTACCTGCAGCATTTTTCGAGCTACTAACAGTATCTTTATGAAAACATTGTTTATTATTTTGATTTAAATTGATGCTATTATATTGGCCATTAGCTTGAGAGACACCATCACAGATCAATTATTTGACAAACAATAATCTTTTGTTGCCATCAAAATAACTTTCTAAATAACCCGAAGCTTTTAAAATCCACACCAATACAAAAAAAATGACAGTAAAAAAAAACAAAGTGTGTTTTAATCTATAATTCAAAATGCAATAGTATTTTTATAAAATACTTATTAAAAAATAAATTTTTATGGCAAATAAATAATAAAGCTGATGTGGCAACAAAATTTAATTTGTTGAAAAAATAGCCACAGCACCATTGAAATACACAGACGAACACACAGCAAATAGTGTGCTTAAGCAACAATGATGTAACTTAATGTTTAACAAAACTGGAGGATTCTGAATCCTCCAACTATTTTTATAGAGGCCAATGAACTCCCCGTAAAATTCTGGTCAAAAAATAATTTTGATGAAAAAACTTTTAAAAATTTAAGAATCTGGGGATTCTGGAACTTCCAGAATCGTTTAATCCATTTTAATAGAGGCCACAGCATTCAGCATAAAATATTACTTATTATTTGAAAAAAAAATAAATTTGCGGTCAAAATTCAATAATTTGCGGTAACAATTAAATAGATGCCAAACATATATGTAGCTGAAAAAAATATTTTTGTCACCCAGTTTTTATAGCATTAATTACCTTTAAATCTTTCTGGACAAAATACTGTATGATGTTTTCTTGAAAAACAAATAAAACATTGTCGATGACATTCACAATTTTTACAGAATTCCTTATTAATACCATTATTTTCTTCCCAAGCAGTTAAACAGCTACGGCAACAATTTCTTAAACTAAGAATTCTTTGACGTTCTTTATTTGTGAAATAAAAATCACAATTTTGTGATACATGATTATTATAGCCACAGAAAAAGCAGGACATCGTAATTCACGACCGTTGTTTGCGAGTTTATCAGAATAAGAAAGCAAAAATGGAAAAACCACTTTTATTATTATGCATGTGAACGCATAAAATCAATATTAGTGCTGAGTTAAAATGCCTTGAAAGATAAAAAATGAGAGAGTTTTTCATTGAAATTAATCAAGGTTTTTAAACTTTAATTTGGGAAGAATTTCTTTGTTATTTCGTTTGATCAAAATTTAAGAAATAAAGAAAAAAGCAGCACTTGTTTATAGAAAAATATCTACATTTTTGGCTAAAAAAACATTGTTATAACGTAATACAGTGAACAAAGTGAGCAAAAAAAAAACATTTTATCTAACATATAAAATACTGTTACATAATACTGATGCAATTACGCATTGACCAGTTTATAATTTTGAATGAAAACATTATGATGAAAAATTTTTAGTGATTTCCAGTAATCAGATTCAACTCCTACAAAATATGGTGAAAGTTTAGCTGTTACCTTTTTAAGAAACTTTTGTTTATTAAACGGCTGGTTACAAGGAGGGTTGATGTAAAGTCTGATTTTAGCAGATTTTGTCTAAAAATAATTACAGCTCTTGAGATTATTGGTTATTATGTTTTGTCAAGCCTGTATCAGGGTTTATTTTCGAAGGGCGCTTAAGCCTTTAAGGGAAGGCTGGCCTTTGATAATTTGCCGTCTTTTATATCGTGGCGGCAAAATATCAAAGAAATTTAAAATTATGGGATAATATTGAGTTAACATTTAATACAAACAATACAAAAAAAGAATAATCTTACATTTATCAATGCAGCTAATTTCCCAGAATCAAAATCTAATCCATTAATAGGAAGATGAAGTTCTTTAAAATTTGCAGCTTGGTTAAATTGAAGTAAATCATCAATCCATGAATTATTAACTTCAATATTGGTGCAATAAAAATCAATTTGTTCTAAATTTGGTGCTTTCTGTATAACTTCAGCAAATGTTATCTCTGGAATAAATTTCATATTTGAGCACCACAGAAGTTTCATTTCACATGATAAAAGTTTCAGAAATGAATCAGCTGAACATCGAATTTGGATGTTCTTGTTCCGAAAAATTTCTGGTGTTGAAAAACTTTCAGTATTATTGGTGATAATGCATCTGTGGTAAAATTCAACATATAAATTGTTTACCACTACTAAATTTGACTTCTGTAATTTTTTGTTGTTTAGGATATTTTCGAGTTTCGAGGCAACGACTTCAGGTGGATTGATTTTGCTTGCTTCAAAAATGGTTGGCAACGATAGAAACAACAAGTATTTTTCATCAACTGTTAAGAGCTGTATAAAACGAGTTAATAAATCTTTATCAATATTGGGAGAAAAGAAGTTTGACGCTAAAAATTAAATTTATAATGTTTCACTATTATTTAAATCAAAGAAAAACAATCCACTCAAAGTAACTATAATTTTAAAACAGTTATGAAGCAACTTTGGTTATAACTTTTTTATTCATTTATGCGCAGCACTCTGCGTCAAATTCCAAGTAAAGCATTAAAATTGTTACCCCTTTTTTGATACGGACAATAAAAAGTATGATTCAATCACCTTTAAGTCTTTCTGGACAAAAAACTGTATGATGTTCTCTTGAAAAACAAATATAACATTTTCGATAAGATTCACAATTTTTACAGAATTCCTCATCAACACCATTACTATTTTCTTCAAAAGCAGTTAAACAGCTACGACAACAATTTCTTAAACTAAGAATCCTTTGACGTTCTTTATCAGTGAAGTAAAAGTCACAATTTTGTGATACGTGATTATTATAGCCACAGAAAAAGCAGGACATTTTAGTAATGCAAAAGTTTTATTGGCAAGTGAATAATAAAAAAAATGAAGACAATAATGGAATGACTACATTTATTTTTCGACCTGTGAATATATAAAATCAATATATTTGTGTCGAGGCATTATGCCTTGAAAGAATTTTAATTTCATTGTATACAGATACTTTTCTGCGGTATTTTATTTACCATACTTGATTCAGTTACATGCAATGGATTTTTAACCTAAATTTGAAAAGCATTTCTTATCAAATTTAAAATTTTTTTGATAAAATTTTATTTCGGCTGTTTTAAGAAGACGAAAAAAATGGACGAAATAGCCTAATATGCCAGAATAATATTTTGAAAAATAATATAACTCCAATTATAACTGTAATTTATAGTTATCTAAAAAGTCTTTTATTCCTTGAAACAAAAAAGTACAAAAAATATTCACTTAAGTTTATTTCAAATTATAGCTACAAGAAAAAACATCTCCAAATATAATTCTTAAAGTTTTCCACAAATTAAATGCATCAGCTGGAACAAAATATGGTGAAAGCTTTTCTGTTACGATTTCTTCCGCTTTTTGTCTATCAAATGGTTCATCTTTAGGTATGCGAATGTAAAGAGACATAGTAATACATTTTTTCTGAAAATATTAAAATCAAAAAATGCACTTTACTAATTTTTATAAAAGTTTTAAAATATTTTTTAAGATTTTTGTCGCTAAAACTTACTTTAAAAATGGCTGCTATGCTTTCAACATTAAAATTAAAATCATTAATATGTATGCTAATTCTATTTAGGTTTTCAATTGGATTTAATTGAAGCAAGTCTTCTGGCCATGTTTCAACATTTGTTTGTTGAATATCAATGTCTTCAAGATTCGGTGCTTTTTGTAAAATTTTTCTAAATCTTAATTTTGGATAAAATTCTACTTTTTTACATTTTAAAATCCATGTTGTGGATGATAGAAGCTGCAAAAAATCGCTGGATTTTAATAGTGACAAAGTAATCTCCAAATAAAAAATGCGAAACATAGCGAATTGCAAGCGGGATGAGACAACGTTTTGAGCTACATTTATGTTAGCTGTTCTAAAATCTTTTTTTAAACAAAGATTGGGCATGAGAATAAGAAAATTAAATTTTGAATTATTTTTTATGGTTAATAAATTGCTTTCATTTTTTAAAATCCTTTTTAGAGGCTTCCATTTGATGATATTGCAAATAATTGGGAATGAAAGAAATAATAAGTGTCTTTCTTCAGCAGTTAAAATTTCCACAAAACGTGATAATATAGTTTGATCAAGGTTTGGAAGAAAGAGTTTATGAGTAAGTACTAAAAATGACAAAAAGAAGTTTAATGAATTAAATAACATAAAATATTACCAGTAGGACAATATACAGTGTGATGACCAAATGTAAAACAAATATAACATCTTTGCTTTGATTTACATTTTTCACATCTTTCAGAATTTTGCTCGGTTCTATCAGCTTCTCCATTATTAGCAGTCAAACAATAACGACAGCAATTTCTTAAACGTAAAATTTCCCAACGCTCTTCCTTTGTAACATAAAAATCGCAATTGTGTGAAACATGATTGTTATGGCCACAAAAAATACACAACATATTTAACCTATTGATATCAGTAATGCAGATACAGCTTTGAAAAAAATTGTGGTATACAATAAAAAAAAAGAAGAATAAGTTAAGATAAATGGCACAGGACAATAACTTTATTATAGATAATCAATGAAAACTCTGAGGCAAAAAGGTAAATGCTGTTTATCTTTGCATACTTTGGGATTTAGTTGTAACCAACTTTATCTTTAGTGTTTGTATCTTAAATCCTTAAATAAAAAAGGCACATAAAAAAGTTCATATTAAAATTTAACAAAAAAATGGTGTTTGTGGTTTAAAAATATTTCCAGATAAAACATTTTATTTCATTAAAAAACTGTTATAAAATTAAAAAAAAATATGCATAAAGTTATGTATCTTTCAATTTATAATTGCGTAAAAAGACATTTTTGATAACAATTTGTAACGATTTATAAAAATCAGATTCAGCAAGCACAAAATGAGATGAAAGTTTTTCTTTTATCATTTCAAGAGATTTCTTTTTATCATATGGTTCACCCCAAGGATGGTTGATGTAAAGAGTAGCATCAATTGATTTATCCTGCAAAAAAATATACAAAGCTTTTGTGGTTATTTTCATGGCTTGAACTTACAAGGGACCGTTTTCAGATGTCCACCCCAGATTTCTTCATCATAGTGGGGAATCGACAGCTCATAGTAAGGTATGAAAAACCCCCAAGGGATTTTTGCTGCTTTAGCAATTTTTGGATTTCATAGCATTTTGCTATTACACAATAAGTAGCACACGATGAACGTCTTAGTATATGAATTACGTTTGTGAGGGTTTTAGATGGATGTAACGGCATGAAATATGATTAATTATCTATGAAATATTATATTTTAGCATATTCAACCATCTAAAATCATCACAATCGTTATTTACAAACTAAGACGTTCATCGTCTGCTACTTATAGTGTAATAGCAAAATGCTATTAAATCCATAAATTGCTAAAGCAGCAAAAATCCCTTGGGGGTTTTTCATACCTTACTATGAGCTGTCGATTCCCCACTATGATGAAGAAATCTGGGGTGGACATCTGAAAACGGTCCCTTGTTAGAGGACTTACTTTAATGAATGTAGCTAGCTTTGCAACACTAAAGTTTAATTCATCAACTGAAAGACGAAGTTGTTTTAACTTTTCCCCTTGGTGGAAATGAAGCAAATCATCCAGCCATGTATTACCAACTTCAATATTTGTTCCAGCAAAATCAATTACTTCCATATTTGGCGCTTCTTGTAATATTTCAGCAAATGTTATCTTTGGAATAAATTTCATATTTGTGCACACTAGATGTTTCATTTTAGGTGTGAGCAATCGCAGGAACGGATAAGCTGAACATTGAATTTGGAAATTCTGATCTCGGAAAACTGGGGGAGTTGAAAATCTTTCAAGAGGGGGTATGATACAACATCTGTAGTAATCCTCAACACAAAGGTCATTAATTACTATCAGATTTGACACCTTTGATACTTTATTTTTCGGAACATTGTTCAGCTTTGTGGCAATGATTTTGTTTGATTTAAAAATGGTTGGAGATGATAGAAATAACAAATATTTTTCGTCCACTGTGAAAAGCTGCATAAAACGGGTTAATAGATCTTTGTCAATATTTGGAGGAAATAATTTTGATGCTAAAAAATAAATTTACATTGTTACGCCATCGCGTTTTGGTTTTAGCTTGCTGTGAGCAGCGACTATTAGGTAGAATCTCTATGAAATTAGCATAATATTAAAACAGGCATTAAAAACTATAAGGAAAATTAGATTTCCACTTTTCTATTAATTCATGCACAGTCCTCCGCGTCATCTTTTAAATAAAGCTTTAAATATAATTTACCTCTTATTTGATATGGACAATAAACAGTATGATGGTCTTTTGAAAAACAAACATAACATTTTTTCTTAGATTTACAGCATCTAAAGCTTGTTTCAGTATTTTGACCGTTGCCCTTTTGCAGTATTGTTAAGCAATTACGACAACAATCTTTTAAACGTAAAATTTCCCAACGCTCTTCATTTGTAACATAACAGTCGCAGTTTTGTGATAAATGATAATTATGACCACAAAAAATACAAGACATAATTGAACTAATAATACAGTGATATTAAAAATGAGAGATTCAATTTTTGTTTTTTAATGCAGAAACAACATTTTTTTTGTCAATCAATTTTCCAGCATTTGTTTTTAAGTGGCATGTGAAAGAATAGTTTTTTGAATGTATAAACGTGGCAGGTACAGGACAGAAATTTTCTTGCGAGGGCAAGGGCAAAAGTTTTGAGCTGATGAGACAGAGTGTGAGATGCAAACAAAAAATTTTTAACATTACTTTACTCTCGACTTTTTTAATTGTAACAACGATATTTTAGGAGCATTCTGAATCAAAGAAATGGAGAAGAAAAAGTTTGATGATAATTATTTCCTCGTCGAGATGATTAAAATGATGTGTACTTTTCAAAACTTTTTATTTTCTTTCATGCAAAAAATCTTTTGACGCTATTATTACCTCTTTTTAAAAAAACATTTAAATAGCATTAATTAGTTAAGGTAGAAGAATACAAAATCTTTCACTGGATGCTTCTTTTCACCGTGACAAAGTTACTTTTTGACATTTAAATAAAATTAAGGTTAATTAATCATTTTAAAAGACAGAAAAAAATTCTCTTCCGCAAATTGTTTTATCGACCTTCTTTTTTTCTCTTTTCATCAATTCTGTTAGACAAGAAAAACAATGTTATTTTATTTCCTGTGTTTATTTTTTAGATCGAAAAGAAAAGAAGGTAGGAAATAAATTTTCTGGAGCGAAAAAATTCATGTACTCAAAAAGTGAATTTATTGAAGTGAATTAGTTTAATTTCTTTTTTTGTATTTTATGATGGTGAGACAAATAAACCTTTTAATAATTTTTGCTTTAATAATATGTTGTAATGGATGCTTTCGTACTCCAAATCCTCAAACTCCTTTTGATTGTAAGTTTTTTCTTTTCTTACAGTGTTCCAAGAAAAATAATGCCTGTAAAAAAAGAGGTATTTTTGTCTATTTCACGTCTTTTCTGAAATTCCTTATTTTTTTAGTAAAATCGTTTGTTTTTGGAAGGATTTAATTTTCAGTGATTTTGCAGCAAAAAACTTTAAAAGCTTTTTTGATCTTTGCCGCTTTTTGTATGAAGCGTCAGATAGATTTTGCTTAAGCTAGTAAACTAGCTTTTTCTGATGCCTACCTTTTATTTCCAGTGTTTGACGATTTTATTTTCTTTATCTTAGAAAGGTGAAAAATTCTGAGATTTGGGCAGTAACGCATTTCGGACTCCACATTTTGCCCATTAGGATTTTTCGGCTCATGTTTTCGGGCTACATTATTTCGTAATTTCATATTTAGGACTTTAGCTTTTAAATTTCATTTTAGCAAGTTTTGCAGTTTAGAATCTTTATTTTTTGTCCTCATCTTTAGTGCTATAATTACAGGTCTCAAAAAACGCTGGGCTTCCATTTTTGTGTTACGATTTAGAATCTTTAATAGTTGGGCATTTTTCCCATAAAAGCACTTTACAAACTTCAAAATATGATAAATTTTAGAGAACTAAAAAAATAGCCCGGAAAGTAAATGGAGCCGAAAAGAGGGGAAAATGGATAACTTCTGGAATTCGGTAGATAGGCTTTATACGAGCCAAGAGCTGTTATTTTAAGAAGATTTTTTTAATCACTTTTTTTATCTTGGTGTGAATACATATTTTTTTAGTTTGTGCTCCAGAAGTTTGCATACTGCCTGGTGGTCAAGGACCAGGTGTACAGATTTATCCTGCATTAAGAGATCCGGCATGGTATCCTGATGGTAATTGTGTTCATCATCACACTGTTGCATGTGTACCTCCTGGACCTTCTAATATGATAAATGTAAGAAGACTGATTTTTTAAATTTATTTGTAAATATTTTTTAAGTTTGATGGTGATCCAAGACCTATTACAACACAAATTGAATGCCCTGGTGGTGAATTAGCAGTATATTATACAAGTACAGCTGGAATAAGAACACCTGTTTCAGCTATTACTTGTCCATAAATATCAGTACTTTTGGTGTATGATTGAATAAATATATAAATAATTTTTCGAAGAATAAAGTATTAAACTAAAGAGTATCTCGATTGATTGTTTTTTAGTTTATAATTCAAATTATCACAAACAATTTTTAATGTTTTTTAAAAATTCTATTCAACAAAATAAAGAAAAGATCTTTCTGTTACCGAGAAAATTTTGTAGTGTTCAAAACGTTTGCTTCATGAATATATTTTTTACGTTTGCAAATTTTATCAAAAATAGTTTTCTTGAGCATAATTGAAAAGGTGTTCTGGCCATGTAATATCAACTTCGACATTTAAAGGTCTCATTTTGAGAATATTAAAATCAACTGTAAATGAAAAAATTAATGAGTATTGTTCTTACCCGGTTAATATTTCCATAAAGTGTGGTAATAAATCGTTGTCAATATTTGGACCAAAGATATTGGATGATTTTAAAAAGCAGTTTTTGGACCGAATGCATGTTGCAAGAAAATAGTTACCTGCAAATCTATCTGGGCAAAAAACTGTATGATGATCTTTTGAAAAACATATATAACATTTTTTGTTAAATTTACAATTTTTACAGCTTTCTGTATTTTGCCATACTCTGTTAGTTCCTCCATTTAAGACACTTACACAATTACAACAACGGTTTCTTTGACAAATAATTTCAATGCGTTCTTCATCGGAAGAATAAATATAACAATTTTGAGAAACGTGATCGTTGTTGGAACAATAAATAAATGACATATTTAAACTGTAACTAATTTTCTTATTATAACAAGTTGCAAAAAAAAATGAAGATAAAATAGCAAATGCAAAACACTATCTTTAAATTTGCGATCAATAATAAAAGTCCAATTATGTTGTTCAAATTATTTGTGAGCGGACAGTTTTTTAAATAAGAAATCATAGTAGGTAATGTGCGCACTTGTAATTGTGTATTCATTCTCATAAAAGTAGTGGGTGAGGAGACAAATTATATGGTAAAAAACAAGGATATTTTGTTCACATAATTTTTATAACAGAAGTAATAATTTGTTTCATGCATGCCACAATAAAGCTTTTACACCAGTTGACAACAGATTCAAGTATATAAAAATTTAATAATTCTTCAATTCATACTTGCGAAATACAATATTAGAAAACGAACAATCAGCATAAAAAATTGTTAAAGATTGAGAGCGGACAAATGGTGTTGGAATAAAAAATTTTGAGAGTTTATTTGATATTATTTCTAAAGCTGCCTTTCCATCAAAGTGGTTATGGGGCGGAACAACAATCGTCAGTGAAATGTGAAGAACATGATTCTTCTAAAAATGATTTATGGATATAACTTTGTAAGTTTTTTAAATAAAATACATACCTTCATTAAAGCAGCAACTTTTTCAATATCAAAGTTAACTTCTGTAATTGGATAACAAATTTTTTTAAGCTTTTTAACGTGATTTAATTGAAGTAAATCATCCGGCCATGAATTGCCAGTTTCAATATTTGTTCGATCTATATACATTTCTTCCACATTTGGTGCCGTTTGCAAAATTTCAATACATTTTAATTTTGGACTAAATTCTACAGATGAACATTTTAATGTTTTGGTTTTTGAGGATAAAAGTCGTAATAATTCACTGGAAAAAAGTTTGCCAAGAAGAATTTCAAGATGTTTGATTCGGAAGATAATAGTTTTCGAAATTGATATTCCAATACTTCCAAGTGTAAAATTATTAAAATCAAAACCCCTTGGATTGTATCCAACGGTAGCACTATCAACTACCAGGAAATCAGTATTTGTAAAGTTTTTAATATTTGAAAGAATAAGTGATTGATGAAAGGATACTTTGAATGATGGAAGAGTGATCAAATTAAAATTTATGGTGAAAGAAAAAACTAAAGAATATTTGTCTTCAATTGATAGAAGTTTAATAAATCGTGGCAATAAATCTTTGTCAATATTAGGAGAAAAGAAATTTGATGCTAAAAATTTTGTATAATTTAAAGAAGTATAATAAACAAATCTCTTCCAAAGAAGCTGTTTTGAAATAGTGATATAGCAATGTGTATACAGAGCTTTGTACTAGAGTACAAAGTTTAGCACACTTACTCTAAATAAAAACAACTACCTGTAAGCCAATCAGGACAATATACAGTGTTATGATCTTTTGAAAAACAGATATAACATCTTTGTTTATGATCACATTTTACACATCTTTCTGTATCTTGCTCTATTCTGTCAGCTTCTCCATCAAATGTAGCTAAACAATTACGGCAGCAGTTTTTCAAACGAAGAATTTCTTTACGTTCTTTTTCGGAAGCATAAACATTACAATTATGTGAAACATGATTACTGTGGCCGCAGAAAATGCAAGACATTTTTCTACAAAATATTATTGCTACCAAATAACTTTTTATAATACAACAATAAAAAAGCAAATGTACGATAATGTATCGTTTAAACGACGTAAACTAAGATTTTTGACAAAATATTACTTTATTTTAAAACGCATTTTATACAACATTGAACACGTACATTCCACAGTAAAGTTTTTTTAATGGTAGTTTTTCAACTCCCAATGAGTAACTAAACCAAATGAGCAGCCATGTGTAAATATAACTGTTAAATTCTTTTTATAATTACAATCAGTTTGATTATAATAATTTGAAAGTTTATTTACAACTTTTAGACCACCCCCTGAGTACCCTTTGACCGAATCGGAAACCCAAAAACACCTCAAAAAAATGAAAAACTGTTTAAAAAATTCGTGAAAAACTGTAAAAAATCGTGGAAATTAGTGCTAAACTTTTCACGACTGTTTACGGTTTTCCACGGTTTTTTACGATTTTCCAAAAAACTTTTTCCATCTTTTTTGTCATTTTTATGGGATCTAGGGTGTTTTTTAAGTTCCAGATGAGGTCAAAGAGTAAATTAGATCTAAAAGTTATATAGATCTCTTGCCCAGGTCTATATGCACATTTTCTAAAATTTTCACGTAATTTGATTTTCTAGAAATCACTTAATTAAAAAATGGAAAAAAACAGGATCAACATTTTGTCAACCATTGTATTTAACATTTCTAAAATCACTAACCTTCATTAATTCAGCTAAACTTTAAACATCAGGATTAAATTCAGGAAACGATAGACGAATATAACTTAAACATTTAACGACTCAATTGAAGTAGATCTTTAGGCCATGAATAATTATAATTAATAGTTGAATATTCTAAATCAACGTGTTCAGCATTTGGAGCACGTTGATAAATTTCAAGGAAATTAAGCGGCTTATTAAATCTTAAACCTGCACATCTTAAAGTTTAGAAGATAAAAGTTGCAAAAAATGGAGATGGAAGAATTTCTAAATGCATAATATAAAAAATTGTTGGCTTTAAAATTAGTGTTTGAGGTAGTGTTCTTATGGAATGACGATCGCCAATGTGAACTCCATCCATCAGCTGCATCTAAATCAGAGTAATGAAGTTCATCAAACCATGATACCGATACATTTGGTTTGTATGTAACTCTTGGAGGTTTTAGCTTGACAGAATCAAATATCATTGGAAATGATAAAAATAATGAATATTGGTCTTCATAATTTAATACTTGAATAAAGCGTTTTAACAGATTTTGGTCAGTATTTGGAGGGAACATCTTTAACGCTAAAAAATAAAGAGTCATCGCAAATTTCGAATCAGAAAAACGAATACAAACCTGTAAATCGATGTGGACAAAATGCAGTATGATGTATTCTTGAAAAACAATTGTAAAATTTGCGATTGAATACACATTTGTAGCAGTATCGTGGTTCATTTGGATTTGCCATAACAACATTTTCTTCTTCAAATACACTTAAACATTGTGGACAAGCATTTTTTTGTTTAATAATTTCTTCACGTTCTTCATCAGATTTATAAACATCACAATTATGTGAAACATGTTTATCGCTGGAGCAGAAGAAGCAAGACATAGCTGAAAAATTAACAAATGCTGTAATAAGGAAAACAATTTAACACAGAAACAGTGAAAAAAAAAGCAAAAAAGATTCATTGGTTTGATCAATCAACACAATTATGGTTCAAATCCTTTGTATTTAGTTAGTACAGTAATTAAGTTAAAATATATTTAAAGCTTAAATTAACAGCAAACTTGAAATATTAATCTGCAAAAAAAAAGAACTAGAAAAACTCAGAAAAAAAAATTATATTTTATATTTTGATTCAAAAATTTAATTAATTGCTTTTTTGGCATTTTGAGGTTGAATAGCTTTTGTTTTTCTCAAAAGACAAATTTTTTTAAAAGCTTAAAAATTACAGTTTTAACTTTTTTGTTTACTGTTAAGCTATCATATTTTCTGTTAAAATAATCAAGATATGAGTCTTCAAGGTAAAGTTGCTCTTGTAACTGGTGCATCTCGCGGAATTGGACGTGGAATTGCTCTTCAACTTGGTGGAAATGGAGCAAAAGTATATATTACTGGACGAAAGCCTGATCAATCTTTGGCAACTCAATATACCAATCTTCCATCACTTGAAAAAACTGCTAAAGGTATGTTTAACAGGGATTTACAGATGCTATTTCGGTTTTTGGCTCTAAACGTATTTTATCATATTCTCCAGTATTTAAATATTGCAACTTATTAGCTGCACTTTTAGAAATTTGCGTATTAGAGCTTAACAACATAGCACATGTTATTGTTTACTTTTAATTCACTAAAAATTAGATACTTTTTAAATTTAAAGTATTTTTATGTGCTATTTTTGGAAGGGTTTGTGAACCAGGGAATCTAACAATTCTATTTGCAAATGCATAATTTACACTTCTCGGTGATAGTATTTGTCGACCATCAATATCTTTGTAGCCATATGATTGTCCAAGATCAGCAGTCATTATACATCGACCGACCATTATATCTTCCATGAGCATTTCGATCAGTTGCTAGTGCCACAATAGCCTTCCCGGGAAATTCAATTGATTCTCCATTTGCCATAATAATCTGTTTAGCAGCTTCTGAGATGTCTTTGCTCTTTTTAATAATGAGTTCATTATATTCGATAAGTGTTGAAGTTAGCTCACTGTAAGCTAATAATTTGCAGGAATACGTTTAAATGCTAGGGGGAGTATGGCGATATATATTTTAAATCAGAACCGAGATGAGATTTGAAAACTACCGTTTGTATTCTAATGTTAATATTAACTTTACTGTTGCTTTTTCAGAAATAGAATCACGTGGTGGACAAGCTGTTGTAGTTTATACAGATCATGCGGATATGTCTCAAGTTAAATCTCTTTTTCAACAAATTGATTCTGAAAATCATGGAACACTGGATATTCTTGTTAATAATGCATTTGCTGGTGGAAAAGCTTTAACAAGCAATGGAGAAAAACTATTCTTTGAAGAAGAACCAGAAGTATGGGATATAATAAATAATGTTGGACTTCGAAATCATTATTACTGTAGTGTATATGCTTCTCGACTAATGACAAAACGACAACCATCACAAGGTCTAATTGTTAATATCAGCTCACTTGGAGGATTACGGTATTTTATGAGTGTTCCATATGGTATGGGAAAGCAAGCAATTGATCGAATGACTGCTGATATGGGTATGTTTAGCTATTGTTTTATATATCTCTTTTAATTACGATGTCATCTAAGCTACAGTACCATTAGATATACTGTTACTTGAACCGGATCGTTATCTACACACCTTTACATTATTTAACAAATATATCTCCGATTTTCAGGCATTGAATTAGCTCCATTCAAAGTTACCGTAGTCTCACTCTGGCCTGGTGCAGTTAAAACTGAGTTAACTTCAACCCTTATCGAAAAGAATGAACTCAATATCAAAAAGAGCAAAGATATCTCAGAAGCTGCAACAAAAATTATTATGGCAAATGGAGAATCAATTGAATTTCCTGGGAAAGCAATTGTTGCATTAGCAACAGATTCAAATGCTCATGGAAGATATAATGGTAGATGTGTGATGACTGCTGATCTTGGACAATCATATGGCTACAAAGATATTGATGGTCGACAAATCCTATCACCACGAAGTGTAAATTATGCATTTGCAAATGGAATTGTTAGATTCCCTGGTTCACAAGCACTTGCAAATTTTATTCCAAATTTTATCAAAATTCCTGGTTGGCTTCTTACAGTTGCAAGTTCAAAATTTTAGAATGATGAATGTGAAAGATATCTTTCGAATATATTTATTTCGTGATTACGGTATATATTTGTTTTTGTTAAATTATTTGTACAAATAAATCTTTTTGTTATACTAGTGCTTGTTAATGTGCGTCATGTTTTTGAGAAAATGCACTAAACGTTTATATATAATCAAACAAAAAAGAGTATACGGTAATAAACAAAAACATAATAGAGAAAAAACTTATTTCTTTTGATCTTCGACTTTCTTTTCAAGTTGTTCTTCCAAGAGATTCAAGAGTTTCATATTATTCAATAAAGAATAGTCTTCAAGATGGTAGTTACCATTTTCAATCATTTCTTTTTCTTCCATATAATTAAGTGGTGGAGCAGTACATTGTTTAACATGATTACCAAGTAAGCAAAGACTCTAAAAAAATAAATAATAAGATGTTTAAATTAAATGTTACAGTAATACAGAGCACTAAATTCAACAACAAGATAATTGCGGCTTTAACTATTACAGTAAAGCCGCAATTAACTTACGCTTACAGTACAGTAACCTTATTATGAGTAACATGAGTTGTATACTACACACGCTTCACAACTTACGGTAATCAAATGCAAAAAGAAAAAGCACTTACATTAAACTTAATTTGAATTTCTTTTTTCATGTATAAAGTAATTGTTCGAAGCGGAGTTGTAAAATGAATATTAACGTTGGTTGTATCAACTTGAATAGAGAATTTAATTTCAACAAAAACATTTTTAACCAAGATAAATCCTTTGACTGGAGTGCCTCGAGGTGAAACAGATGGAACAAAAGTTTCATAAATTTTTGGAAGATTGAATTGAGCACCCCAAATAACTTTTGCTGCATTTATTGGTATTAAAGCTGTTGCAGATACATCCTAAAAATTTGTTATAATAAGAAAGATACGGTAGAAGATGGTAGACAAACAAAACGTACTTCATTTTTATCATCTTTAAGCAGCATTGTAGGAATTTCATGTCCATCAACAATTCGAATACGTTTATAAACTTCATAGGTAATTAAAGCATCAAGATGTGTAATAATGCAGGAATGTTGAAGCTTCATAAGTTTCATAAAACTTATGCCTTTTGTTGCAACTTCATGAATAACTTTTTCCATATATTGCTTCATAATATTTTGTGGAGTGGAGGGAGGTGGAATACCAGATGTTGTTGAAAATGTAACAAGAAATGGTGGAAAGAATGGTTTCTTCATATCCAAAACGGCGATACTTGTTGAACCAGAATAAATTTGATCAAAGTATGCTCGAGCAATAACATGTTCATGTGGACGATAATCTTCTCGAATAACAGTATAATCAAAAAATGGTAAGGCTTGAAAAGCAACAGCAACCGTAAGATTATTAACCATATGAATACTTGGATTTTGAACATTAAGAATATATGAAATTTCTTTGATTGATGAATATCTTGCCTGAAAAGAAAAGAGATTAATGATATTCGACGTCAAATAATAAGATAATTTTAAGGGCCCTTTTGATCTCTTCACGTCTAAATCAAAAGAAACTTTTTTTGACTCCTATGCTATCTGTTGCTACTTCGTTGTCTCCCCGTAGAAAGTTTTTCAATTCAATATGAATGAAGCTCTACATTTTATACTCTTCTAGCTATGGGATAGTTAGGGACCAAACGTCAGCTGTCGAATCCTTTAGCTTTAGGACTTCTCGCTTGTAAATAGCTCCAACTCATGATACCGCAAAATCTCTCGTACAAAAATGTCATAAAATGAAATAAAGACCCAATGCTAAGCAGAAATTTGTAAAATGTTACTCCTTCTCGAAAAAGCAGTAAAGCATTCGGCATAAAAATAATTACACTTGCCCATTTGCCACCAAATCCCAAGCCCACAACCAAACCTTCAAGAAGTCCAAAAAGCCCTTGTTCATTGTTAAAAAAACATACAGTCAAATTTATAGAAAGATTAGGTCGATAATGATGCCAAGGTCGAGTAGGAAGCTGCTAAAAAAACAAAGCATTATTATTAATTTCAAGCTTAAAGCAACAGCTTACATTTTGTTGATCCATAAAGAGGCAAACAGTTCGAAGAGCAGGGAAATCAAAGATCATACCATCCTATAAAAATACAAATTTAACTCCAGGAAAAAATATACAAATGAAAAGATATATAATCCAGCAAGAGTAGACAAAATGACGACGAAAAGGGAGCAGTAAAACGCTGAACATTTTTTTTGCTCTTGATCATGCTCCCTTATTCTCATCTTTTACAACATAAATATATATATAAATCCTTACCATTTCAACGCCATTACCTTCACAATGATATCCAATTGGTGTTGCTTCATTTTCAGCACAAATATTTTCTTTATCTTTTTCATTGTCACCACCACTTTTTTCTGTTGTTGTCATTGAACTAGTTGAGTCAAGTTTGATTTTTATAGAAGCCTTTTGAGAATTAGCTGCTGCCATAGCTAAAAGAAAAAAAAAACATTAAATTGTAAACAAAAGTGTCGCGAATGTAGTTTTGGGTTACGGTAATCACATAAAAATATCAAAGAGAGAGAAAAATTGTTCTCTGCCCGTCTTCAAATTAGTTATTGCGTTTAACATGAACAAAAAACAAAGTGTAATAAACAAATTATTCTGCGTTTATATTGAACACGAGACTTATTTTTAAATTAAAATCTCTATTTGAATCTACAAAGGGAGAAGCAAAAAAATATAACAACCAAAAACGGTAACACAAACATTTAAAAAAAAACGTTGAAGCTGTTTGGCAACAATTCGTTACTTCGCCAAACACAGCGCTAAACTCAAAAAACTTTATAACGCAAAGGATACCGTAATCATTGAATGAGCATAATATTTTATCCGGTGGTATCAAATAATAAAGTTTAACTCTTTGTAACGATGATAATTTAAGTGCCTACGATGATGATGATTTATAATCTTTCTCATCTTTGGTGAATGCTTTACTAAGTTCTCAACATACTAAAGAAGATTCTTAAAGATGCGTCCTCCAAAATATTTTATTTATAAAAATATTCATACAATTACATATATACGAATTTACTACATTAATTATCTGTTGATAAATTACAAGGAAGACAAATACAATTGAATTAGAATTTAGCATTAACATGTAATGTATCTCCGTTAGTTAATTCTGCAGAAGCAAGGTAAGCAATAGCATTTGCAACTTGTTCTTCATGAGTTTTCTGTGTTTTTTCCAATAACTTCTTGAAATCAAAATCTAATATTCCAGGTGGATGAAGCAAAGTATTAATAGGAGCACCAGAATTAAAAATGTACTGCAATTATTATCAGAATATATGAGAGAAACGTAAACATACTTGACACTATTAATTCGAACGCCAGCAGCCAAAAGTTCAGCTTCATCATTTTTAATATCAGCTTTACATTCAGCAATAAATTCTGCTTCTTTTGGTTTCTAAAATAAAATTTCATGTTTCTGGTTGATGAAATGCAAAAAACTTACAAATATTCCTTCTGCTTCCAACACATATGGTACAATTAAGCGATGAGGATTTGAAACATTTATCATGGTTCCCTTTGCTTCTTTCAAATATGGTACTGCACAATCACTAAGAATAGAATGAATACCAATAACGAAATGCGAAGTTCGAAATCTTTCTTCAAATTTTGGAACACCTCCAAATCCATTAATATCACAATAATTTACCTAAAAATAGCTTTTACAAAAATTTAAATTAAACTTTTAAACATACTAAAATATCAATTTTTGAAGAACCAACTTTGTAATTAAGTGTTTCAAAATCTTTTGATAATAATGATATAACACGAAGAGTATGAAAAGAACCTTAAAGCATATTTAACCTATTCTACAGAAGCATATGTACAACAATATAACTTACATCATTTTTAATGCTTTGACATTCTTCAACCAAACTTTTTAATTCCATGCTATTTCTTGAAAACACAATTACCGATGCACCAAGTTTGCGCAATAAAATTGCAGTTGTTCTTCCAATTCCATCAGACGCTACAAAAAATTAAACTACAAATAGCATGACAAAGAAAACACGTACCAGAAATTAAAGCAACTTTTCCACCGAAATCAATAAAAGAATTTGACGGAATCGTTGGTGGAAGTTGAAGACAAGTTTTCCATGCTCGAAGTTCAGCATTAATAGTTCCAAACACAGCGCTAAACTCAAAAAACTTTATGACGCAAAGGATACCGTAATCATTGAATGAGCATAATAGTTTAAAGTTTAAAAATATTAAGAAAATGATTTACAAGTTGTTAGTAGGCTTCATGAATGTTGTAGAGACAGTAAGGTTATCAAATATTAAAAAAGCATTACCTTTTTTTTATTTTGTACATACATCGATCCCGATGCCTATCATGCAATGCAGCCTTTTATTATCACACGATGGCTTAAGAATGTTATCAGCAAAAAAGCGTATAAGATTCAATAGATTTGTTTATCAGAAAATGTTATTTGCTTATATGTTTTCGTATATCGATAAAATCTTTCAAAAAATTATACTTTTGTTTGCTAAAAATTATGTGTGTAACCCTTGCATTTCCACTGAAATGCACAAGTATAAATAGCTGTCAAAGACGCAGAGAAAGTCAGTCGACGTGCGAGCCAAAAGGCAGGAGTCAGTCGCAAGACTGACGCTCTCATTTTATTTGTTGTATATGTATATGTGCATGTAAAGGATCGGATAATAAAGTACAGTTATGAAACTATCAAGATTAGAACCCGGGGACATATAAAGTAACTACTGTTACATGTGTTGTTACAATCACATTATCAAATATACCACTAAAATTAAAGTGCCATTAAAGTAAAAATTTAAATCTCCATAAAAGATTACATTGTTATGATTTTTTTGCATGTTCGGTAGCAATTTATGCCAAAGTATACACAGAGTATTGGAGGACATTCAATAGAAATTTTATTGATCACTGTTATTCATCTATTTATTCCCAGAGCTGATTGACCAAATTTGTTTAAAAATAAAGTATTTTCTTTACCTTTTTCTTTGCTTATTTTCTCTCTTCAGTTGCCTCATTTTTTCATTTCCCTAAAAACTTATTTTTCCAATTATGTCTTGTGTATTTTGTGAAAGCTTTTTCCATGTCTCCCAAAATTGTGATGTTTACATTTTACATGATGATCGCAGAAGAATAGCTGAACAAAATGGATATTGTAGTGATTGCTTAACCAAAAAAGAAAATCCATTGCATCGTTTTAAATGCTGTAATAATTGTTTTAAATATAAAAAATGTTATATTTGTTTTTCGCAAGATCATCATACAGCATATTGCATAAATGCTGGTAAATTTTTGGATATTATTAAATTTTTATTGTTTAATACTACAAATTTTTTAGGTTGGCTAGGACCAAAAGTTTACTGCCCAAAAATTGATCAAATTATATTGCCTCGTTTCATGAAAATGTTATACAAAAGTGAACAAATTTTTTTGACTTTTACTTTCCCTGATGTCTATAGAGCATGTCAACCAGACCCATTTGCAATAACAAGATATGGAGTATTTTTTTAGTAAAGTATTATAACTTCTTCTTTGTAAATGTGTTCAAAATCATTTTTTTTATATTGCTGTGAAAATATTTTTATTTTTAGTGAAATGGAAAAGTAAATAAAAAGTTGATTAAAAACAGAAAAATATTTAACATCTTTTATATCAAAAAGGTACGATTTGTAATGCGGGATACTTTTATCACTGACAAAAACGCTTACAAAGACCGTTTTTGTTAACAATTTCCATGATCTAAATCGTGTTAGTTCGAAATATTCTGAGAGCTTACTTTCACTCATTTTGAAAGCTAAACGGTTCAACAAGGTTTATTGTAATGTAAAGAAAAACGTTTACCATAATTGTCAAAGAAGTTGGTGCTGTAGTTCGCTTAAAAAGATTTAAAGCTAAGGACTGATACATGCTTAAAGACAAGAAAAATAAGTTCCTTGACAGTTTAAAATTTTTTTTAAAATATATAATTCAGTTTTACAATAACTGATGAAAGCGAAGTTTAACCTTCCCCCATTTAAGAATTTCTCTTTTGAATTTGTAGAAATTGTTGTGGGCTTTTTCACATGGATATCATAAATGTAAAAATTAATTCATTATTACTGTAAAAATCATGAAAAAGATGTTTTTTATCTGATATAAAATTTATCATAATAGCAAAAAAAATTTTAACAATTTTTTAGAACATATCCAGTACACATTTGTTTAGATGTAACTGAAACAGTTAACCTTGGAGGTGATATGATTTCGGCAGGCATAAAATATTTCAAAAGTTTATTTTTAACATTATTGAAAGCTACTTTTTCATTTACTTTTGCATTTGGTGTTATTGCAATGTAGATAAAAACTTTTATATTACGTGTCTAAAATGAAATTTTAAGAGTATTAAAAATAATTGTGAACTTTACCTTAATCAAATCAGCTAGGATTTTAACGTTGAAATTAAATTCAGTAATTTTCAAGAAAACTTTTTTAACGCTTTTGGCGAAAATTTGTAAATCCTCCGCCCATGAATTACCAGTTACAACATTGGATTGATAAATATCAATTTCTTGGAGTTTTGGTGCAGTTTTAAGAATTTCACGAAGTTTTAATTTTGGTGTAAATTTTAGTACTTTTCGAAATCTTATAATCCTTGTTTTCACAGATATAAGTCGTAAAAATTCTTGTGAGGAAAGTGATGAAAGATTAATCTCAAGGACTTTAATATAAAAAATTAACAATTTGAATTTTGAAAATTCCAAGTTTTTCTTGTTGCGATAATGTGCAACGTTTACTCTATCTGCTACAAATAAATCCAAATTTAAATCTTTTGTTATTTCATTGCTCGCTAATGTCATTTCTTTTTCATATTTAACTCTCAGCGACATAAGAGGAAACTTAAAAAATAATGAATATTTTTCTTCAGTTGATAAACAGGTCATAAAACGTGGCAATAAATCTTTGTCAATATTTGGGGCGAAGATGAGTGGTGCTAAAAACAGATTAAGTTTCATGTCAGATATTAAAGATCAATCGAAAAATGCCAGTAAGCTAATAAGATTTGGCATTTTGTGTTTTGATCGAGCCAGCATTTTATTGGTTGGACATTTTATAAATTATGATACAATTACAGTTTACTTACTTCTATATCGATCAGGACATTCATCTGTATGATGAGCATTTGAAAAACAACAATAACATTTTTTATAATAGTAACAATATGGACACCATTCATTATTATATCCGTTACTTGGATCACCAGTGCATTCTGGACAACATAATCTTTGCTTTCTGATTTCTTTTCGAGCTAAACCAGTAACATAAACATTACAGTTTCGTGAATTATGTTGATCACTTTTACAATAAAAACAGAGCATTCTTGTTTTTATAATAAATAGCGTTAGATAGATGAATGCAGTAATGGCAGAAAACTAAAAATGCATAAATCTTTTTAAATCAATGTTTTATCTAAGGGAAAACACTTGGAGGAAGTTGACCTTTGTGAAAATCTTGCATTTGGCAGTGATGTTATTCAGTTTTTAATTTTAGAAAGTCATATTCAACCAATATTTCAAGAAATCCTTGTTTTTGTTCATTATATATTTTTGCTGCAAAAAATAAACGTCTTACATAAAACACTTCTTTTCTACTAAATTTTAAGTTAAAAAATAGTATACTCCCGGTCCTATTTTTTATTAAGCTTTTAGAGAGAAAATAGAGCATATACACTCCCGAAATATCCTATATTGCTAAGGTTTCAGTAGTACAAACGGTATATTTTATCTATTGCAAAAAGAACAAAAAAATTAAAACGTGTTTTTAGTTGAAAAAAATAAAAACCATGACTTTTATAAATGTTTGAGATCAAAATATTTTGATTCATAAATATGACAATAATTTAATCGTGATCTACCCAAGAATGTAACAGTTAATAAATGTGGAGACTCAAAGAGAGTTGGTTTAAAAAATTTTGAAAGTTCCATTTCTTTCAATTTTATAAAAATATTGCATTCGAATGTTCATCAGCTGGCAAAGTAATGGACAAGAAAAGTTTTGTCTTTTTTTCTGAAAAATAAAATTTATTTTTGAATTCATAGAAAGGATGTGCAAGGACCATAGCTGTGGCTTGCCCGTGTTGCTAGAACGATCTTGCATTTCTGGCTATGGTCTTAAATTTTGCCCATCTTTAATTAATACAAATCTGTACCATTATAAAATCAGCTAATTTTTTAACATATAAAAATAATTTGTAATTGGTAAATAAATTTTTTGAAGATTTTGCGCATGATTAAAATGCGATATGTCATCAATCCATGAATTATTAATTTCAATATTTGATTGATTAATATCTGTTTCTTCAAGATATGGAGCAGCTTCTAGAAGTTTCCGAAATGTCAATGCTGAATAAAATCTTATAAACTTTCTACATATAATAATTTTAGTTTTGATTGATAAAAGTTGTAAAAATTCTTGAGATGAAAGAGGCGAAAGAGCTAATTCAAGGATTCGAATGCTGAAAGTTGTTGACTTTAAAAATGAAAATCCTAGGTTTGCACCATTATTGTTGCAACGAACATAACATTTAGCAGCTACTACTAAGTCCAAATCAGAAGTTACTTCATTGCTTGCCAGGGTAAGTTCTTTTTCATATTTAATTGAGAGGGGGCTTTAATTTGATAAAATTTGAAGCAGTTGGGAATGCAAAAAGTAGAAAGTATCTTTCTTCCATTGCTAAAGATTCCATAAAACGTGGTAATAAAATATGATCAATACTTGGAAGGAAGATATTTGAAACTAGAAAACAGGTATTTTATGTTAAAACAAGAAAAATACAGTTATCTTTTTTTGTATGAAACTGCTTAAGGAAAAAAAACTATTGTAAACAAATATGATTAACAGAAAATGTTTAAACGTTTTGGATTTTAAAAAACATTAAATAGAAAAACAAGATTTTCTTACCTCCAAATTGATCAGGACAATCTTTTGTATAATGGCTTCTTGAAAAACAATAATAACATTTTCAATGAAAGCTACAATATAGACACCATTCATCATCATATGCACTGTTGGGTATACCAGTATATTCTGGACAACAGTTGTTTTGTACCAAAAGTTTCTTCCGCGCTTCATCAGTAACATGAATAGTACAATTACGTGAAGTTTATTGGGTACTTTTGCAATAAAAACAAAGCATTTTATAATATTTTAAGAAAAAAATCTTTAACGAGATTGGTGAAAAATGTTGGAAAGAAAAAAATACGAAATCAATGTTTGATTTAAGAGAACACATTCCAAAAAATATGCCCCTGTAAAAAATGAACACCTCCATTAACAGAGGTAAAAAAAACATAAAAAACTCAGCAGCATTGAGCCCTTGATTGCAGGACATTGCAGCCGAAAAAGGAGAGTCTTAACAAACCTGTCAGGCAACACCTGACATTTACTTTTTGGCGCCTTTTTAGACAATAAGAAAACAAATTGAAAAAGACACAAAACCTCGTAAAATACTTTTATTTAAATTTTTGTTGCTTTCATACGTGTTAAGTAAATAATTAAAAAATCTCTTTGTCGTGAAAATGCTATATGAATTATCATTGTAATATTTGCAGGTTCGTTGCTTTGTCGACTGTCGATAGATTGCATGATAAACTTTATTAAACAAGCGAGAAAGAGATAAAGCAACCAAAAGGAAGGATAAATAAAAGTAAGATAAAAATTGAACGATTTACAAGAAAAGGAGAAAGATTTTATATGAGCTTTTCCGGAAGCAAAGTTGCAGTTTGAGAGGTGGAGCTTGTGTGTCGAGAATTGTCAATGACAAATCTCAAATTTTTGCTTTGTAAGAAAAGCTATCTTTTTTATTGTAAAAACATCCGTCTTCTTATATTTTTTCTTTTCCATCGCTTTAATATAAAATCGATGGTTTTTTACATTTTTTTTACTTTTTCAATCGTTTGTTCTTCTTTGAATAAGTCCACACAGCCCCGCGGGCCGAGAGCTCTCTAATAAAATGGTTAAAATTTATCTCAACTTATTTCCTTCGACACTTTGCTAACCCAAGCTTCTTGAAACTTCTTGAAATTGTGTATGATAGCCTGATGGTTGAGCATAGCATGAGTCTAGTTTGTTGGTGATATAAAATGATTGATGATTAAAATGAATCATCATCCATAACAATCATTAAATAGGCGTTGAAGAAGAAGTTGTCCATGATAAATTTGGAGATGTAGGTGCATATTTTATAATTCGATAAAATTGCAAATAATCTGTTCTTACTTGCTTGCTAAAAACGTATTTCTATTGCTTAATAAAACCTGTAAGCTTTTATACCTGATAATAATAAGAAAGAATGAACCAATAAAAGCATAAAAACTAGCAACATTAGCAATAACAAATTGAGCAGTTTGAGCAATAAAATCATTTTTTGTGTATCCAGCAATTAGAAGAGCAATCTGATATGAGAATCGAGCAAAGAAGCATGCAAACATAATTAATGAATGTACTGAAAATTTGTCTCATAAATATTTGTTTAGAGAAGGAATTCACAGCCATAATAAAAAACTACTTTTGATCTTTTACAGGCCATAACCCATCCCAAGTTCAAAAACTCGAATCATGCAAAAGAAACTTACAAAACAACTTTATTTCTTGATTTGTTGAAGCACTTTTGATATGATTTGTTTTACGAATTTTTCGGTAATTTGATATTGCAATTACTGTAGCAATAAAAGATGGAACGAAGCATGTAAGATAAAGCGCAATATTTGCTAATGACATTATCTGCAAAAACGTTCTATATTATAGTTTCTTACAGTTTGTCTTATCACTTACCTGACTAAAAGTTGGATCAGTATAAACAATAGAAGGATAACCATCTTTAGGAAATTTATATCGAACATCTTGTGGAATTCTACAAATACAAAATAAGAAGGGTATAATAAAAATTGCAGCAGATAAATATTTTGTTGTTTGAGCAGACCATTGATGTTCAGAAATTTGTGCATTTTTTAAAGCAAAATAGCGGTTGACAGCAATAATAGAGTGACCAATAATTTCTCCCGTTGCAGTGTATGCCGACAAGTAGTAAAGGATTCGAGCGGGATATGTCATTTCTTTGTAAAAATTTTCTGCAAATTCAAGTCGAGCAATTTTTGAACAAAATTCATTCTAAAAAAATAGCACAATACGCTTGACATGGTAAACTTTTTGTAGGGAAAATAAATAGTAGCGTTTTATAATTTTATAAATTTTCATTTAAAACATCGTTGAAATTATGAAATTTACATAAAATATTTAAGGCTTATATTAATATTTAAAAAAATTTATGCAAACTACAATTGGCCAGAAATATCATTTCTTTAATAATGACAAAACATGTGGTATAAACTTTTCTAAACTTATTATTAACAATCAGCACTCTATAAATCAACGAAATGGATAATAAAGTAGCAGACGATATCGAGTGCTACTTATAAAGCTCAAGATTACAGTTTTCCGATAAAGGCGTTTAAAATTTGGATAAATATTTTTGGGAATCAATAGCAAGCCATTTTCGAAAGAAACAGAAAATGAAAAAACCCACATTTAGCACATATATAAAATCCATAACAGCAATGCACAAATAAAAAGTATAAAAAGAAGCACAATAAAGTTTATTCTTTCTAGCTCTCATTTGTAAAATAAAATAACACATTGTTGCATGAAGAGTCCCAAACAAAATCTCCCAAATAAATAATATTAAATCTGGGAGATTGTTGGAAGCCATTTTTTACTTACAACAAATGCACTTTATGCTCTAGAAGAAAAATATAACATTTATAAACACACACTAATTTTAATTAACATTTGTCATATAAAATATTGACCAAATATATCAGTAAGTTTATGTTAAAAAGCAATGAATATAGAGTTGAATTTATATGAATTCTGAGATTTTAAAGAACAGGTGAAAAAAAAATGTTTTAAAGCGAGCAGATGATTTAGGACGATGTGTAATCCCTTCTATTTTTTTCTTTAATTTATTTTTATGCTACAATTTTTTTTTAACTTTGTGGTTTTTTGAAACCAAAAATCCAGTCATAAATTTCTGCAGGCATTAAACGAGCAATAAAGACGTGTCATTTTTAAATAATCCTGTAAATGCTCTTTGAACTAATTTCTTGCGTGTTATTTTTCAATACCAAACAAGTACTAACTAATTACCTTTTTGCTTTTTTGTATTATGTTCATTTTATTTTTCTCTTATGATATAGCGAACAGCTTGCTTCCAAGAAAAAGTATCATTTATAAAAATGTTTGCTCTAAAATTCAATTATAAGAAACACATTTATGTTTCAACAAAAAACAAATTAACAAAGCTTATAAACTTTTTCCCACAAAATATGTTAATAATATAATGCTTAAATGTGAGAAAAAGTTTATAGGCATTCACAAGGGTTCAAAAAGAATTGCAAGAAGTATCACAAAACTGCTTTGAACTTTTAAATCTTTCGCCGCTGTCGGCAACACATCAAACGATAAAATCCGATGTGATTATAATGCAAGCAGTTATGATGCTGTTGATGATGGAAACATTTTGGGTGAAGAAGGAGTTGTTGAATTTGTATGTTTTCTTGTATCAAATTTTTGTGTCATGGGATATACCAAATTAATTTGCTTTTGATTTTTTGATTTACAAAAATAAAACAAAGTATACGTTCTCCGAGTAGACGAACTAAAAAAAACAGTGACCAGTATAATTTGCATAAACATATAGACAAATTAATAATGGCAAACCTTAAGATAATTAATGAAATGCTTCCACTCCATGCAAAAATTCCAGATAAAATTGGATAAATTGCACTAATTAAAGAAAGCAGCTCTAAGTTATTCGGAAAAACAAGTCTGTTGACGTTGTAATAAATTCGAAATAGTTGCGCCACAAAAGTTACAAGGGAAACGTCTAAAAAAATTTTTTTTAACTAACTATTTGCGTAAAACTTTTTTTTGAGCCCCAAAAACTTACACAATAAATTTCTTTCATTGAGATTAAAAGTGTGATGGGTTTGTTTATACCAAAAAAATTTCACCACAGACAGCAAATTTAGGACTGCTGTAAAACACGTTGTTGAAAAATATGTTATTAATGATATTTGGTTATGTATATTCTGGATATTACTGTTTACATAAGTTGTGGAAGTAATGCTGTCAGCTCCAATAAAAAAGACGATAGGATTATTGAATCTCTAAGCAGCATTAAAAAATGCTATTCCAGCGAGGATTGCCAAATACCATGACCTTTTCCAAATACTTTCATGCCTCAATGGAGACCAAATAAATGTAAAACGATTAAAAGCCATTAATAAATGACCCCAAAATTGCAAAACATTTCCAATGTTTATCATATAAAAAAAGAAATAAATCAAAATTAAACTAGTTTCTGTTGTGAATTCAGTTATAAATGGAATTAATACAATTTTTTGAGTAAATGTTATCTATAAAAAATGTTATTAATTAATTTAGAAATCTGGTGAGACTAAACCTACGCCAACAAAACCCAAAATATCTGCAAAAAGAACCGTTCTAAACAACCCAAAAAATGTTCCTTTGAATACAGTTTTTCGTTTTACAATCATTAAAACCAATAACGAAAAATGAAAACAATACAAAATAATTTCAACAATAAAGAAGCATAAAATATATGCACTCAATACCATATTTTCTAAAACGGAACTAAAGAAGAAGTTTATATTAGCTTGAAAAAAATTGTTAACTTTTTAGTTTTTTAAGATATAAAAACTTAATTAGTAATTTTTTAATTATTGCCGTATAATTAAAATCTTTAAAAGTACATTATCTTTATTAATTAATAGTTATTAATTGAAAGAGTACAGTTTTTAATAATATACTTCGGGATAATTAATTACTAATTAAAAAAGGTTTTTTATCTATATTTTTGTGAGTAATTTTTGGTGTTTGCATGTATCACTAACTGTAGAGGGTTTCAACTCAATGTGGAGTTGAGGCCTCATATCTTGCCTGTAGATTCGTCTTAGTCACGCCAGACCCCTCTAATAAATAAAAGGTGGGAGAAAAAAACCTATGGCACCGGAGCGGTGTTGCTTCACCTGAGCTGCACTGGACACTTGTTGAACAACAGAGAATTCTGTTAATAAAAATATTTAGGGTAAAAAATCAGAAACTAGTTTAAACCAATAACAATGTTTGTGCCATTGGTATGCATTTTTTTTTGTTTCTCTCATCACCTTCTTTTTTCTCATTGCTGAGATTAGTTAATGACAAATTTCTCATAACACTTATCTAAACAAAAGATATTGATTTTAAACTTTTTTTGGCAAAAATTAAGATTGCATTTGCTGGTATTCTATTAAAAAGTTTATCCCCGCTTCTACAAAATGCTTTGCTTCTTCTGTGAAAGTGATAATCATATTTCAGAAGATTGTCACGTTTATTCTACTAATAAAGCACGAATATTATTCCTTCGTAATAAAAAATGTTGCAGAAGATGCTTGGGATTTACAATGGACGAAAATATTGATAGTGAATCGTGTGAATATTGTATTTTTCGTCGAAAATGTTATACATGTTTTTCAAAAAGTCATTACACGATAGATTGTACTGATGAATTAACAGGTAATCAACACATAAAAAGTTTATAAATTTTTTATAACTAATATTTTTTAGTGCCACACATTTTTCAACCATATTTAGATGACATCTTGTTGCTCCGTTTTATCAAGCTCTTAACCATTGAAGAAAAGCTATTTTTACTTTTTGAGTATCCCAAAATTTTTTCCTTACTGAAGCCAGCAACACCCTTCATAGTTGCATATATAGAAGAAACATCTTTCAAAACCATCAACCACAAATTTTTTAAATCAGATTTGGTTGTTGTGGATAAATTGAAGTATCAAAATGAATTCAGTGGCATTATTAATGAATTATTACGCACAACAATTCTTCGCATCCATAATTTAGAAATTTTTCGCTGTGATTTATTTGCGGATGAGCTATTACTATTGTTGTCAGAAAAAATAAAAATTCTTAATTGTTCAGAAGTAAAAATATACCCCAGATTAACATTATCCAAGATATTAATGAAAGTACTAAACCTTGAAGAATTGTATCTTACTCGAACAAATGTTGAAGTGACGCATGCTTGGCTTGATGATTTACGTCTTTTAAATCGTGTTAAATTTTTAAATTTAGAAGTTCCTGATTTTGAATTTGATGATGGAAGCTTAGCAGCTTTAATGAAGGTAAGATACATGTACTTTTAAAAAATAACTGTCATTACTTGGTCGACATCGTACTTGTTGATCTTAAAAGAAAACTTATTTTAGGATAAAAATATCGATGTTCATCTGCTCACAGCTTGGCCGCTAGAGAAACATTTTAATTGGATAACTGCTTTTAACGAAATTACAAATAAATTATCTAGCCATTTTATGCTTGGAAAGTTTCAAGGTAGAAATTATTTTCAAGTTTCCTTTCTTTATGGTTATATGCATGATAATAATGCAACAAATGCTTATACATTGAAAAATTAATAAACTTGTTTTGTTATTTTAATTTTTTTGTGTGACATATATTTGTTGTTCTTTGTCAGAAAAATAAAAATAAAGTGTTTCCACAGGCCCATATGTTGTCCATATCCTCGTGTTGCTATGGAATAGTTAAATGGAGAAAAAAAATATTATAAATAAATACTGTTTAAAATTTTATCACCAAAATTGAAAATAATTGTAAACAACTTTTGTCTTATTAAAGATAATAATGTTTTATTGCCAAACTTTTTTAAAACCCCCAACAATTAAGCAACAATTTTTTCATCAATTTTAGCATCACGACGACGACGTTTTTTGCCATTTCGATATGGATCATAGTATGCATTTGCACCCATTCCAATTCCACCTCCAATCCCTGGAGATCCACCACAAGTGCTGCAAGCTGGAGGAGCTGTATTACAGGTGGTACAAGCAGGTGGAGGTGGTGGTGGATTATTACAGGTGTTACAAGTTGTAACTTGACAGGGTTGAGTGTTGCAAGATTCTTGTTCAGATGATGGGCCTTGACATTGACAAACACCACATTGAGTATTACATGTACGTTGACGGGTACGAAATCCGCCACCACATGTTGCGCTAAAAGATTTTTTCGAATGAATAGATGGAAAAGTTCAAAAGATCAAAGGTGCCGCTTTTTATAGACATGTAACTAGCAAAAATTTCTGCCGTAGCGCTGGTTTAAGATATGCAAATTTACCTGCAAAATGACCAGCCACCCCAATTATTCCATTCTGGACCACTTACAACTGGAGGCGGAGGTGGTGGTGGAGGATTGTATTGTTGACAGGTATTACAAATCCTAGTTGGTTGAGCTCCTGTTCCAATAGCTTGTGATTGAACTTCTGAAATCTATCTTATTTTCAATCAAAAAGCTCCTTCAAAAAAGCTTACCCAAAATCAAAGCAATAAAAAATGAACCCAAAATTAAATACATTTTTTAATCCTTTCTTTTTTTCTCCAGCTAATTTAGCAATGACAGGGCAAATCTTTGAAGCTTAAATACAATCTTAAATGCTTTGTGTAAACAAAAACTTCTTTCATTTTGACACCTTTGTGGCTGAGAAATGAGTAATCCGAACTGTGATTGATCTTTGGGTGTTGAAACAATTAAAATAAATTAAAGAAAAAGTTTTTGTTTGCAGAAGCAGTTTTTTTGCTTTTGGGTGACAGCAGCATTGATCTCTATTAGAATTTATCTCACTTTTTTGCTTGTTAAAAATAGTAATTTGGCGTTATAAAAAACATGGAAAATTTATAATTTACAAAAAAGCTTCATCGACAACATTTTTGCAAAATGACTTTGTGTATTTTGTTGTTATTTGACACAAAAAAACATGGAAATCTGTCAAAATACAAATACATTTTGTTTTTCAGACAACAAATAAATGCCAGACATAAAAAATTAAAAAATTAAAATAACAAAAAACAAATTTAGTAATTTTTTAAGGTATAAGCATTAGTCGCATTATTATGAAAAGATATTTGTAAATAATTTCTACCTTGAAATTTTCCAATCAAAAAATGGCTTGATAATTTATTTGTAACTTTATCAAAAGCAACCTTCCAGTTAAACTGCTTGTCAATCGGCCAAGCGTTGAGCAGGTGAACATTGATATTTTTATCCTAAAATGAATGTATTTTATAACGAAAACTGAGTAGTATTACTATGACAAAAGTTTAAATGTTTTGTCAAAAAAGTATCTCACCTTCATTAAAGCTGCTAAACTTGCAACATTAAATTCAAAATTAGGAATTTCTAAATTTAAAAATTTAACACGATTTAAAAGACTTAAATCATCAAGCCAGGCATTTGTCACTTCAACATTTGTTCGAGTAAGATACAGCTCTTCTAGGTTTGGCACTTTTATTAAGATCAGGCGAAGTGTTAATTTGGGGTATATTGTAACTTCTGCACAGCTAAAAATTTTTATTTTTTCTGATAATAATTTCATTAATTCATCAGCAGCTATGTTACAGTGAAAAAGTTCTAAATTTTTGATACGAAATGTTGTTGCATTCAATAATTCATTAGCTTTTTGACTGAATTTATCTTTAAAGTTAAATTTATCGACAGCTACCAAATCTGATTCATAAAATTTTTGATTGATAGTTTTAATAGACATTTCTTTTACATATGTAACTTTGAAGGGTGTTGTTGGCTTCATTAATGAAAGCACCTTTGGATATGTACAAAGTAAAGATAGCTTTTCTTCAATGGTTAAGAACTTCATAAAACGTGGCAACATGATGTCATCAATCTTTGGAGGAAAAATGTGTGGCACTAAAAATATTAATTATAAAATCTGTTATATTTGTATGAGAGCTGATTTTACCTGTAAATCCATCAACGCAATCTTTGGTGTCATGACTTCTGGAAAAACAACGATAACATTTTAGAGGAGCAATATAGTGTGCACACATGTCACTACTTCACATTATAAATGAAGATAAAACTACTGCGGTGATGGAGAAATCTTACAATCAATATATTGGTTTAGGCAAATACTTGAATAAAACCTGTTATTAGCACATCGAGAAAGAAAACATGAAAGCATAGAGAAGGGAAACACATTTATGCATCATGCATTAAACAATGTCATTGATTATGATGAATAAAATAGTGTGGTCGGACTGGCAAATGAAAAAAAAATTAAAGCATTATTTTGGTAATAAAACAGCACTTTTCGTATTGTCGTATTAATTAATAATAAATTAAAGATAAAAGTTAAAAGTTTTATAATAATCTTTTGTCTGGCTGACATGTCTCCCCTCCCCCCAACTAATTAAAAAAAAGAGAGACACAAATGGATCAAATGAAAGCAATAAAGCTTTTAGTCACATATTTGGCTAGACAATCAGATTTTGCAAACGTTAAGATTCAATCTGACGCTCATACTTTGTGATTTGATTTTGTTTAGATGCATTATTAATATATCAAAAATATTTCTTGAAAAAGATAATCTTTTACATTGATTGTAAACAAAAGTAACAATATAAAATTTTCGAAACATAAAAAAGACAATAAACATTTGAAGAACAATTTAAACAATTTTTAATTTATAATCTTTAATAGTAGTATAATCACGACCACCAAATTTATGTTGCAACGTAACTTTTAAATAATCGAAAGATTTGCCGTAAATTTCAATGAAATGGCTTGAGAATATATTTGTAACATTTTCAAAAGCAATTTCATAAAAAGTGTTTGTGCTTGGCCCAATGTGTAGAAGGTTAATATAGACGTGTCTCTTCTAAAATAATAGTACTGTTTTTTATTTATTTCAATGTGATTCATTTGATCTGACGTTCAAATTGTACCAATATTCTAGGAGTCAAAAATGTTTTTATTAAAGAGCTGCCCCCCCCGTATCCAGATTTTATTTTGGAGGGGCAGCTCTTTGATACCTTTATTTGCGGCAAAAGATCAAACAATCTTTTTGATTTCTTGAGGGGGAGCCTCTTAGATATTCCCTGCGTTAGAGATTGAAGATAACAATAAATCATTAAGTGAAGCATAAAGTGATATGCGGGATATTTTAAGGCAAAATATAAAATATGTATGTATTATCTTACCCTTATTAAAGTGGCCAAACTTTCAACATTAAAACCAAAATCAACAACAGGTAAACAAATATGTGCCATTTTTGAAGCATATCGAAATACATCATCTGGCCATGAATTACTTATTACAATATTTGTATGAGCAAGATCAAGCTGATAAAGATTTGGTGCTTTTTGAAGAAGTTCACGTAGCGTTAATGCAGAACTAAAGTTCACATTTGCATGTAAGCTTTTTGTTTTATGTGATAAAAGCTGTAATACTTCCTTGGCAGCTAATAAGCAGTCACAAAGTTCCAAATATTTAATTCGAAAATTTGTAAAAGCTGTTATTCCACATATTCCACTTTTGTTATTGATTCCAATCCAACGAACAAAAAAATTTTCGAATTTCACTTTATCAGCAACGACGAAATCTGAATCCGAAAATGTTTGACTACATGGAAAAGACATATCTTGTCTATATGTAATTTTGAGAGGTTTAGGTGTGAAAAAATTCAACAATTTTGGAAATGTGAAGCATAAGAAATACTTTTCTTCAATTTCCAACAGTTCCATGAAACGTGGCAATAAATCTTGGTCAATTGTTGGAAGGAAAAACGTTGTTACTAAAAGACACTTAAATGCAAAATCAGAAAAATAAGATTTATATTACCTGTAAATTTATTAATACAATCATTCGTGTAATGACTTCTTGAAAACCAGCAATAACATTTTTGCTGTGATATAAAATATTCACAGAGTTTACTTACAATGTTATATTTGTCAGGAATACCCAAACGTTTTTTACAACATCCTTTTTTACTGAGGAATGCTATACGCGTTTCATCAGTACCATAAATGTTACAATTTTTTGATAAATGATTATCAGATTTACAGAAAAAACAAAGCATTTTTCAGCAGCAACAATATAAATTAAGATTAACAATGAATGAACATAACAAAAACAATCACTATTCTCTATCTTGGTATAAATCAATATTTTAGTTTAGGCAAACACTCAAACAAATCTGTAATTGACGAATTTTGAAAAGAAGTGAAGAATGCACACAGGATAACAAAGCTATGAACTTCTAAAATACATGCACACATCAACTGAAAAAAGTCGTCAGGATGCTGCGCATACCGGCTATAGACACTGCCAATGACTTTATTGAACAAACCAAAAAGATCTGACAGAAGAACAGTGATGAAAAATGCGGCCGAGATTTCCGGCCGGCCTAAAATTTTCCAAAAATCATCGGCCCGCCGCGGCCGCGGGCCGAAAATCTTAGGCCGGCCGGCCGCACTTTTCATCCCTGCAGAAGAACTAAAATATTTTTTTAAAAATGTATAATGATTTGAACTAGGTAACTGAAGAAGACAGGAAACAGAAGCAAGGTAAAGCTTTTCGAGCAACCAATAACAAAACTGCCATTTAACAATATAAAACGAACAAACAAAAAAATGTGAAGCATAAACAAACGAAAGATTAAATTTTTTTTACAATTTTTTCAATGTATATGTTGCAGCCGATTTGTTGAACCAGCCGTTTTATAGAACGGCTAGCCGATTTCAAGAACGGCTAGCCGATTTCAAGAACGGCTAGCCGTTCCATAAAACGGCTAGCCGATTTTAGGAACCAACAACTTTTTTATATGTTCTCCGTTATGGCTAGCCGTTTTTGAGAACCAACACTTTTCACTTTATTTTAAAAGTGTTTTATTTTAAACAATATGTTTAAAATATTTTTGAAAAAAGATTATTCAATATTTTTAAAACATTTTATTGAAAAAACAAAATCTTATCAATAAAAATTAAATTAGCTGTGTTAGCAGCTTTTTTAACAATTATAGCTATGTGACAGTCAAAAGATAAAGAAGAATTATATGATACTTCTAGATCTTTGAACTCAGACACATCAAGTAGTAAGGTTTCATTTAAATAATAAGGACAACAAAGATTTTTTGTGCCGATGTGCATAATTGCTGACTTTTTTTCGTTAATTGGAAGTTGCCAGCCATTACTGCAAGTGTTAAAAGCAGTGAGAGAGGTTTTGAAAATAGTATTATCTACTACTTCATCATAAAGCTTTGTATTGTCAGCAAAAAGTTTGCAAGAAGATGGACAGTTTTCTGGAATGTCAATAATGTAAAGTGTAAAGAGTAAAGGGCTTAAGACAGATGCTTGAGGTGTTCCAAGATTTATTGGCAAAGATGATGATAATTTACCGTTAACCATAAACCTAAATGTTCTGTTTTTCAAGAAATTTGATATCCATTGCAGGATTTTTCCTTGAATACCATAACATTTACATTTATGGAGAAGTTTATCATGTATAACCGAATCAAATGCCTTTCGAAGATCAACGAAGGCGATTTGGTTTGTGATTTAAAATGAGAATAAAGACTATTTTTGTTGGTGACGAAGGTTTTTTCTTTTTGAAGATAAAAATCCTTAATTAAAATTTGTAAATCTAAACAGTTATCTTATCTTTTTTTAAAATTTATTAATTAAAAAAGTGCCGAACTAAAGTCAAGATAAGATCCTAACGAATCGATCTATGAATTTATCACAAAAAAAGATAACATACAAGCCGAGATTTAGGGCTTTGAAAAAGCCCAAAAGAACAAAGAAAACAAAGTGCGAAGAAATTTTTTTTCACACCTCTCTCTTTTCTTTCACTCACCCTTTTTCTATTAGACGTGTTCAGCATAGATTATCTTTGGCAGATAGATTTTTCCAATTTATATGGGCATTATTGAAATCCCCACAATTTGTTATTGTTAAAGATAATGTTGTTTTAATATTATACAATAAAGTAAAAAAAAACATCATATTTGGTGTTGTTAATTGTTGCTTCACTTACTATTGACTAGAGGTGCCCCGCCCCTTCGCGTCGGGCCACCAATGGCTCATTTTCATCTTCAATTACAACTCTAAAACATATCCCTTTAACGTCATTAAAATCTGTCTCCCAGGTCTAAATAAAGGATAAAAAAAAGCTGTAAGATCCTGGACTTATAGTCATTGTTTCCGTTTAAATATCAGTAAAACCGGGATATGATTCTTAAAATAACTCTAAAAGACAAAGCTATCGAATTTAACCGCCACAGTTCGCTTAACTCTACTTAAAATCTAAAAAGATTCTATGAATGTGCCAGGATCCTCTATTTGTGACTATTGACACCAGATCATAGAATCTCCATTTATTGAGAGGATAAGATTTTGTTTTTTCAATAAAATGTTTTAAAAATATTGAATAATCTTTTTTCAAAAATATTTTAAACATATTTTTTAAAATAAAACACTTTTAAAATAAAGTGAAAAGTGTTGGTTCTCAAAAACGGCTAGCCGTTCCTCAAAACGGCTAGCCATAACGGAGAACATATAAAAAAGTTGTTGGTTCCTAAAATCGGCTAGCCGTTTTATGGAACGGCTAGCCGTTCTTGAAATCGGCTAGCCGTTCTTGAAATCGGCTAGCCGTTCTATAAAACGGCTGGTTCAACAAATCGGCTGCAACATATACATATTAGATCCATAATGATTCATGCTTGTACAATCACGTAAAAACGAAATTCGCAAAGATTTGATACCATGAAATACAACAAAGCAAAAATGAGTTGACAAAATTTTTGTTACTTCTTCAAACGCCGTTTTTGAATTAAAATACATGTTAAGTGGCCAAGCATTGTAAAGCTGAATATTGACATCTTTATTCTAAAAACGGGGATATTATTGCATCATTTTAACAAATTTACAAGTATCATAGTTTTTGCAAGGGAAATATTAATATTTCGGTGTCTAAAAATGTCTTACCTTCATCAAAGTTGCCAAACTTTTCACATTAAATTTAAAATCTGGGATTAATAAATTAATTTGCACCATTTTGGATGAACTATTAAAGAGTAGTATATCTTCCGGCCATGAACTGTCGACCACAATATTAGTTTGGCTAAGGTCAAATTCTTGAAGATTCGGCGCTTTTTGAAGAATTTCGTACAAATTTAATTTGGATTTAAATATTATGCTTCCAAACATGCTTCTTGTTCTTGCAGATAAAAGTTGTAAATATTCATCCACTGATAGAGTACAATTACGACATTCCAGATGTTTAATTCGAAAATTTGTATTTTTTGAAAATCAGCAATTCTGGTAAGAATATCTCGTAGAAAAAGGGAAATCATTTCGATAGAGCAGTTTATCCACAACAACAAAATCTGAATCCAAAAATCTTTCATGCGTTGGAAAAGAAAAATGTGTTGTGAATGTTATTTTCAGTGGCGTTGAATAAGCCACACCAACAATGCTTGGATATTTAAAGATTAAAGAATACTTTTCTTCAACTGTAAGCATTTTCATAAAACGGGATAACAGATCTTGGTCAATTTTTGGAAAGAAAAAATTAACATCTAAAAATAATTTATAAGTTTTTTAAATGGTATCTCAAATTTTGATACCTGTTAATTCATCAGTACAATTTTTAGTGTAATGACTTCTTGAAAAACAGTTGTAACATTTTCGATGTGAAATGCAGTATGGACAAGATTCACTGTCAGCACCATAATTGCTTGCAACACCCAAACATTTTTTACAGCATTTTTTTGCAACAAAAATGGCTTTTCGTGCATCATCAGTAGCATGAATACTACAATTTAGTGAAAAATGATCATTACTTTCACAGAAAAAACAAAGCATTTCTTAGCAGCAACAATAAAAATAATAATAAAATTTGTTATTCTGCTTTAATAATCACCTATGAATAGTAAAGGGAAAAAACTTTTTTTTATTTCATACTTTGACCTAAAAAGCATAAATTTAATATTTTGATTTAGGGATTTACTTTGAGAGATTACTTATGCTTTTTTTGCATAAATAAATAGCACCTAATTAAAAATCATAAGTTGTTAAGAAACAAGAAAATATCTTTGCAATTTTATGCTGACAAAAACCGTTTTAAGCAGTTTTTTTCCTGTTAGTATTTGTGATATGATTTTGTCTTTAAATTTTTGAAAATAATGTTTGCACAATGAAAAAAATTTTAGTTAAACACGAATCCTTTAACATATTGTTGGCTTGAAGAAAGATAAATTAACTACGACAAGCGTTGTATTAATCCAAATAAATTTTATTTTCAATAATAAGCAACAAACATAGCCTGTAACAAAAAAATAACGACAAAACATTTTAAGCATCTTTTAATCTATAATTTACTGTTTCTATACAATTTCTGCCATTGGATTTGTATTTGAATGAGATTTGTAATAACTGGGAAGGTATAAATTTATCCCAAACAAAATGGCTTAATAGATGATTTGTAAGGTTTTCAAATGCAGCTTTTCCAAAAACTTTATTGCGAGGCCATCTGTAGATAAGAGAGATATTGGCATGTTTATCCTAAAAGAAAAATCATTATAATAAACGTTAGAATTTTTATGTTACCTTTAATAAATCAGCCAAATTTTTAACATTAAATTTAAGATTAGGAATCTTTAAATGATTGTATTTTAAATGTACTGCATTGTTTAAAAGAATCAAATCATCTAGCCACGTTTTGGTAATTTTGATATTCGAATGAGTAACATCAAATTTTTGTAATTTTGGAGCAGCTTTTAAAATTTCTCGAAATGTCAATTGTGGATAGAATTGAACTTGGGTGCATTTTAATGCCTTAGTTTTTATCGATAATAGTCTTAAAAATTCGTCAGCAGATAATTTAGAGCGTATAAATTCCATTTTATGAATTCGGAATTTTTTAGGATTCAAACATTTTGCAATATCAACACCTTTACGGAATTCAGCTTTATTCACAACAACCAAATCCGAATTTGGAAAGGTTCGATAGGTTGGAAAAACTATATATTTTGTGTAGTAGATTTTCACTGGCTTTGGATGAATTAAATTTGAAATTTTTGGATATGTAAATCGTAAAAAACATTTTTCTTCAGTCCTTAAAAGCTTTAAATAACGGGATAATAGATCATGGTCAATATTTGGAGGGAAAAAGTTGTTAACTAAAAATTGAGTTTTTAAATGAAGTAATTAATAAAATTTGATACTTGTATATCCATTAATACAATCATCAGGAAAATGATTTCTTGAAAAGCATGAATAACATTTTCGACGAAATTTACAATATTCACACCATTCACTATCAGCGCCAAATGTGTCAGAAATACCCAAACATTTTTGACAGCAATTTTTTTCACGTAAAATTTTTTTTCGAGATTTATCACTAGCATGAATGTTACAATTATATGAAAAATGATCATTGCTTTTGCAGAAAAAACAAAGCATTTTTCTACAGCTGAAAAGAAACAATGGATATAGTTGGATGTGAATGCAAGGCAGTGTTTCTATTTTGTTATGTCAATAAAATTCCAACGTTAGTATTTGTGAATGGACAAGTACTTTGAGAACCTTGTCCTTAATCAATCAACAAAAAAGAGAAAGCTGCTCAAAGGGAAAAAGTGTTTTAGACTCAAAAAACACATGGACAAGCACTACATATGACATTGCCATTGATTATGCTGCTGAACAAGAATTTAAAGATCTAACAAAAAGAGCAAAGGAAAGGAATCTCTGGTCAACAAATAACATTAAAAAGCAACCAAAACTTTGATTGACAGTGTTCTTTGTATTATTATACTTATATAGGGTGCACACACATTCGTCGTTCCGTGCTGCTAAATTATCAAATACAGATAACATCAGTGGTTTGCCGGCCAGACATTTTATTTTTATATATTCGGCAATGCACATTATAAATCACTCTAAATAAAATTGCAGTGGTTATGTGTCTTTGCAACAATTACTGCTATAATAACATGATAACCTGAAGAAAGATAAACTACACAACAAGCGGTTTAAAACTGTTAATAATACATTTTATTATTAATGATAAGCAGCAAACATGGCTGTAAACAATAGATGTAACACTAACAAAACAACAAAGCGTGTCAAACATCTTCCAATCTAAAATTTACAGTTTCAATACAATTTTTGCCTTCAAATTTGTATTTGAATGAGATCTGTAGCAAATGGGAAGGTATAAATTTATCCCAAACGAAATAACTTGATAGCTGCTTTGTAAGGTTTTCAAATGCAGCCTTGCCAAAAACTATGCCGCGGGGCCATCTGTAGATAAGTGAGATATTAGCATGTTTCTCCTGAAAATAAGGATGTTATTGAAACAATTAAAGTTTTTGTGTTACCTTTATTAAATTTGCCAAATTTTCAACGTTAAAAACGAGATCAGGAATTCTTAAATGAACAAATTTTAAATGTTTCGAGTGATTAAAGAAAAGCAGATCATCTAGCCAAGTCTGGGTAACTTTTACATTCGAATGAACAAAATCAAATTTCTGCAATTTTGGAGCCTTTTTTAAAATCTCGCTAAACGTTAATTCTGGATAAAAATTGACATTCATGCATTTTAATGTTCTAGTTCTAATGGATAGTAGACTTAAAAATTCATCTGCAGATGTGCGGGAGCTACAAATCTCTAATTTTTGGATTCGAAAATTTTTATGATTCAAACATATCTTTATGTCAACAATTTTGTTGAACACAGCTTTTTTCACAATAACCAAATCAGAATCTGGAAAGGATCGGTCGGTTGGAAAAATTATGTAATTTGTGTATGAAATATTCAACGGCTCTGGATGAAGCAAATTTGACATTTTTGGATATGTAAATAATAAGAAATATCTTTCTTCAAACATTAAAATATCCATGTATCGAGATAACAGATCATGGTCAATATTTGGGGGGAAATAATTGGTAACTAAAAATTGAGTATTATATTCTATTATTATAAGCTATTTGTTACTTGTAAATCTATCTGCACAGTCTTCAACAAAATGATTTCTTGAAAAACATGAATAACATTTTCGACGAAATTTACAATATTCACACCATTCACTATCAGCACCATATTTGTCAGAAATACCCAAACATTTTTTACAAGAAATCTTATTACTAAGTAATAATATTTGTGCTTTATTAGTGCCGTAAATGCTACAATTTTGTGAAATATGTTCTTCACTTTTGCACGAAAAACAAAGCATTTGTCAGCAGTTGGAATACAACAATGGTTGAACACTTAAGATTATGGGAGGCAGGTGTTATTCTTTCTTTTTGCCAACAATATCTTTAAATCAATATATTGTAAAAGGCAAGTACTTTGAGAAACTTGTCATGAATTAATATAAGGAAGGACATAGAAGCTCAAAGGGGAAAAAACTATGACTATGAACGCACATGCTACATAAAATGTTGTCACTGATTATGTTGAAAATCTAAGGATGTAACAAGAAAACTGTTCCACTAAAAGAAGTGGAACTGCAAGAAGAGGGACGATTATTTATGTATGCGTGTCAAAAATAAATACTAAAGCACGTCGAAAACATAAAAACTTATTTTTTATGAAAAAAACATCAAAAATTACAAAACAAATTTAAAAGGGTTTTAATCTGTAACCTTGAAGTGCGTTATTCAAACGTCCATGATCATATAGAAAAGATATTTGTAAATGTTTGATACCTTGAAATCCAGTAGTAACAAAATGACTTAATAAAAATGTTGTGACTTCTTCAAAAGCAAACTTGCTTTCAAAATGCTTCTTTGGTGGCCAAACATAAACAAGCTGAATTTTGACATTTTTTTCCTAAAAATTAAAACATTTCAAGACCGTATTTAAGGAGGCAAGGCAAATGAGATTTTTGCCTTTCTCCCCTCTGAATAAGAGTATAAAATTATCTTACCTTTATCAAAGTAGCTAAGCTTTTGACATTAAATGCAAAATCAGGAATTTCAAAACGTAAATATACTGGATCATATAAGAGTTGTAGATCAACAGGCCAAGCATTTGTAACCTCAATATTTGTTTGACTGAGATGTAATTCTTGTAGATATGATCCTTTGAGAAGAATCTCACGTAAACTTAAACTTGGATAAATATTCACTTTCAAAAATTTTAGAACTTTCGTTTTTATCGATAATAATGTAAATAGGTCATTGACAGATACATCGGAATCACAAAAATCTAAATTTTGGATTCGAAAAATTGTTGAATTTATGAATTTGTTTATAGTATAACGTTTATAGCTGCCGTTGGTATAATAAAATTTATCTGCAACAATCAAATCTGTGTTCTGAAATTCCTGCACGGATTCAAGAGATGTTTTTTTCGGATATGTGACTTTAAAGGGCTCTGGTTTTGATAATGCAAAAATTTTTGGATATGTAAAAGTAAGATAGTAATTTTCATCAAATAGTAATATTTGCATAAAGCGAGGCAACAAGTCTTGGTCAATATTTGGGGGGAAAAAAGATTTTTATAAATCACAAATTGCTATTTGCAAAATTTTATTACTTGTAAATTCATCAGTGCAATCAGAAGTATAATGATTTCTTGAAAAACAGTTGTAACATTTTTGATGAGAAATGCAGTATGGACATGATTCACTATCAGCACCATAATTGCTTCCAACGCCCAAACATTTTTTGCAGCATTTTTTTGCAACAAAAATATCTCTTCGTTCTTTATCAGTGACATAAGTATTGCAACATGGGGATATATGATTATCACTTTCACAGAAAAAACAAAGCATTTTGTAGAAACTGCTATAAACTGATATAAATGCAGATGCAACGACAAGTCATGTTTGAGTCAAAAAAAGTTTAGATCAATATTTTTGTTTAGGCAAGTACTTTAATTAATTTATCATAAGTTAATTATATGAGTTTAAAGGGAATGCTCGTAGAGAGACAAAACCACAGACTCATATAATGTGCACACACTGCATGTGGCAATGATTGATTTTGACAAAACAAAAGTAAATGGTCTGCGACCACTGAGAAATAAATAAACTGTTTTTGTCATAAAATTATCCAGTATCGTTGTATTGTCTCATTAACTCGGAAAAGAAAATGGAAGGTGATGACTTAAATTGTGAAATTTACAACAAAAATTTAAATAATATGATGATAATGAAAAATGAGGCTTCAACTGATGCTGAAAAACTTGAAACTTTATTAGAATTTGCAAAAATGTTTACAATGTTGCCTGAGCAACGATTAGAATTATTAAAGTAAAGATTTCGTCATCATTAACTAAATATTAATTATCATAATTTCAGGTTATCAAGACAGTGTAAGTATAACTTGCCAAAAGATATAAATAATTATTTATATTCTACTACTTATGGAGATCCTTACCCAATACATATTTTATGGTTAGATCATCATAATATTATTACAAAGCTAAATGAAGGTATCGATCCAAAAAGATTTCAACTTGCCGAAGAAGCGTTAACATTTCCACATAAATTGTTAGATGAAATTTCTGAGAGTCATTATTTTCACTCTGGTAGGTAGTTATCAGAGCTTATCTGGATATTACGTCATAATAGAAGCATAGATTGTAATATTTAGAAACTCCCCTCCCCTTACAAACCATTTTTTTTCATTGATCTTTGCCGCTTTTTAAATCAAGCATCAAATTTGGTTTACACCCATTCACCCTCAGAAATGCTAACGTCAACTTTGAACAGACTCTAAGAGATTAGGATAGACAAACGTCAAAAGTTTTTCCGGAATCGCAAGATTCTTACAACTTGTTAGAGCCAGTTTTTTTCAAAGCTATCAAAAAAGTTCTTTCAAAAATGCTCCGTTTCTTTCATAAAAATAAAAAAGGGATTATCCAGAAATTACGTGATCTCATGATAAGGTGGGAAAGGTAGGCCAAAAAAATCACGCCGATTTGAAATGCGGTATAAGAACAAAGCTAAAAAGATCAACAAGGAGGGGAGAGGTTCAAAAAATACAAAAAGAAAATCAGCCCCAAAAAATATAAAATACTAAAACGGCTTTCAAATAACAAATAATTATTTTTTTTAGTTACTCCACTGCATAAAACGATCAAGAAACAATATGTTGCATCTACGAAGATTTATAATAAAATCGTTAAATGTAAAAATGATATTGATAAATGGCTAGAATGTATAAAAGAAATTGAAAAAAAGGAAGCTGTAATTGCAAATTTGGAGTTATCACTTGGTCAAGACTCAAATTGGAGAAATAAAAAAGTATGGAAATTTTATTTTGATTTTTTAAAAGAAAAAAAGATGAAGGTTTGTTTCTCATAATTTGGTAAATCTCATTAATCTTGTGTTGGCAGGAGATTCTTGAAGTTTTTCGAAAATACACTCGTTTATTTACCAGTGATAAACAAGCTGTAGAAGACTACCGTAAAGAAATTGTGAAATTTTCGTCAATGAATGTTCCAACATCAAAATATTGGATCGATACAATCAAATATGAAATGATATTTGGAACTCTCGAATTAGCATATTGTCTCTTTGAAAAAGCTATTACATATGTTATTAGAAAGCCCTATCATTTAGTGGTCAAAGACTTCAATGATTTATGCAGTAAGCTAAAGACCTTTGAAAAAGAAATGATACAACATGAAAAGATTCAAGAATCGTTAAAAATTACAAAGCATCATATTGCCGTTTCAACGAAACCTGCCATTTATTATTATCAAAATCCACAGCAACAACAATATTTTTGCTTCCATCAAAGTTTTATTAATAATCTCCTCAAAAATGCAAAAGGCAAAATTTTAAGAAAACTTTATGCATCATGCAAGTTTTTCTTTTCCCTTAAAAAAGCTCCTTTGTGTTATCGGCTGGAAGTCAGCGGTAGAAACAAAACAAGCTATTGCCAAGAATCTCTTTTTGTTAATGAAAAGGATCAAAGCTTTTCTGGACTTAATAATCTTCATGTTTACCATATGCTTGTTGTTTTTTACAATTCAGACAGAAATATAATATCCCATATGCTTCCAAAGCTAAGATGTTGCTGCGTTCGTCATATCTTTATTAAACAACAAGATATTACTGTACCAGAGTTCAAATTTATGTTATCAAAAAATATTTTTCAAATTATGTTAATTGATGTAAACATCCATGAAGCAAATGGAAACGTTATTGATGCTAATGCTTTCTTCAAGATCCTTCAAAATTATCCTTCAATAAAAGCATTGGAATTTTTTAATCGTAAATTTCTCATCGTTGAATCATCGTCCAAAAGAGATCGTGTAATCAGAATGATTACATATTTAAAAAATCATCAATTTGAAACTATTTATATTGTAAACCAAAATATTTCTGCATGGTATTTACATCGTTTTATTGATTATCAACATACGAAATGTGTTACTCTAAAACAAGTGTATATGAAAAATGCAGAAGGCAACATTATGGGAAAACAGCAACTTAAAGATTTTGTTGCTGCTAAAGTTAATCCAAAAAATAATGTTTCTGTTAACATTTTTTGAAATTTTTGTAAATAAATGTTTTTTTTACAAAAAAAAACAAAAAGCTACAAAAGACACAATATATGCCACAAATTAGAAATTAGAGTTCTACGATCTCATCTAAAAATACTGCCGACAAGTAGGGCTACTAATGTCTAGCACGTCCGATACGAGTCAGCAGATTTATAATATCCAAAAAAGCATAATCACCTTTTACTACAAAAATTAAGTTAGTGGATAAAGTTTATACTTTATCCATTATTTATGCAATATAAACTTTTTAATATTAACAAGGGAACCGTCCCAACTCTAACACGCACATTGAGACCGGAGGTATTTCATGTGATTCTCCTACTATTCAATAGAATTCCTAACGTTTTTGAGCGGCCCTCGTTCCCAAATCTGATTTTAGTACATATTGAGTAGCACACGATATCGCGTGCTACTTTATACTAAAATTACTTATTTTTGAATTCTTAAACTTGCAAATGGTGAAAAATACGTTATTCAGTGTTTAAAAGGTGTTTCGTATCATTCACAAGTTTAAAAACTGAAAAATAAACGATTTTTGCACAAAGTAGCAGGCGATATCGTGTGCTACTCAATATGTACTAAAATGAGATTTGGGAACGAGGGCCGTTCAAAAACGTTAGGAATTCTATTGAATAGTAGGAGAATCACATGAAATACCTCCGGTCTCAATCTGCGTGTTAGAGTTGGGACGGTTCCCTTGAAGGTCTCGAAGCCGTCAGCTAATGCTTTATTACAAAATACACAACACCATTAACTTTTAAAAAATCATAGGTAATACCCGAAAAATCTTCTAAAATTTTTTTTAAATTTTGAATTAGAAAAGCATAAATGCATTATATTTCTGATAATAAACAAAAAAACATTGTTTTAAACAATAAAAACAACGATTTAAATATCTTTCAGTTTATAATATTCAGATTCATAACAATCACTGCCTTCATATTTGTATTTGAACGATACTTGTAATAGCTGGAGTGGCTTAAATATTTCAGGGACAAAATGACTTGATAATTTATTTGTAACATTTTTAAGAACTTTCTCGCTAAAATACATAATGCGAGGCCATTTGTAGATGAGGCAAATATTGGCATGTTTTTTCTAAAAGAAAAAAATATATATGGTAAAAAAGTTAATGATTCTGTTACCTTTATTAAATTAGCCAAATTTTTAACACAAAAATTGAGATCAGGAATTGTTAAACGAATATATTTTAAATAATTTGAATGATTAAGGAAAAGTGAATCATCAAGCCAAGTTTTGGTAATTGTAATGTTTGTTTGAATAAAATCAATTTTGTGCAAGTATGGCGCATTCCTCAAAATTTCCCGAAATGTTAATTGTGGAAAAAAATTAACATTTGTACATTTGATTGTTTTAGTTTTTATTGTCAATAATTTTATATAATCAGCTGCAGATAAATCGGAGAGCCGAAATTCCAATTTTTTAATACGGAAATTTTTAGGGACCAAGTATTTTCCTATATCAGCGAGTTTATCGAATACTGCTTTTTCCACAACTGCAAAATCTAGGGCATGATATCCTTGATTTGATGGAAAATACAAATATTTTTTGCAAGAAATTCTAACAGGATGTGGCGTGATTAAATTTGATAATCTTGGGTATGTGAAAATTAAATAGTATTTTTCTTCAAACATTAAAAGTTTTAAATAACGAGATAACAAATTATGGTCAATATTGGGAGGAAAACAGTTTGAACCTTAAAAATCTAATTAATAACTTATTAACTCGTGTTATCAGAAGTTTATTACTTGTTAATGGATTAGGGCAATTTTTAGGGTAATGGCTTCTTGTATAGCAGCTATAACATTTTCGATTAAAGTTGCAGTATTGACAGAATTCGTCAGCCATATATAAAGTATTAGGAATATCCGTACAGTCGGGACATCGACGCTTTATGCGAAAAATTCGTTTTCTTGCTTCTTCTGTTGTATAGATATCGCATTGTATAGAAATATGATCATTACTATCGCAAAAAAAGCAAGGCATATTTTAACAGCAGCAACTAAAAGTAATAATACAAGTTTATGTGAGCAAATAATGAACTACAGCCATTACGTTGTTCCAAAAAATGATTAAAATCGATATTTTTGTTCAGGCAAAATAAAACTTGACATTATTTACTTAGATAAAGAAACGATGGAAGCACGTATGAGGAAAGAGTTTTAGACTACACATCTACTATGCATAGCACTGATTTTGCTGTGTAATAAAACTAATGGGTCAAGTCTGGTTGATGGATAATTAAAATTGCAATTGTCCAATTGGTACTCTTCGTCAACATTGCAAACATGTTCTCCTTGTCGAATGCATCTGTAGAAGAGAATGGCCAAATATTGCAATAATACGTCAAACAATCCAACAAGCTGAAAGAAATGGACCTGGAAGAAAACGTGGACATACTCGAGCATTAGTTGTTGATTAACTTTTTATTGTTTTTATTATTTATTTTATTTTTTTGTATAAATATTGTTCATTGATTCAATTTTATATTAGGGATACTTTTTATCCAATATTAGGGTTGCAAATTCCCTTTTTACCATAATTAAATAGCTACTTTTTTTTGATAAATCATTATAGGCTTAAAGAATGACAGAAAATAAACAACAGTTTATATCATAAAAAATATTTTAGAATATAACAAGAAGCAACAATTTAGATATCGTTTAATTTATAATTTTTAGTCTCAAAACAATCATTGCCATCATAAATGTAGTAAAACGAAACTTTTAAATGCTGGAATGATTCGTCATGAACAAAATGACTTGATAATTTGTTTTTAACACCCATAAAAGCGCTTTCTTTGTCAAAATCTTTGTTGCTCGGCCAAAAATTAAAAAGATGAAAACGGGTTTGTTTCTTCTACAAAACTTTATTTGTTTCATTATTCTTTTAAAGATGTGTTACCCTTATTAAATTTACCAATGTTTCAAGATTAAAATAAAAATCCGGAATTGCTAAACGAACATATTTCAAATACTTTGAACGATTCAGACGAACTAAATTATCAAGCCAGGTATTAGTAATTTTAACATTTGTTGGATGAATATCCAATTCTTCTAGTATTGGAGCTATTTTAAGAATTTCACATAATGGCAAATTTGGATAAAATTTAACATTCACACATTTCAGAACCTTTGTTTTTACAGATAACAACTTGAAAAACTCTTTAATAGACAAATTTGAGCGGCAAATTACTAAATTTCTAATTTGAAAATTCGTTTGAATCAGAAAATCCTTCGGTTTGACTAATTTGATGTATTCATTTTGATAGTAAAGTTTCTCCACAACGACCAAGCATGCATTTGAAAATGCTTGATTTGTTGGAAAAGAAATATTTGTAGTATATGTGATTTTCAGTGGCTTGGGTTGAATTATAGTTGACAGTTTTGGAAATGTAAAAAGTAAAAAATATTTTTCTTCAAGTGTTAATATTTTTAAAAACCGTAATATCATATCCTGGTCAATATTTGGAAGAAAAAATGTTAACACTGAAACACTTACTTTTAAATTCACTATTTTCTAAATTTCATTACCTGTAAACAGATCAGTACAATCAAGAGTGTAATGACTTCTGGAAAAACAATTATAACATTTTCGATGAGAATAACTATATGGACACAATTCATTATTAGTACCATATTTGTCGGTAATACCCAAACATTGCTGACAACAATTTCTTGCACGAAGTATCTTTTTTCGTGTTTCATCAGTAGCATAAATTTTACAGCATTGTGAAATATGATTATTACTTTCACAGAAAAAGCATAGCATCTTGTGATAAAATAATATCAGAAAATTTTGAAAAAGGCAGAGAAAAAATAAAATCACTGTATTATGTTTACTTTAAAAACTCAAAATCAATATTTGGGTTTAGGCAAGTACTGCACAAACAACTTAACTGGTTATGCAAGGAGAAGATACAAGGTGAATTAGCAAGAATAAACGGAATTAAAACAATATACACATTGTGCATAAATTTCGCCATTTGCTTTTGGTTAACCAACTAAAAATCTCAACCAATAAAAAAAGAAATAAAAAATTGTCTGCCAAAAAATAAATTTAAAAAACTGATAGATTCTGTTTAAACAGTTTGTTATCTATGGATTTACGTAATAAACCATCAGATGATAGCAGTGGATACATCTTAGATTAATTATTGAAATATTGTTGCAAAAATTAGGTGACCAACTTCAAACCGCTATCCAACACTTTTAAAAGTTGTAAATCATTAAAAAACTGATAGATTCTGTTAAAACAGTTTGTTATCTATGGATTTACGTAATAAACCATCAGATGATAGCAGTGGATACATCTTAGATTAATTATTGAAATATTGTTGCAGAAATTAGGTGACCAACTTCAAACCGCTATCCAACACTTTTAAAAGTTATATATCATTAAAAAACTGATAGATTCTGTTAAAACAGTTTGTTATCTATGGATTTACGTAATAAACCATCAGATGATAGCAGTGGATACACCTTAAACTAATTTTTAAAATATTGTTGCAAAAATTAGGTGACCAACTTCAAACCGCTATCCAACACTTTTAAAAGTTGTAAATCATTAAAAAACTGATAGATTCTGTTTAAACAGTTTGTTATCTATGGATTTACGTAATAAACCATCAGATGATAGCAGTGGATACATCTTAGATTAATTATTGAAATATTGTTGCAGAAATTAGGTGACCAACTTCAAACCGCTATCCAACACTTTTAAAAGTTGTAAATCATTAAAAAACTGATAGATTCTGTTTAAACAGTTTGTTATCTATGGATTTACGTAATAAACCATCAGATGATAGCAGTGGATACACCTTAAACTAATTTTTAAAATATTGTTGCAGAAATTAGGTGACCAACTTCAAACCGCTATCCAACACTTTTAAAAGTTGTAAATCATTAAAAAACTGATAGATTCTGTTTAAACAGTTTGTTATCTATGGATTTACGTAATAAACCATCAGATGATAGCAGTGGATACATCTTAGATTAATTATTGAAATATTGTTGCAGAAATTAGGTGACCAACTTCAAACCGCTATCCAACACTTTTAAAAGTTGTAAATCATTAAAAAACTGATAGATTCTGTTTAAACAGTTTGTTATCTATGGATTTACGTAATAAACCATCAGATGATAGCAGTGGATACATCTTAGATTAATTATTGAAATATTGTTGCAGAAATTAGGTGACCAACTTCAAACCGCTATCCAACACTTTTAAAAGATATAAATCATTAAAAAACTGATAGATTCTGTTAAAACAGTTTGTTATCTATGGATTCACGTAATAAACCATCAGATGATAGCAGTGGATACACCTTAGATTAATTATTGAAATATTGTTGCAGAAATTAGGTGACCAACTTCAAACCGCTATCCAACACTTTTAAAAGTTGTAAATCATTAAAAAACTGATAGATTCTGTTTAAACAGTTTGTTATCTATGGATTTACGTAATAAACCATCAGATGATAGCAGTGGATACATCTTAGATTAATTATTGAAATATTGTTGCAGAAATTAGGTGACCAACTTCAAACCGCTATCCAACACTTTTAAAAGATATAAATCATTAAAAAACTGATAGATTCTGTTTAAACAGTTTGTTATCTATGGATTTACGTAATAAACCATCAGATGATAGCAGTGGATACACCTTAAACTAATTTTTAAAATATTGTTGCAAAAATTAGGTGACCAACTTCAAACCGCTATCCAACACTTTTAAAAGATATAAATCATTAAAAAACTGATAGATTCTGTTTAAACAGTTTGTTATCTATGGATTTACGTAATAAACCATCAGATGATAGCAGTGGATACATCTTAGATTAATTATTGAAATATTGTTGCAGAAATTAGGTGACCAACTTCAAACCGCTATCCAACACTTTTAAAAGATATAAATCATTAAAAAACTGATAGATTCTGTTAAAACAGTTTGTTATCTATGGATTTACGTAATAAACCATCAGATGATAGCAGTGGATACACCTTAAACTAATTTTTAAAATATTGTTGCAAAAATTAGGTGACCAACTTCAAACCGCTATCCAACACTTTTAAAAGATATAAATCATTAAAAAACTGATAGATTCTGTTAAAACAGTTTGTTATCTATGGATTTACGTAATAAACCATCAGATGATAGCAGTGGATACACCTTAAACTAATTTTTAAAATATTGTTGCAAAAATTAGGTGACCAACTTCAAACCGCTATCCAACACTTTTAAAAGATATAAATCATTAAAAAACTGATAGATTCTGTTAAAACAGTTTGTTATCTATGGATTTACGTAATAAACCATCAGATGATAGCAGTGGATACATCTTAGATTAATTATTGAAATATTGTTGCAGAAATTAGGTGACCAACTTCAAACCGCTACCCAACACTTTTAAAAGTTGTAAATCATTAAAAAACTGATAGATTCTGTTAAAACAGTTTGTTATCTATGGATTTACGTAATAAACCATCAGATGATAGCAGTGGATACATCTTAGATTAATTATTGAAATATTGTTGCAGAAATTAGGTGACCAACTTCAAACCGCTACCCAACACTTTTAAAAGTTGTAAATCATTAAAAAACTGATAGATTCTGTTAAAACAGTTTGTTATCTATGGATTTACGTAATAAACCATCAGATGATAGCAGTGGATACATCTTAGATTAATTATTGAAATATTGTTGCAGAAATTAGGTGACCAACTTCAAACCGCTACCCAACACTTTTAAAAGTTGTAAATCATTAAAAAACTGATAGATTCTGTTAAAACAGTTTGTTATCTATGGATTTACGTAATAAACCATCAGATGATAGCAGTGGATACATCTTAGATTAATTATTGAAATATTGTTGCAGAAATTAGGTGACCAACTTCAAACCGCTACCCAACACTTTTAAAAGTTGTAAATCATTAAAAAACTGATAGATTCTGTTAAAACAGTTTGTTATCTATGGATTTACGTAATAAACCATCAGATGATAGCAGTGGATACATCTTAGATTAATTATTGAAATATTGTTGCAGAAATTAGGTGACCAACTTCAAACCGCTACCCAACACTTTTAAAAGTTGTAAATCATTAAAAAACTGATAGATTCTGTTAAAACAGTTTGTTATCTATGGATTCACGTAATAAACCATCAGATGATAGCAGTGGATACACCTTAGATTAATTATTGAAATATTGTTGCAGAAATTAGGTGACCAACTTCAAACCGCTATCCAACACTTTTAAAAGTTGTAAATCATTAAAAAACTGATAGATTCTGTTTAAACAGTTTGTTATCTATGGATTTACGTAATAAACCATCAGATGATAGCAGTGGATACATCTTAGATTAATTATTGAAATATTGTTGCAGAAATTAGGTGACCAACTTCAAACCGCTATCCAACACTTTTAAAAGATATAAATCATTAAAAAACTGATAGATTCTGTTTAAACAGTTTGTTATCTATGGATTTACGTAATAAACCATCAGATGATAGCAGTGGATACACCTTAAACTAATTTTTAAAATATTGTTGCAAAAATTAGGTGACCAACTTCAAACCGCTATCCAACACTTTTAAAAGATATAAATCATTAAAAAACTGATAGATTCTGTTTAAACAGTTTGTTATCTATGGATTTACGTAATAAACCATCAGATGATAGCAGTGGATACATCTTAGATTAATTATTGAAATATTGTTGCAGAAATTAGGTGACCAACTTCAAACCGCTATCCAACACTTTTAAAAGTTATAAATCATTAAAAAACTGATAGATTCTGTTTAAACAGTTTGTTATCTATGGATTTACGTAATAAACCATCAGATGATAGCAGTGGATACATCTTAGATTAATTATTGAAATATTGTTGCAGAAATTAGGTGACCAACTTCAAACCGCTATCCAACACTTTTAAAAGATATAAATCATTAAAAAACTGATAGATTCTGTTAAAACAGTTTGTTATCTATGGATTTACGTAATAAACCATCAGATGATAGCAGTGGATACACCTTAAACTAATTTTTAAAATATTGTTGCAAAAATTAGGTGACCAACTTCAAACCGCTATCCAACACTTTTAAAAGATATAAATCATTAAAAAACTGATAGATTCTGTTAAAACAGTTTGTTATCTATGGATTTACGTAATAAACCATCAGATGATAGCAGTGGATACACCTTAAACTAATTTTTAAAATATTGTTGCAAAAATTAGGTGACCAACTTCAAACCGCTATCCAACACTTTTAAAAGATATAAATCATTAAAAAACTGATAGATTCTGTTAAAACAGTTTGTTATCTATGGATTTACGTAATAAACCATCAGATGATAGCAGTGGATACATCTTAGATTAATTATTGAAATATTGTTGCAGAAATTAGGTGACCAACTTCAAACCGCTACCCAACACTTTTAAAAGTTGTAAATCATTAAAAAACTGATAGATTCTGTTAAAACAGTTTGTTATCTATGGATTTACGTAATAAACCATCAGATGATAGCAGTGGATACATCTTAGATTAATTATTGAAATATTGTTGCAGAAATTAGGTGACCAACTTCAAACCGCTATCCAACACTTTTAAAAGTTGTAAATCATTAAAAAACTGATAGATTCTGTTAAAACAGTTTGTTATCTATGGATTTACGTAATAAACCATCAGATGATAGCAGTGGATACATCTTAGATTAATTATTGAAATATTGTTGCAGAAATTAGGTGACCAACTTCAAACCGCTATCCAAAACTTTTAAAAGATATAAATCATTAAAAAACTGATAGATTCTGTTAAAACAGTTTGTTATCTATGGATTTACGTAATAAACCATCAGATGATAGCACTGGATACACCTTAAACTAATTTTTAAAATATTGTTGCAAAAATTAGGTGACCAACTTCAAACCGCTATCCAACACTTTTAAAAGTTATAAATCATTAAAAAACTGATAGATTCTGTTAAAACAGTTTGTTATCTATGGATTTACGTAATAAACCATCAGATGATAGCAGTGGATACATCTTAGATTAATTATTGAAATATTGTTGCAGAAATTAGGTGACCAACTTCAAACCGCTATCCAACACTTTTAAAAGTTATAAATCATTAAAAAACTGATAGATTCTGTTAAAACAGTTTGTTATCTATGGATTTACGTAATAAACCATCAGATGATAGCAGTGGATACACCTTAAACTAATTTTTAAAATATTGTTGCAAAAATTAGGTGACCAACTTCAAACCGCTATCCAACACTTTTAAAAGTTGTAAATCATTAAAAAACTGATAGATTCTGTTTAAACAGTTTGTTATCTATGGATTTACGTAATAAACCATCAGATGATAGCAGTGGATACATCTTAGATTAATTTTTAAAATATTGTTGCAAAAATTAGGTGACCAACTTCAAACCGCTATCCAACACTTTTAAAAGTTGTAAATCATTAAAAAACTGATAGATTCTGTTTAAACAGTTTGTTATCTATGGATTTACGTAATAAACCATCAGATGATAGCAGTGGATACACCTTAAACTAATTTTTAAAATATTGTTGCAGAAATTAGGTGACCAACTTCAAACCGCTATCCAACACTTTTAAAAGTTATAAATCATTAAAAAACTGATAGATTCTGTTAAAACAGTTTGTTATCTATGGATTTACGTAATAAACCATCAGATGATAGCAGTGGATACACCTTAAACTAATTTTTAAAATATTGTTGCAAAAATTAGGTGACCAACTTCAAACCGCTATCCAACACTTTTAAAAGTTGTAAATCATTAAAAAACTGATAGATTCTGTTTAAACAGTTTGTTATCTATGGATTTACGTAATAAACCATCAGATGATAGCAGTGGATACATCTTAGATTAATTATTGAAAAATTGTTGCAGAAATTAGGTGACCAACTTCAAACCGCTATCCAACACTTTTAAAAGTTATAAATCATTAAAAAACTGATAGATTCTGTTAAAACAGTTTGTTATCTATGGATTTACGTAATAAACCATCAGATGATAGCAGTGGATACATCTTAGATTAATTATTGAAATATTGTTGCAGAAATTAGGTGACCAACTTCAAACCGCTATCCAACACTTTTAAAAGTTATAAATCATTAAAAAACTGATAGATTCTGTTAAAACAGTTTGTTATCTATGGATTTACGTAATAAACCATCAGATGATAGCAGTGGATACATCTTAGATTAATTATTGAAATATTGTTGCAGAAATTAGGTGACCAACTTCAAACCGCTATCCAACACTTTTAAAAGTTATAAATCATTAAAAAACTGATAGATTCTGTTAAAACAGTTTGTTATCTATGGATTTACGTAATAAACCATCAGATGATAGCAGTGGATACATCTTAGATTAATTATTGAAATATTGTTGCAGAAATTAGGTGACCAACTTCAAACCGCTATCCATCACTTTTAAAAGTTGTAAATCATTAAAAAACTGATAGATTCTGTTTAAACAGTTTGTTATCTATGGATTTACGTAATAAACCATCAGATGATAGCAGTGGATACACCTTAAACTAATTTATAAAATATTGTTGCAAAAATTAGGTGACCAACTTCAAACCGCTATCCAACACTTTTAAAAGATATAAATCATTAAAAAACTGATAGATTCTGTTTAAACAGTTTGTTATCTATGGATTTACGTAATAAACCATCAGATGATAGCAGTGGATACACCTTAAACTAATTTATAAAATATTGTTGCAAAAATTAGGTGACCAACTTCAAACCGCTATCCAACACTTTTAAAAGATATAAATCATTAAAAAACTGATAGATTCTGTTTAAACAGTTTGTTATCTATGGATTTACGTAATAAACCATCAGATGATAGCAGTGGATACACCTTAAACTAATTTTTAAAATATTGTTGCAAAAATTAGGTGACCAACTTCAAACCGCTATCCAACACTTTTAAAAGTTGTAAATCATTAATAAACTGATAGATTCTGTTTAAACAGTTTGTTATCTATGGATTTACGTAATAAACCATCAGATGATAGCAGTGGATACATCTTAGATTAATTATTGAAATATTGTTGCAAAAATTAGGTGACCAACTTCAAACCGCTATCCAACACTTTTAAAAGTTGTAAATCATTAAAAAACTGATAGATTCTGTTTAAACAGTTTGTTATCTATGGATTTACGTAATAAACCATCAGATGACAGCAGTGGATACATCTTAGATTAATTATTGAAATATTGTTGCAAAAATTAGGTGACCAACTTCAAACCGCTATCCAACACTTTTAAAAGTTGTAAATCATTAAAAAACTGATAGATTCTGTTAAAACAGTTTGTTATCTATGGATTTACGTAATAAACCATCAGATGATAGCAGTGGATACACCTTAGATTAATTATTGAAATATTGTTGCAAAAATTAGGTGACCAACTTCAAACCGCTATCCAACACTTTTAAAAGTTGTAAATCATTAAAAAACTGATAGATTCTGTTAAAACAGTTTGTTATCTATGGATTTACGTAATAAACCATCAGATGATAGCAGTGGATACACCTTAGATTAATTATTGAAATATTGTTGCAAAAATTAGGTGACCAACTTCAAACCGCTATCCAACACTTTTAAAAGTTGTAAATCATTAAAAAACTGATAGATTCTGTTAAAACAGTTTGTTATCTATGGATTTACGTAATAAACCATCAGATGATAGCAGTGGATACACCTTAGATTAATTATTGAAATATTGTTGCAAAAATTAGGTGACCAACTTCAAACCGCTATCCAACACTTTTAAAAGTTGTAAATCATTAAAAAACTGATAGATTCTGTTAAAACAGTTTGTTATCTATGGATTTACGTAATAAACCATCAGATGATAGCAGTGGATACACCTTAAACTAATTTTTAAAATATTGTTGCAAAAATTAGGTGACCAACTTCAAACCGCTATCCAACACTTTTAAAAGTTGTAAATCATTAAAAAACTGATAGATTCTGTTAAAACAGTTTGTTACCTATGGATTTACGTAATAAACCATCAGATGATAGCAGTGGATACATCTTAGATTAATTATTGAAATATTGTTGCAGAAATTAGGTGACCAACTTCAAACCGCTACCCAACACTTTTAAAAGATATAAATCATTAAAAAACTGATAGATTCTGTTTAAACAGTTTGTTATCTATGGATTTACGTAATAAACCATCAGATGATAGCAGTGGATACATCTTAGATTAATTATTGAAATATTGTTGCAGAAATTAGGTGACCAACTTCAAACCGCTATCCAACACTTTTAAAAGTTGTAAATCATTAAAAAACTGATAGATTCTGTTTAAACAGTTTGTTATCTATGGATTTACGTAATAAACCATCAGATGATAGCAGTGGATACACCTTAAACTAATTTTTAAAATATTGTTGCAAAAATTAGGTGACCAACTTCAAACCGCTATCCAACACTTTTAAAAGTTGTAAATCATTAAAAAACTAATAGATTCTGTTTAAACAGTTTGTTATCTATGGATTTACGTAATAAACCATCAGATGATAGCAGTGGATACACCTTAAACTAATTTTTAAAATATTGTTGCAAAAATTAGGTGACCAACTTCAAACCGCTATCCAACACTTTTAAAAGTTGTAAATCATTAAAAAACTGATAGATTCTGTTTAAACAGTTTGTTATCTATGGATTTACGTAATAAACCATCAGATGATAGCAGTGGATACATCTTAGATTAATTATTGAAATATTGTTGCAAAAATTAGGTGACCAACTTCAAACCGCTATCCAACACTTTTAAAAGTTGTAAATCATTAAAAAACTGATAGATTCTGTTAAAACAGTTTGTTATCTATGGATTTACGTAATAAACCATCAGATGATAGCAGTGGATACATCTTAGATTAATTATTGAAATATTGTTGCAGAAATTAGGTGACCAACTTCAAACCGCTACCCAACACTTTTAAAAGTTGTAAATCATTAAAAAACTGATAGATTCTGTTTAAACAGTTTGTTATCTATGGATTTACGTAATAAACCATCAGATGATAGCAGTGGATACACCTTAAACTAATTTTTAAAATATTGTTGCAAAAATTAGGTGACCAACTTCAAACCGCTATCCAACACTATTAAAAGTTGTAAATCATTAAAAAACTGATAGATTCTGTTTAAACAGTTTGTTATCTATGGATTTACGTAATAAACCATCAGATGATAGCAGTGGATACATCTTAGATTAATTATTGAAATATTGTTGCAAAAATTAGGTGACCAACTTCAAACCGCTATCCAACACTTTTAAAAGTTATAAATCATTAAAAAACTGATAGATTCTGTTTAAACAGTTTGTTATCTATGGATTTACGTAATAAACCATCAGATGATAGCAGTGGATACATCTTAGATTAATTATTGAAATATTGTTGCAGAAATTAGGTGACCAACTTCAAACCGCTATCCAACACTTTTAAAAGTTATAAATCATTAAAAAACTGATAGATTCTGTTTAAACAGTTTGTTATCTATGGATTTACGTAATAAACCATCAGATGATAGCAGTGGATACATCTTAGATTAATTATTGAAATATTGTTGCAAAAATTAGGTGACCAACTTCAAACCGCTATCCAACACTTTTAAAAGTTGTAAATCATTAAAAAACTGATAGATTCTGTTTAAACAGTTTGTTATCTATGGATTTACGTAATAAACCATCAGATGATAGCAGTGGATACACCTTAAACTAATTTTTAAAATATTGTTGCAAAAATTAGGTGACCAACTTCAAACCGCTATCCAACACTTTTAAAAGTTGTAAATCATTAAAAAACTGATAGATTCTGTTTAAACAGTTTGTTATCTATGGATTTACGTAATAAACCATCAGATGATAGCAGTGGATACATCTTAGATTAATTATTGAAATATTGTTGCAGAAATTAGGTGACCAACTTCAAACCGCTACCCAACACTTTAAAAAGTTGTAAATCATTAAAAAACTGATAGATTCTGTTTAAACAGTTTGTTATCTATGGATTTACGTAATAAACCATCAGATGATAGCAGTGGATACATCTTAGATTAATTATTGAAATATTGTTGCAGAAATTAGGTGACCAACTTCAAACCGCTACCCAACACTTTTAAAAGTTGTAAATCATTAAAAAACTGATAGATTCTGTTTAAACAGTTTGTTATCTATGGATTTACGTAATAAACCATCAGATGATAGCAGTGGATACATCTTAGATTAATTATTGAAATATTGTTGCAGAAATTAGGTGACCAACTTCAAACCGCTATCCAACACTTTTAAAAGTTATAAATCATTAAAAAACTGATAGATTCTGTTTAAACAGTTTGTTATCTATGGATTTACGTAATAAACCATCAGATGATAGCAGTGGATACATCTTAGATTAATTATTGAAATATTGTTGCAAAAATTAGGTGACCAACTTCAAACCGCTATCCAACACTTTTAAAAGTTGTAAATCATTAAAAAACTGATAGATTCTGTTTAAACAGTTTGTTATCTATGGATTTACGTAATAAACCATCAGATGATAGCAGTGGATACACCTTAAACTAATTTTTAAAATATTGTTGCAAAAATTAGGTGACCAACTTCAAACCGCTATCCAACACTTTTAAAAGTTGTAAATCATTAAAAAACTGATAGATTCTGTTTAAACAGTTTGTTATCTATGGATTTACGTAATAAACCATCAGATGATAGCAGTGGATACATCTTAGATTAATTATTGAAATATTGTTGCAGAAATTAGGTGACCAACTTCAAACCGCTACCCAACACTTTTAAAAGTTGTAAATCATTAAAAAACTGATAGATTCTGTTTAAACAGTTTGTTATCTATGGATTTACGTAATAAACCATCAGATGATAGCAGTGGATACATCTTAGATTAATTATTGAAATATTGTTGCAGAAATTAGGTGACCAACTTCAAACCGCTACCCAACACTTTAAAAAGTTGTAAATCATTAAAAAACTGATAGATTCCGTTTAAACAGTTTGTTATCTATGGATTTACGTAATAAACCATCAGATGATAGCAGTGGATACATCTTAGATTAATTATTGAAATATTGTTGCAGAAATTAGGTGACCAACTTCAAACCGCTACCCAACACTTTTAAAAGTTGTAAATCATTAAAAAACTGATAGATTCTGTTTAAACAGTTTGTTATCTATGGATTTACGTAATAAACCATCAGATGATAGCAGTGGATACATCTTAGATTAATTATTGAAATATTGTTGCAGAAATTAGGTGACCAACTTCAAACCGCTACCCAACACTTTTAAAAGTTGTAAATCATTAAAAAACTGATAGATTCTGTTAAAACAGTTTGTTATCTATGGATTTACGTAATAAACCATCAGATGATAGCAGTGGATACATCTTAGATTAATTATTGAAATATTGTTGCAGAAATTAGGTGACCAACTTCAAACCGCTACCCAACACTTTTAAAAGTTGTAAATCATTAAAAAACTGATAGATTCTGTTAAAACAGTTTGTTATCTATGGATTTACGTAATAAACCATCAGATGATAGCAGTGGATACATCTTAGATTAATTATTGAAATATTGTTGCAAAAATTAGGTGACCAACTTCAAACCGCTATCCAACACTTTTAAAAGTTGTAAATCATTAAAAAACTGATAGATTCTGTTTAAATAGTTTGTTATCTATGGATTTACGTAATAAACCATCAGATGATAGCAGTGGATACATCTTAGATTAATTATTGAAATATTGTTGCAGAAATTAGGTGACCAACTTCAAACCGCTATCCAACACTTTTAAAAGTTATAAATCATTAAAAAACTGATAGATTCTGTTTAAACAGTTTGTTATCTATGGATTTACGTAATAAACCATCAGATGATAGCAGTGGATACATCTTAGATTAATTATTGAAATATTGTTGCAAAAATTAGGTGACCAACTTCAAACCGCTACCCAACACTTTTAAAAGTTGTAAATCATTAAAAAACTGATAGATTCTGTTTAAATAGTTTGTTATCTATGGATTTACGTAATAAACCATCAGATGATAGCAGTGGATACACCTTAAACTAATTTTTAAAATATTGTTGCAAAAATTAGGTGACCAACTTCAAACCGCTATCCAACACTTTTAAAAGTTGTAAATCATTAAAAAACTGATAGATTCTGTTTAAACAGTTTGTTATCTATGGATTTACGTAATAAACCATCAGATGATAGCAGTGGATACACCTTAAACTAATTTTTAAAATATTGTTGCAAAAATTAGGTGACCAACTTCAAACCGCTATCCAACACTTTTAAAAGTTGTAAATCATTAAAAAACTGATAGATTCTGTTTAAACAGTTTGTTATCTATGGATTTACGTAATAAACCATCAGATGATAGCAGTGGATACATCTTAGATTAATTATTGAAATATTGTTGCAAAAATTAGGTGACCAACTTCAAACCGCTATCCAACACTTTTAAAAGTTGTAAATCATTAAAAAACTGATAGATTCTGTTAAAACAGTTTGTTATCTATGGATTTACGTAATAAACCATCAGATGATAGCAGTGGATACATCTTAGATTAATTATTGAAATATTGTTGCAGAAATTAGGTGACCAACTTCAAACCGCTATCCAACACTTATAAAAGATATAAATCATTAAAAAACTGATAGATTCTGTTTAAACAGTTTGTTATCTATGGATTTACGTAATAAACCATCAGATGATAGCAGTGGATACATCTTAGATTAATTATTGAAATATTGTTGCAAAAATTAGGTGACCAACTTCAAACCGCTATCCAACACTTTTAAAAGTTGTAAATCATTAAAAAACTGATAGATTCTGTTAAAACAGTTTGTTATCTATGGATTTACGTAATAAACCATCAGATGATAGCAGTGGATACATCTTAGATTAATTATTGAAATATTGTTGCAAAAATTAGGTGACCAACTTCAAACAGCTATCCAACACTTTTAAAAGTTGTAAATCATTAAAAAACTGATAGATTCTGTTTAAACAGTTTGTTATCTATGGATTTACGTAATAAACCATCAGATGATAGCAGTGGATACATCTTAGATAAATTAATTAAAATATTGTTGCAAAAATTAGGTGACCAACTTCAAACCGCTATCCAACACTTTTAAAAGTTATATATCATTAAAAAACTGATAGATTCTGTTAAAACAGTTTGTTATCTATGGATTTACGTAATAAACCATCAGATGATAGCAGTGGATACATCTTAGATTAATTATTGAAATATTGTTGCAAAAATTAGGTGACCAACTTCAAACCGCTACCCAACGCTTTTAAAAGTTGTAAATCATTAAAAAACTGATAGATTCTGTTAAAACAGTTTGTTATCTATGGATTTACGTAAAAAACCATCAGATGATAGCAGTGGATACATCTTAGATTAATTACTGAAATATTGTTGCAGAAATTAGGTGACCAACTTCAAACCGCTACCCAACGCTTTTAAAAGTTGTAAATCATTAAAAAACTGATAGATTCTGTTAAAACAGTTTGTTATCTATGGATTTACGTAATAAACCATCAGATGATAGCAGTGGATACATCTTAGATTAATTATTGAAATATTGTTGCAAAAATTAGGTGACCAACTTCAAACCGCTATCCAACACTTTTAAAAGTTATATATCATTAAAAACCTGATAGATTCTGTTAAAACAGTTTGTTATCTATGGATTTACGTAATAAACCATCAGATGATAGCAGTGGATACACCTTAAACTAATTTTTAAAATATTGTTGCAAAAATTAGGTGACCAACTTCAAACCGCTATCCAACACTTTTAAAAGATATAAATCATTAAAAAACTGATAGATTCTGTTTAAACAGTTTGTTATCTATGGATTTACGTAATAAACCATCAGATGATAGCAGTGGATACATCTTAGATTAATTATTGAAATATTGTTGCAGAAATTAGGTGACCAACTTCAAACCGCTATCCAACACTTTTAAAAGATATAAATCATTAAAAAACTGATAGATTCTGTTAAAACAGTTTGTTATCTATGGATTTACGTAATAAACCATCAGATGATAGCAGTGGATACATCTTAGATTAATTATTGAAATATTGTTGCAGAAATTAGGTGACCAACTTCAAACCGCTATCCAACACTTTTAAAAGATATAAATCATTAAAAAACTGATAGATTCTGTTTAAACAGTTTGTTATCTATGGATTTACGTAATAAACCATCAGATGATAGCAGTGGATACACCTTAAACTAATTTTTAAAATATTGTTGCAAAAATTAGGTGACCAACTTCAAACCGCTATCCAACACTTTTAAAAGTTGTAAATCATTAAAAAACTGATAGATTCTGTTAAAACAGTTTGTTATCTATGGATTTACGTAATAAACCATCAGATGATAGCAGTGGATACATCTTAGATTAATTATTGAAATATTGTTGCAGAAATTAGGTGACCAACTTCAAACCGCTATCCAACACTTTTAAAAGATATAAATCATTAAAAAACTGATAGATTCTGTTTAAACAGTTTGTTATCTATGGATTTACGTAATAAACCATCAGATGATAGCAGTGGATACACCTTAAACTAATTTTTAAAATATTGTTGCAAAAATTAGGTGACCAACTTCAAACAGCTATCCAACACTTTTAAAAGTTGTAAATCATTAAAAAACTGATAGATTCTGTTTAAACAGTTTGTTATATATGGATTTACGTAATAAACCATCAGATGATAGCAGTGGATACACCTTAAACTAATTTTTAAAATATTGTTGCAAAAATTAGGTGACCAACTTCAAACCGCTATCCAACACTTTTAAAAGTTATAAATCATTAAAAAACTGATAGATTCTGGTGAAACAGTTTGTTATCTATGGATTTACGTAATAAACCATCAGATGATAGCAGTGGATACACCTTAAACTAATTTTTAAAATATTGTTGCAAAAATTAGGTGACCAACTTCAAACCGCTATCCAACACTTTTAAAAGTTGTAAATCATTAAAAAACTGATAGATTCTGTTTAAACAGTTTGTTATCTATGGATTTACGTAATAAACCATCAGATGATAGCAGTGGATACACCTTAAACTAATTTTTAAAATATTGTTGCAAAAATTAGGTGACCAACTTCAAACCGCTATCCAACACTTTTAAAAGTTGTAAATCATTAAAAAACTGATAGATTCTGTTTAAACAGTTTGTTATCTATGGATTTACGTAATAAACCATCAGATGATAGCAGTGGATACATCTTAGATTAATTACTGAAATATTGTTGCAGAAATTAGGTGACCAACTTCAAACCGCTATCCAACACTTTTAAAAGTTGTAAATCATTAAAAAACTGATAGATTCTGTTTAAACAGTTTGTTATCTATGGATTTACGTAATAAACCATCAGATGATAGCAGTGGATACATCTTAGATTAATTATTGAAATATTGTTGCAGAAATTAGGTGACCAACTTCAAACCGCTATCCAACACTTTTAAAAGATATAAATCATTAAAAAACTGATAGATTCTGTTAAAACAGTTTGTTATCTATGGATTTACGTAATAAACCATCAGATGATAGCAGTGGATACATCTTAGATTAATTATTGAAATATTGTTGCAGAAATTAGGTGACCAACTTCAAACCGCTATCCAACACTTTTAAAAGATATAAATCATTAAAAAACTGATAGATTCTGTTTAAACAGTTTGTTATCTATGGATTTACGTAATAAACCATCAGATGATAGCAGTGGATACACCTTAAACTAATTTTTAAAATATTGTTGCAAAAATTAGGTGACCAACTTCAAACAGCTATCCAACACTTTTAAAAGTTGTAAATCATTAAAAAACTGATAGATTCTGTTAAAACAGTTTGTTATCTATGGATTTACGTAATAAACCATCAGATGATAGCAGTGGATACATCTTAGATTAATTATTGAAATATTGTTGCAGAAATTAGGTGACCAACTTCAAACCGCTATCCAACACTTTTAAAAGTTGTAAATCATTAAAAAACTGATAGATTCTGTTTAAACAGTTTGTTATCTATGGATTTACGTAATAAACCATCAGATGATAGCAGTGGATACACCTTAAACTAATTTTTAAAATATTGTTGCAAAAATTAGGTGACCAACTTCAAACCGCTATCCAACACTTTTAAAAGTTGTAAATCATTAAAAAACTGATAGATTCTGTTTAAACAGTTTGTTATCTATGGATTTACGTAATAAACCATCAGATGATAGCAGTGGATACATCTTAGATTAATCATTGAAATATTGTTGCAAAAATTAGGTGACCAACTTCAAACCGCTATCCAACACTTTTAAAAGTTGTAAATCATTAAAAAACTGATAGATTCTGTTTAAACAGTTTGTTATCTATGGATTTACGTAATAAACCATCAGATGATAGCAGTGGATACATCTTAGATTAATTATTGAAATATTGTTGCAAAAATTAGGTGACCAACTTCAAACCGCTATCCAACACTTTTAAAAGATATAAATCATTAAAAAATTGATAGATTCTGTTTAAACAGTTTGTTATCTATGGATTTACGTAATAAACCATCAGATGATAGCAGTGGATACATCTTAGATTTATTATTGAAATATTGTTGCAAAAATTAGGTGACCAACTTCAAACCGCTATGCAACACTTTTAAAAGTTATAAATCATTAAAAAACTGATAGATTCTGTTTAAACAGTTTGTTATCTATGGATTTACGTAATAAACCATCAGATGATAGCAGTGGATACATCTTAGATTTATTATTGAAATATTGTTGCAAAAATTAGGTGACCAACTTCAAACCGCTATCCAACACTTTTAAAAGTTATAAATCATTAAAAAACTGATAGATTCTGTTTAAACAGTTTGTTATCTATGGATTTACGTAATAAACCATCAGATGATAGCAGTGGATACACCTTAAACTAATTTTTAAAATATTGTTGCAAAAATTAGGTGACGAACTTCAAACCGCTATCCAACACTTTTAAAAGTTATAAATCATTAAAAAACTGATAGATTCTGTTTGAACAGTTTGTTATCTATGGATTTACGTAATAAACCATCAGATGATAGCAGTGGATACACCTTAAACTAATTTTTAAAATATTGTTGCAAAAATTAGGTGACCAACTTCAAACCGCTATCCAACACTTTTAAAAGTTATAAATCATTAAAAAACTGATAGATTCTGTTTGAACCGTTTGTTATCTATGGATTTACGTAATAAACCATCAGATGATAGCAGTGGATACACCTTAAACTAATTTTTAAAATATTGTTGCAAAAATTAGGTGACCAACTTCAAACCGCTATCCAACACTTTTAAAAGTTGTAAATCATTAAAAAACTGATAGATTCTGTTTAAACAGTTTGTTATCTATGGATTTACGTAATAAACCATCAGATGATAGCAGTGGATACATCTTAGATTAATCATTGAAATATTGTTGCAAAAATTAGGTGACCAACTTCAAACCGCTATCCAACACTTTTAAAAGTTGTAAATCATTAAAAAACTGATAGATTCTGTTTAAACAGTTTGTTATCTATGGATTTACGTAATAAACCATCAGATGATAGCAGTGGATACATCTTAGATTAATTATTGAAATATTGTTGCAAAAATTAGGTGACCAACTTCAAACCGCTATCCAACACTTTTAAAAGATATAAATCATTAAAAAATTGATAGATTCTGTTTAAACAGTTTGTTATCTATGGATTTACGTAATAAACCATCAGATGATAGCAGTGGATACATCTTAGATTTATTATTGAAATATTGTTGCAAAAATTAGGTGACCAACTTCAAACCGCTATGCAACACTTTTAAAAGTTATAAATCATTAAAAAACTGATAGATTCTGTTTAAACAGTTTGTTATCTATGGATTTACGTAATAAACCATCAGATGATAGCAGTGGATACATCTTAGATTTATTATTGAAATATTGTTGCAAAAATTAGGTGACCAACTTCAAACCGCTATCCAACACTTTTAAAAGTTATAAATCATTAAAAAACTGATAGATTCTGTTTAAACAGTTTGTTATCTATGGATTTACGTAATAAACCATCAGATGATAGCAGTGGATACACCTTAAACTAATTTTTAAAATATTGTTGCAAAAATTAGGTGACGAACTTCAAACCGCTATCCAACACTTTTAAAAGTTATAAATCATTAAAAAACTGATAGATTCTGTTTGAACAGTTTGTTATCTATGGATTTACGTAATAAACCATCAGATGATAGCAGTGGATACACCTTAAACTAATTTTTAAAATATTGTTGCAAAAATTAGGTGACCAACTTCAAACCGCTATCCAACACTTTTAAAAGTTATAAATCATTAAAAAACTGATAGATTCTGTTTGAACCGTTTGTTATCTATGGATTTACGTAATAAACCATCAGATGATAGCAGTGGATACACCTTAAACTAATTTTTAAAATATTGTTGCAAAAATTAGGTGACCAACTTCAAACCGCTATCCAACACTTTTAAAAGTTGTAAATCATTAAAAAACTGATAGATTCTGTTTAAACAGTTTGTTATCTATGGATTTACGTAATAAACCATCAGACGATAGCAGTGGATACACCTTAAACTAATTTTTAAAATATTGTTGCAAAAATTAGGTGACCAACTTCAAACCGCTATCCAACACTTTTAAAAGTTATAAATCATTAAAAAACTGATAGATTCTGTTTAAACAGTTTGTTATCTATGGATTTACGTAATAAACCATCAGATGATAGCAGTGGATACACCTTAAACTAATTTTTAAAATATTGTTGCAAAAATTAGGTGACAGTAGTCATACACGATGTATAGCGTCAATCTGGTTACCGTAACCCCCGTTTTCGTTTCTTCTATTTTTTAAGTAGCTACTTAAAATCTTACTGTAGCGAAAACAGGATTCTGTACCCCTACTTAAAGCTTCTGGACTATAAAAAAATTACTGTAGAAATATTACTGTAGAAAAAATTACTGCAAGCTTTAAGTAATCCTTATCAGTAATAAAAATTATCAATTAAGCTTAAATCTTTTTCAAGGTCAAATAATGATAGAGCCGCAAGCCAATAAGCCAATATGTTAGCCGCTTATTAGTCATGCCCTGAGGCGATGATCTTATCACTTTTTTATCAGTGAAGCAAAAATTTTTATTTTTCAATTTTATATCAATATTTATCAGTGTTATCCATTTTCTTGTCAATCCTTATCACTCTTATCACTAATTCTTATCAGTAAAATTTTTTTCGATTTTTTGCTTGGATCTAGCATGGATTAGCTTAATTTTTATTTGTTTTAATGTCTTATCACTCATGCCCTGAGGCGATGTTGTTATCAGTCTTATCAGTTGCATTGAAAAATTTTATTAGATCAATCACAATAAACAAAAAACAATACAAAATAGGGGGATTAGCGTTTAAGGATAGCAAATACAAGGGTAAAACAATTGTTAGTTAAATTTCGACCAATTGATTCTGTTGCCTTTTAAAAGAGAAGTTGCAAAAAATTTCTCATCGTCTAGATTTATAACTGTAATATAAACTGATTCAGGTTTTTCTGTGCCAAGAAATGTAATAAATTGTTTTCTTTCGTGGAAATGGCAGTAAATGTCTTTTCCTTTTTCCTTTGCTGTTTCAATGAAATAATGTATTTGTTCTCGCGGTGACATAATTGTTCCGTCTTCTTTTTTAACTTTTTTGATCAACTCACCTTTTCTCCATTGTGGAGGAAAAACCCGCCGCCACTTTTTATCGTTTTCATATTCAGGATGAAAAAAACACAAAAGCTTCCATATCATCGGTTGAGATCTTTTTACATAATCACCATTATGTTTGCTTTTGCTTTTGTTTGTTCTTAAAAAATAACTCATAAAAATCGCCATCAGCGGGTGTATCTGTCCAGGAACATCTGAACCAACAAGATAAAAGTGAGAGCGAGTTGTTTTCGTCATTTTTAATTCAAAATTGGGTAAAAAACCAAAAATTCTTAAAACAATGCTGTTTTTTCGGTGTTATTCTGAAAATAACGGGGCAAATCAAAGGCAAGTCGCAACTTTCGTACTTAACACGGCTAGAGAGTCAGAGAAATATTGCTATTTTACTGTTAATTTTATAGTTTGCTTAAAAATGACACAATTAATTGGTATTTTCTCGAACATTTAAAATATTACAAAGAGAAATTACACTTTTACAAAAATTAGGGTGCAGGTAAATGATTATATATTGTGCAAATTACAATAAAATGTGATTATCTGTAAAAATTAAGATAAAAAAGAGGTTAATCCTCGATAAATTTCCATTGATGGAAGGTTTTTTGTGGTTGACTGTTGGCAAAAGGCAAAAATTTCGTTAAAACTGGTTGTGTTTTCAAGGTTGTTGTCTTCTTCGCAACGGCTTTTTTAGGTTTTGGCGGCTTTTCTTTGATGGTTTTGGTTGATTTCTTTCTTTTTTCAGGCGGAGGAAGCAATGTTACTGCTGTTTGAGGGATTTTTTTATCCAAGTTCTTTGGAATTTCTTCATGTGCCTCTTTATATTCTTGCTTTCGAGAGATTAATTCTTGAGTTTCTTGCGCTTTTATTGTTGCCGCAACATCTTTTTTCAGATTATTCTCTACTTTTGAGTTTGAATCGTCGCCTTGTAGTTGTCGTTGCATATTCTTATAACGCTCAACTGGTATGCAAATAAGTTTCATTTATCTAAATAAAACAAAATTATTGTAATTTTATGAGAAAAATGTTAAAGTAAAATCATGACAAAACGATAAACTTACTCAAATAGTGTCGAAATATAAAAAATTAAACAAAAATTATGATTAAACTGGGAGAGCAGTGGTAAAATTGCGCATACCATCAAAGGTTAAAAGTGAATCAAATTCAGTATAAACAACTGCCTGTAAGCCATTTTTACCTACGGGCGCGGCAAATTTAAGTGACAATGCTGTTGTTCCCATTTCTTGTGGATTTTTTGCTTTGTCATTATGATAATGTTGCAAATCAAACCCAAAAATACAAGAATGAGTAAGGAATTTTTCATATGTTATTCCTGTATTATCAGTGATATCGATAAGATCTGTAAAAGCGCGCGCATAATCTCCTCTTCCCAAATCATAAGGATAGGCTGGAACGATTTTACTATTAACACTGACATGGATTCTGTCTAAGCCATGAGATTTAAACTCAAAAGGTGAAATGCTTTCGCTTCCATTAAAACCAGAATCTTCAACAAGAGCGACGAAGACTCGTTTTGGAACATAGTCAGTAAACAATGTTGTTGTATATTCATGACGACCTTCACCAATGAAGAAATTTTTTACTAAACTACGCGTATAAGGATATTTTGCATGAGTTCCTTCATATAAGTTTTTGTTAAGGGCCAAATCAAGTGTTGGCATCAATTGATGATGCTTTAGGTAAAGTTTGTGAGCAGTGATTTTTACAGCATAGGTGGTATTATCTTTTACGATTAAATAAAAGTTTCTATTATGTGGTGTGACTTCAATATCGACAGTTATATTATTGAGTAAAAGCTTATTTTGCCGAAAAATGTCTGCATCAAGTTGTGTAACTGTATGAAATTCTCCGGATTTTTCAAAGAATCTGCGGCGTTTATCAAAACCTACGCCAGAAATTTGACTATCTTCAGCGTCTTCAAAATAACCAGCAAGTTGTAAATCTTCTTCGTGACGAGGTGTTTCTATACCTAATCGACGTCGAAAATATGCATCATAAGCGTAAAGATCGTTTGAGTTATAGACTTGACGACCATTGAAGACAATTTTTGATAGTCGTTGCACCGAAACCTTGAATAAAACTAACTTTATCCGCAGCAGTTACGGGAATGTCAAAAATGATATTTTTATCGTCAACCTTTTTTGGTACTTTTTTAATAAGCTGAAAGCTTGTTTGCAGATAACAATGCGCAAGGTTAAGATAAGAGCTACCAGTATTGATAGTAAATCGCGAAGGTCAAGTTCCTGATGCGTTTACAGGATTATACTCGACAATATTTGTTTGCTGAAATGCAATGTTAACAGGTTTGGCAGAAAAAAGATCTAAATTGTTTGGGATTTGCTGAGAGCTTTCGTTATCGATTTGCATGATTTTAATTTAAACAGAGAGAAATTAAAAACCGACTGTACAGTAGACGTTTTGAAAAGTGTGAATGACGTAATCAACTTTTCGCTGCTATTTATAGTTTTCTCGCAAAGAAAAAGCGTGATGCACACGCATATTTGAATGTTATACCTACATGAGCAGAAAAATTAGACCACGCCCATATAGCACACATACACACGAAACACACACACACACGGATTTTTTGGCAAAGATCATAGGAAAATACAGTTTTTTCACTGAAAGTCGTAAAAATTGTTTGAAAAGTCGTAAAAATTGTTAGAAAAGTAGTAAAAATTATGGATTAAGTCGTAAAAATTGATGATAAAGTCGTAAAAATTGTTGCCAAAAATCAGAAGAAAATATATAGTCGTAAAAACTTGGAGCTAGATGTCAACTGGTTGTAAAAGCAGACACACGGACGAACATTTAACTGAAACTATAAAAGGATGAAATTTTCATTGCTTCACATGAATAAAAAATATCTTTACTGATCGGTCGGTTTAAATAATTAGCTCTGATGGAATATATCCGAAAAAAATTCACTTTGGGGAGGGATAACAAGCTTGAGTTGAGACTCGATACACCATTAGAATTACCGGGAAATAACTGGTATTGCAGTTTGCGTGAATTTAGTTTAGAACAAAAATGGTCTTTAGCTAATGAGGAGATTACAATTTACTATCAAAATGGGCATCACTCTATTGTTAAACCTGGATTTTATCATTCTGTGGCTGACCTTGATAATATCTTGGATGAATTATTCCTCCCTATGCGACGTGTAAAAAGACAAGGTAGGAAAGCTTTAGATAGAATGTCAGGAATAAGAAGAAACAATCAAACGGAAGAGGAGGAAGGAGAAGCAGAGGAAGAAGAGGACGAGACAGAAACGGCTACTGAAACAAACATTGAGGCTACAGATACAAAAGAATCCGGTACAAAAACAGCTGATCCTGCAGCAAATGTGGAAACTAAAACTGTGCCCGAGGCTAAACCAGAAGCAAAAGAGCCTGAAGCAAAGAAATCAAAAACTGATCAAGAAATATTCGAATCTGATTTCAAAAAAGAAGGTCAAGTGAAACTGCATTGGATTCCACAAACAGGTCATCTTCCTGATACTCCTGATAAAATTTATCCTAAACCTGTCTCAATTGAAAAAATCAGTGAACACGCTGAAGTCGTTTCTCCTGCTCTGCCTGTTGCTGAAAGTCTGGTTGCTGGACAAAATTTACCTCCAGTAGCAAGTCTTGATGCTTTAAAGGAAGCTGCCGCTGAACTTGAAAAGAAAAAAGCTGCTGCTAAAAATAAAGCAAAAGAAAAAAGTGTTGAAACAAAAACAGAAGAAAAAAGCGCTGAAACTAAGTCTGAAAAAAATAAAGAATTAGCCAAAGCACTTGATGAACTTAAATCAATACATATCCCCTCTAAAAATCCTGTTCCAATAGCCCCTACACTTCCAGATTTTACTCCAAAAAAGCCGAGACCTGTTGAAGAAGCTAAAAAAGAAGAGCCGAAACAAGAAATTGAAGCTGAGCCTGAGAAAACAGAAGATAAAAAACCTTATTTGTTAGAAGGTGAACAGATAAACCCGAATCCTGCAACGGTTAAAACTGAACCGCAAGAAGAAAAAACCTTTTTCCCTACAGTTAAGCAAGAAATTATCAAGGAAGAAGAGAAAATTTCACCTGAAGTCTTGGAATTTAATCAAAAAGGATATAATTCTGTTAGAATTTCTAAGAATGCGCATAATTATTATACTGTTACCTTTGATCCAAATTACGTGCGAGAAATAAAATTAAGTAACGGTTTTGCTAAGGCTTTAGGTTTTCCCATAGGTCAAACAATTACAACTGGAGATATTGCATATTATTATCCAACATCTGAAACGGATATTAGTCACATTTGTATGTCAATCAATCATATTTTACGTCCACTAAACAATGAAGAAACTGCAGAAGTTGGAATAATTCCCCTCCATGATCAAGCAAAGACTATCTATGAATATTTTGCCAATCCAATATGGTTCAGATTAGAAACTACGAGAATCAATCTTCTCTCTGTCGAATTTAAAGATTTTTTTGGAAATCCGATTGCATGTGACAATGCTCACGGACACTTTACCCTTGTATTTACTATGCATAAACGCTAATCCCCCTTTTTTGTATTGTTTTTTGTTTATTGTGATTGATCTAATAAAATTTTTTTCAATGCAACTGATAAGACTGATAACAACATCGCCTCAGGGCATGAATGAAAAAACATTGAAACAAATAAAAATTCAGCTAATCCATGCTAAATATGCTAAATCTATTCAAAAAAATCGAAAAAAATTTTACTGATAAGAATTATTGATAAGAGTGATAAGGATTGATAAGAAAATAGATAACATTGATAAATATCGATATAAACTTGAAAAATAAAAAATTTTTGCTTCACTGATAAAAAAGTGATAAGATCATCGCCTCAGGGCATGACTAATAAGCGGCTAACATATTGGCTTATTGGCTTGCGGCTCTATCATTATTTGACCTTGAAAAAGATTTAAGCTTAATTGATAATTTTTATTACTGATAAGGATTACTTAAAGCTTACAGTAATTTTTTCTACAGTAATATTTCTACAGTAATTTTTTTATAGTCCAGAAGCTTTAAGTAGGGGTACAGAATCCTGTTTTCGCTACAGTAAGATTTTAAGTAGCTACTTAAAAAATAGAAGAAACGAAAACGGGGGTTACGGTAACCAGATTGACGCTATACATCGTGTATGACTACTGGTGACCAACTTCAAACCGCTATCCAACACTTTTAAAAGTTGTCAATCATTAAAAAACTGATAGATTCTGTTTAAACAGTTTGTTATCTATGGATTTACGTAATAAACCATCAGATGATAGCAGTGGATACACCTTAAACTAATTTTTAAATTATTGTTGCAAAAATTAGGTGAACAACTTCAAACCGCTATCCAACACTTTTAAAAGTTGTCAATCATTAAAAAACTGATAGATTCTGTTTAAACAGTTTGTTATCTATGGATTTACGTAACAAACCATCAGATGATAGCAGTGGATACACCTTATACTAATTTTTAAAATATTGTTGCAAAAATTAGGTGACCAACTTCAAACCGCTATCCAACACTTTTAAAAGTTGTAAATCATTAAAAAACTGATAGATTCTGTTTAAACAGTTTGTTATCTATGGATTTACGTAATAAACCATCAGATGATAGCAGTGGATACACCTTAAACTAATTTTTAAAATATTGTTGCAAAAATTAGGTGACCAACTTCAAACCGCTATCCAACACTTTTAAAAGTTAAAAATCATTAAAAAACTGATAGATTCTGTTTAAACAGTTTGTTATCTATGGATTTACGTAATAAACCATCAGATGATAGCAGTGGATACACCTTAAACTAATTTTTAAAATATTGTTGCAAAAATTAGGTGACCAACTTCAAACCGCAATCCAACTCTTTTAAAAGTTGTAAATCATTAAAAAACTGATAGATTCTGTTTAAACAGTTTGTTATCTATGGATTTACGTAATAAACCATCAGATGATAGCAGTGGATACACCTTAAACTAATTTTTAAAATATTGTTGCAAAAATTAGGTGACCAACTTCAAACCGCTATCCAACACTTTTAAAAGTTGTAAATCATTAAAAAACTGATAGATTCTGTTTAAACAGTTTGTTATCTATGGATTTACGTAATAAACCATCAGATGATAGCAGTGGATACACCTTAAACTAATTTTTAAAATATTGTTGCAAAAATTAGGTGACCAACTTCAATCCGCTATCCAACACTTTTAAAAGTTGTAAATCATTAAAAAACTGATAGATTCTGTTTAAACAGTTTGTTATCTATGGATTTACGTAATAAACCATCAGATGATAGCAGTGGATACACCTTAAACTAATTTTTAAATTATTGTTGCAAAAATTAGGTGACCAACTTCAAACCGCTATCCAACACTTTTAAAAGTTATAAATCATTAAAAAACTGATAGATTCTGTTTAAACAGTTTGTTATCTATGGATTTACGTAATAAACCATCAGATGATAGCAGTGGATACACCTTGAACTAATTTTTAAAATATTGTTGCAAAAATTAGGTGACCAACTTCAAACCGCTATCCAACACTTTTAAAAGTTAAAAATCATTAAAAAACTGATAGATTCTGTTTAAACAGTTTGTTATCTATGGATTTACGTAATAAACCATCAGATGATAGCAGTGGATACACCTTAAACTAATTTTTAAAATATTGTTGCAAAAATTAGGTGACCAACTTCAAACCGCTATCCAACACTTTTAAAAGTTGTAAATCATTAAAAAACTGATAGATTCTGTTTAAACAGTTTGTTATCTATGGATTTACGTAATAAACCATCAGATGATAGCAGTGGATACACCTTAAACTAATTTTTAAAATATTGTTGCAAAAATTAGGTGACCAACTTCAAACCGCTATCCAACACTTTTAAAAGTTGTAAATCATTAAAAAACTGATAGATTCTGTTTAAACAGTTTGTTATCTATGGATTTACGTAATAAACCATCAGATGATAGCAGTGGATACATCTTAGATTAATCATTGAAATATTGTTGCAAAAATTAGGTGACCAACTTCAAACCGCTATCCAACACTTTTAAAAGTTGTAAATCATTAAAAAACTGATAGATTCTGTTTAAACAGTTTGTTATCTATGGATTTACGTAATAAACCATCAGATGATAGCAGTGGATACATCTTAGATTAATTATTGAAATATTGTTGCAAAAATTAGGTGACCAACTTCAAACCGCTATCCAACACTTTTAAAAGATATAAATCATTAAAAAACTGATAGATTCTGTTTAAACAGTTTGTTATCTATGGATTTACGTAATAAACCATCAGATGATAGCAGTGGATACATCTTAGATTAATTATTGAAATATTGTTGCAAAAATTAGGTGACCAACTTCAAACCGCATTCCAACACTTTTAAAAGTTAAAAATCATTAAAAAACTGATAGATTCTGTTTAAACAGTTTGTTATCTATGGATTTACGTAATAAACCATCAGATGATAGCAGTGGATACATCTTAGATTAATTATTGAAATATTGTTGCAAAAATTAGGTGACCAACTTCAAACCGCATTCCAACACTTTTAAAAGTTAAAAATCATTAAAAAACTGATAGATTCTGTTTAAACAGTTTGTTATCTATGGATTTACGTAATAAACCATCAGATGATAGCAGTGGATACACCTTAAACTAATTTTTAAAATATTGTTGCAAAAATTAGGTGACCAACTTCAAACCGCTATCCAACACTTTTAAAAGTTGTAAATCATTAAAAAACTGATAGATTCTGTTTAAACAGTTTGTTATCTATGGATTTACGTAATAAACCATCAGATGATAGCAGTGGATACATCTTAGATTAATTATTGAAATATTGTTGCAAAAATTAGGTGACCAACTTCAAACCGCTATCCAACACTTTTAAAAGTTGTAAATCATTCAAAAACTGATAGATTCTGTTTAAACAGTTTGTTATCTATGGATTTACGTAATAAACCATCAGATGATAGCAGTGGATACACCTTAAACTAATTTTTAAAATATTGTTGCAAAAATTAGGTGACCAACTTCAAACCGCAATCCAACACTTTTAAAAGTTGTAAATCATTAAAAAACTGATAGATTCTGTTTAAACAGTTTGTTATCTATGGATTTACGTAATAAACCATCAGATGATAGCAGTGGATACACCTTAAACTAATTTTTAAAATATTGTTGCGAAAATAAGGTGACCAACTTCAAACCGCTATCCAACACTTTTAAAAGTTGTAAATCATTAAAAAACTGATAGATTCTGTTTAAACAGTTTGTTATCTATGGATTTACGTAATAAACCATCAGATGATAGCAGTGGATACACCTTAAACTAATTTTTAAAATATTGTTGCAAAAATTAGGTGACCAACTTCAAACCGCTATCCAACACTTTTAAAAGTTGTAAATCATTAAAAAACTGATAGATTCTGTTTAAACAGTTTGTTATCTATGGATTTACGTAATAAACCATCAGATGATAGCAGTGGATACACCTTAAACTAATTTTTAAAATATTGTTGCAAAAATTAGGTGACCAACTTCAAACCGCTATCCAACACTTTTAAAAGTTGTAAATCATTAAAAAACTGATAGATTCTGTTTAAACAGTTTGTTATCTATGGATTTACGTAATAAACCATCAGATGATAGCAGTGGATACACCTTAAACTAATTTTTAAAATATTGTTGCAAAAATTAGGTGACCAACTTCAAACCGCTATCCAACACTTTTAAAAGTTGTAAATCATTAAAAAACTGATAGATTCTGTTTAAACAGTTTGTTATCTATGGATTTACGTAATAAACCATCAGATGATAGCAGTGGATACATCTTAGATTAATTGTTGAAATATTGTTGCAAAAATTAGGTGACCAACTTCAAACCGCTATCCAACACTTTTAAAAGTTGTAAATCATTAAAAAACTGATAGATTCTGTTTAAACAGTTTGTTATCTATGGATTTACGTAATAAACCATCAGATGATAGCAGTGGATACACCTTAAACTAATTTTTAAAATATTGTTGCAAAAATTAGGTGACCAACTTCAAACCGCTATCCAACACTTTTAAAAGTTGTAAATCATTAAAAAACTGATAGATTCTGTTTAAACAGTTTGTTATCTATGGATTTACGTAATAAACCATCAGATGATAGCAGTGGATACACCTTAAACTAATTTTTAAAATATTGTTGCAAAAATTAGGTGACCAACTTCAAACCGCTATCCAACACTTTTAAAAGTTGTAAATCATTAAAAAACTGATAGATTCTGTTTAAACAGTTTGTTATCTATGGATTTACGTAATAAACCATCAGATGATAGCAGTGGATACATCTTAGATTAATTGTTGAAATATTGTTGCAAAAATTAGGTGACCAACTTCAAACCGCTATCCAACACTTTTAAAAGTTGTAAATCATTAAAAAACTGATAGATTCTGTTAAAACAGTTTGTTATCTATGGATTTACGTAATAAACCATCAGATGATAGCAGTGGATACATCTTAGATTAATTGTTGAAATATTGTTGCAAAAATTAGGTGACCAACTTCAAACCGCTACCCAACCCTTTTAAAAGTTGTAAATCATTAAAAAACTGATAGATTCTGTTAAAACAGTTTGTTATCTATGGATTTACGTAATAAACCATCAGATGATAGCAGTGGATACACCTTAAACTAATTTTTAAAATATTGTTGCAAAAATTAGGTGACCAACTTCAAACCGCTATCCAACACTTTTAAAAGTTGTAAATCATTAAAAAACTGATAGATTCTGTTTAAACAGTTTGTTATCTATGGATTTACGTAATAAACCATCAGATGATAGCAGTGGATACACCTTAAACTAATTTTTAAAATATTGTTGCAAAAATTAGGTGACCAACTTCAAACCGCTATCCAACACTTTTAAAAGTTGTAAATCATTAAAAAACTGATAGATTCTGTTAAAACAGTTTGTTATCTATGGATTTACGTCATAAACCATCAAATGATAGCAGTGGATACATCTTAGATTAATTGTTGAAATATTGTTGCAAAAATAAGGTGACCAACTTCAAACCGCTACCCAACACTTTTAAAAGTTGTAAATCATTAAAAAACTGATAGATTCTGTTAAAACAGTTTGTTATATATGGATTTACGTCATAAACCATCAGATGATAGCAGTGGATACATCTTAGATTAATTGTTGAAATATTGTTGCAAAAATAAGGTGACCAACTTCAAACCGCTATCCAACACTTTTAAAAGTTGTAAATCATTAAAAAACTGATAGATTCTGTTAAAACAGTTTGTTATCTATGGATTTACGTCATAAACTATCAGATGATAGCACTGGATACATCTTAGATTAATTGTTGAAATATTGTTGCAAAAATAAGGTGACCAACTTCAAACCGCTATCCAACACTTTTAAAAGTTGTAAATCATTAAAAAACTGATAGATTCTGTTAAAACAGTTTGTTATCTATGGATTTACGTCATAAACCATCAGATGATAGCAGTGGATACATCTTAGATTAATTGTTGAAATATTGTTGCAAAAATAAGGTGACCAACTTCAAACCGCTATCCAACACTTTTAAAAGTTGTAAATCATTAAAAAACTGATAGATTCTGTTAAAACAGTTTGTTATCTATGGATTTACGTCATAAACTATCAGATGATAGCAGTGGATACATCTTAGATTAATTGTTGAAATATTGTTGCAAAAATAAGGTGACCAACTTCAAACCGCTATCCAACACTTTTAAAAGTTGTAAATCATTAAAAAACTGATAGATTCTGTTAAAACAGTTTGTTATCTATGGATTTACGTAATAAACCATCAGATGATAGCAGTGGATACACCTTAAACTAATTTTTAAAATATTGTTGCAAAAATTAGGTGACCAACTTCAAACCGCTATCCAACACTTTTAAAAGTTGTAAATCATTAAAAAACTGATAGATTCTGTTTAAACAGTTTGTTATCTATGGATTTACGTAATAAACCATCAGATGATAGCAGTGGATACACCTTAAACTAATTGTTGAAATATTGTTGCAAAAATAAGGTGACCAACTTCAAACCGCTATCCAACACTTTTAAAAGTTGTAAATCATTAAAAAACTGATAGATTCTGTTAAAACAGTTTGTTATCTATGGATTTACGTCATAAACTATCAGATGATAGCAGTGGATACATCTTAGATTAATTGTTGAAATATTGTTGCAAAAATAAGGTGACCAACTTCAAACCGCTATCCAACACTTTTAAAAGTTGTAAATCATTAAAAAACTGATAGATTCTGTTAAAACAGTTTGTTATCTATGGATTTACGTAATAAACCATCAGATGATAGCAGTGGATACACCTTAAACTAATTTTTAAAATATTGTTGCAAAAATTAGGTGACCAACTTCAAACCGCTATCCAACACTTTTAAAAGTTGTAAATCATTAAAAAACTGATAGATTCTGTTAAAACAGTTTGTTATCTATGGATTTACGTAATAAACCATCAGATGATAGCAGTGGATACATCTTAGATTAATTGTTGAAATATTGTTGCAAAAATTAGGTGACCAACTTCAAACCGCTACCCAACCCTTTTAAAAGTTGTAAATCATTAAAAAACTGATAGATTCTGTTAAAACAGTTTGTTATCTATGGATTTACGTAATAAACCATCAGATGATAGCAGTGGATACACCTTAAACTAATTTTTAAAATATTGTTGCAAAAATTAGGTGACCAACTTCAAACCGCTATCCAACACTTTTAAAAGTTGTAAATCATTAAAAAACTGATAGATTCTGTTTAAACAGTTTGTTATCTATGGATTTACGTAATAAACCATCAGATGATAGCAGTGGATACACCTTAAACTAATTTTTAAAATATTGTTGCAAAAATTAGGTGACCAACTTCAAACCGCTATCCAACACTTTTAAAAGTTGTAAATCATTAAAAAACTGATAGATTCTGTTAAAACAGTTTGTTATCTATGGATTTACGTCATAAACCATCAAATGATAGCAGTGGATACATCTTAGATTAATTGTTGAAATATTGTTGCAAAAATAAGGTGACCAACTTCAAACCGCTACCCAACACTTTTAAAAGTTGTAAATCATTAAAAAACTGATAGATTCTGTTAAAACAGTTTGTTATATATGGATTTACGTCATAAACCATCAGATGATAGCAGTGGATACATCTTAGATTAATTGTTGAAATATTGTTGCAAAAATAAGGTGACCAACTTCAAACCGCTATCCAACACTTTTAAAAGTTGTAAATCATTAAAAAACTGATAGATTCTGTTAAAACAGTTTGTTATCTATGGATTTACGTCATAAACTATCAGATGATAGCACTGGATACATCTTAGATTAATTGTTGAAATATTGTTGCAAAAATAAGGTGACCAACTTCAAACCGCTATCCAACACTTTTAAAAGTTGTAAATCATTAAAAAACTGATAGATTCTGTTAAAACAGTTTGTTATCTATGGATTTACGTCATAAACCATCAGATGATAGCAGTGGATACATCTTAGATTAATTGTTGAAATATTGTTGCAAAAATAAGGTGACCAACTTCAAACCGCTATCCAACACTTTTAAAAGTTGTAAATCATTAAAAAACTGATAGATTCTGTTAAAACAGTTTGTTATCTATGGATTTACGTCATAAACTATCAGATGATAGCAGTGGATACATCTTAGATTAATTGTTGAAATATTGTTGCAAAAATAAGGTGACCAACTTCAAACCGCTATCCAACACTTTTAAAAGTTGTAAATCATTAAAAAACTGATAGATTCTGTTAAAACAGTTTGTTATCTATGGATTTACGTAATAAACCATCAGATGATAGCAGTGGATACATCTTAGATTAATTGTTGAAATATTGTTGCAAAAATAAGGTGACCAACTTCAAACCGCTATCCAACACTTTTAAAAGTTGTAAATCATTAAAAAACTGATAGATTCTGTTAAAACAGTTTGTTATCTATGGATTTACGTAATAAACCATCAGATGATAGCAGTGGATACATCTTAGATTAATTGTTGAAATATTGTTGCAAAAATAAGGTGACCAACTTCAAACCGCTATCCAACACTTTTAAAAGTTGTAAATCATTAAAAAACTGATAGATTTTGTTAAAACAGTTTGTTATCTATGGATTTACGTCATAAACCATCAGATGATAGCAGTGGATACATCTTAGATTAATTGTTGAAATATTGTTGCAAAAATAAGGTGACCAGCTTCAAACCGCTACCCAACACTTTTAAAAGTTGTAAATCATTAAAAAACTGATAGATTCTGTTAAAACAGTTTGTTATCTATGGATTTACGTCATAAACCATCAGATGATAGCAGTGGATACATCTTAGATTAATTGTTGAAATATTGTTGCAAAAATAAGGTGACCAGCTTCAAACCGCTACCCAACACTTTTAAAAGTTGTAAATCATTAAAAAACTGATAGATTCTGTTAAAACAGTTTGTTATCTATGGATTTACGTAATAAACCATCAGATGATAGCAGTGGATACATCTTAGATTAATTATTGAAATATTGTTGCAAAAATTAGGTGACCAACTTCAAACCGCTACCCAACACTTTTAAAAGTTGTAAATCATTAAAAAACTGATAGATTCTGTTAAAACAGTTTGTTATCTATGGATTTACGTAATAAACCATCAGATGATAGCAGTGGATACATCTTAGATTAATTGTTGAAATATTGTTGCAAAAATAAGGTGACCAACTTCAAACCGCTATCCAACACTTTTAAAAGTTGTAAATCATTAAAAAACTGATAGATTCTGTTTAAACAGTTTGTTATCTATGGATTTACGTAATAAACCATCAGATGATAGCAGTGGATACATCTTAGATTAATTGTTGAAATATTGTTGCAAAAATAAGGTGACCAACTTCAAACCGCTATCCAACACTTTTAAAAGTTGTAAATCATTAAAAAACTGATAGATTCTGTTAAAACAGTTTGTTATCTATGGATTTACGTCATAAACCATCAGATGATAGCAGTGGATACATCTTAGATTAATTGTTGAAATATTGTTGCAAAAATAAGGTGACCAACTTCAAACCGCTACCCAACACTTTTAAAAGTTGTAAATCATTAAAAAACTGATAGATTCTGTTTAAACAGTTTGTTATCTATGGATTTACGTAATAAACCATCAGATGATAGCAGTGGATACATCTTAGATTAATTGTTGAAATATTGTTGCAAAAATAAGGTGACCAACTTCAAACCGCTATCCAACACTTTTAAAAGTTGTAAATCATTAAAAAACTGATAGATTCTGTTAAAACAGTTTGTTATCTATGGATTTACGTCATAAACCATCAGATGATAGCAGTGGATACATCTTAGATTAATTGTTGAAATATTGTTGCAAAAATAAGGTGACCAACTTCAAACCGCTATCCAACACTTTTAAAAGTTGTAAATCATTAAAAAACTGATAGATTCTGTTAAAACAGTTTGTTATCTATGGATTTACGTCATAAACCATCAGATGATAGCAGTGGATACATCTTAGATTAATTGTTGAAATATTGTTGCAAAAATAAGGTGACCAACTTCAAACCGCTATCCAACACTTTTAAAAGTTGTAAATCATTAAAAAACTGATAGATTCTGTTAAAACAGTTTGTTATCTATGGATTTACGTAATAAACCATCAGATGATAGCAGTGGATACATCTTAGATTAATTGTTGAAATATTGTTGCAAAAATAAGGTGACCAACTTCAAACCGCTATCCAACACTTTTAAAAGTTGTAAATCATTAAAAAACTGATAGATTCTGTTAAAACAGTTTGTTATCTATGGATTTACGTCATAAACCATCAGATGATAGCAGTGGATACATCTTAGATTAATTGTTGAAATATTGTTGCAAAAATAAGGTGACCAACTTCAAACCGCTATCCAACACTTTTAAAAGTTGTAAATCATTAAAAAACTGATAGATTCTGTTAAAACAGTTTGTTATCTATGGATTTACGTAATAAACCATCAGATGATAGCAGTGGATACATCTTAGATTAATTGTTGAAATATTGTTGCAAAAATAAGGTGACCAACTTCAAACCGCTATCCAACACTTTTAAAAGTTGTAAATCATTAAAAAACTGATAGATTCTGTTAAAACAGTTTGTTATCTATGGATTTACGTCATAAACTATCAGATGATAGCAGTGGATACATCTTAGATTAATTGTTGAAATATTGTTGCAAAAATAAGGTGACCAACTTCAAACCGCTATCCAACACTTTTAAAAGTTGTAAATCATTAAAAAACTGATAGATTCTGTTAAAACAGTTTGTTATCTATGGATTTACGTAATAAACCATCAGATGATAGCAGTGGATACATCTTAGATTAATTGTTGAAATATTGTTGCAAAAATAAGGTGACCAACTTCAAACCGCTATCCAACACTTTTAAAAGTTGTAAATCATTAAAAAACTGATAGATTCTGTTAAAACAGTTTGTTATCTATGGATTTACGTCATAAACCATCAGATGATAGCAGTGGATACATCTTAGATTAATTGTTGAAATATTGTTGCAAAAATAAGGTGACCAACTTCAAACCGCTACCCAACACTTTTAAAAGTTGTAAATCATTAAAAAACTGATAGATTCTGTTAAAACAGTTTGTTATCTATGGATTTACGTAATAAACCATCAGATGATAGCAGTGGATACATCTTAGATTAATTGTTGAAATATTGTTGCAAAAATAAGGTGACCAACTTCAAACCGCTACCCAACACTTTTAAAAGTTGTAAATCATTAAAAAACTGATAGATTCTGTTAAAACAGTTTGTTATCTATGGATTTACGTCATAAACCATCAGATGATAGCAGTGGATACATCTTAGATTAATTGTTGAAATATTGTTGCAAAAATAAGGTGACCAACTTCAAACCGCTATCCAACACTTTTAAAAGTTGTAAATCATTAAAAAACTGATAGATTCTGTTAAAACAGTTTGTTATCTATGGATTTACGTAATAAACCATCAGATGATAGCAGTGGATACATCTTACAAGGGAACCGTCAGACATGTCACCAGCCTTTTTGGCCCAAAATACGTTTATAGGGTACTTTTTAGGCAGAAAAAGCATATGCTAAAGTATAAGCGGCTAACGCCCCCGGGAAGGCCGGATTTTAGGACCTTTAAATTTGAATAAACGCACGCTTGCAACATGTCACTCATTTTTTCACTCCCTTTATGTGTGGTCCTGTGACATAGTGGCTAACGTTTACCGCTATAGTGCGGAAGCAAGGTGGTTCGAATACCACAAGTTCCTTTTTGTTTTTTTTATTTTAATTTTATTAAAAAGTAATATTTAATAATTGCTAAACAATTTTTTTGAACGTTTTTTTGCTTTTTTGCTATCTTTCATCTTTATCACATCAAACTGAAATTTGTTCATGTTAATAGCTATATTATTTTCTCAATATTTTGTTGTTTTCCAAATATTATTTAACTACAGCGCTTCCATTTTGAGTGAATACGAATTTAACAAAAATTAAACACAAATTTAGTACAGTAATGATTTAATACTGTAGTCAAATTGCAAATTTATTTCGATTACAAATGTGTCAACAAAGTTTACTTGAAATTTTATAAATTTTTCTTTGCCTTGTTATACAAAGTTGACATGTGGTATTAAAAGCAAAAAATATTCAAAATAAAATGTTCAGCAATTATTAAATATTACTTTTTAATAAAATTAAAATAAAAAAAACAAAAAGGAACTTGTGGTATTCGAACCACCTTGCTTCCGCACTATAGCGGTAAACGTTAGCCACTATGTCACAGGACCACACATAAAGGGAGTGAAAAAATGAGTGACATGTTGCAAGCGTGCGTTTATTCAAATTTAAAGGTCCTAAAATCCGGTCTTCCCGGGGGCGTTAGCCGCTTATACTTTAGCATATGCTTTTTCTGCCTAAAAAGTACCCTATAAACGTATTTTGGGCCAAAAAGGCTGGTGACATGTCTGACGGTTCCCTTGTTAGATTAATTGTTGAAATATTGTTGCAAAAATAAGGTGACCAACTTCAAACCGCTATCCAACACTTTTAAAAGTTGTAAATCATTAAAAAACTGATAGATTCTGTTAAAACAGTTTGTTATCTATGGATTTACGTCATAAACCATCAGATGATAGCAGTGGATACATCTTAGATTAATTGTTGAAATATTGTTGCAAAAATAAGGTGACCAACTTCAAACCGCTACCCAACACTTTTAAAAGTTGTAAATCATTAAAAAACTGATAGATTCTGTTTAAACAGTTTGTTATCTATGGATTTACGTAATAAACCATCAGATGATAGCAGTGGATACATCTTAGATTAATTGTTGAAATATTGTTGCAAAAATAAGGTGACCAACTTCAAACCGCTATCCAACACTTTTAAAAGTTGTAAATCATTAAAAAACTGATAGATTCTGTTAAAACAGTTTGTTATCTATGGATTTACGTCATAAACCATCAGATGATAGCAGTGGATACATCTTAGATTAATTGTTGAAATATTGTTGCAAAAATAAGGTGACCAACTTCAAACCGCTATCCAACACTTTTAAAAGTTGTAAATCATTAAAAAACTGATAGATTCTGTTAAAACAGTTTGTTATCTATGGATTTACGTCATAAACCATCAGATGATAGCAGTGGATACATCTTAGATTAATTGTTGAAATATTGTTGCAAAAATAAGGTGACCAACTTCAAACCGCTACCCAACACTTTTAAAAGTTGTAAATCATTAAAAAACTGATAGATTCTGTTAAAACAGTTTGTTATCTATGGATTTACGTAATAAACCATCAGATGATAGCAGTGGATACATCTTAGATTAATTGTTGAAATATTGTTGCAAAAATAAGGTGACCAACTTCAAACCGCTACCCAACACTTTTAAAAGTTGTAAATCATTAAAAAACTGATAGATTCTGTTTAAACAGTTTGTTATCTATGGATTTACGTCATAAACCATCAGATGATAGCAGTGGATACATCTTAGATTAATTGTTGAAATATTGTTGCAAAAATAAGGTGACCAACTTCAAACCGCTACCCAACACTTTTAAAAGTTGTAAATCATTAAAAAACTGATAGATTCTGTTTAAACAGTTTGTTATCTATGGATTTACGTAATAAACCATCAGATGATAGCAGTGGATACATCTTAGATTAATTGTTGAAATATTGTTGCAAAAATAAGGTGACCAACTTCAAACCGCTATCCAACACTTTTAAAAGTTGTAAATCATTAAAAAACTGATAGATTCTGTTAAAACAGTTTGTTATCTATGGATTTACGTAATAAACCATCAGATGATAGCAGTGGATACATCTTAGATTAATTGTTGAAATATTGTTGCAAAAATAAGGTGACCAACTTCAAACCGCTATCCAACACTTTTAAAAGTTGTAAATCATTAAAAAACTGATAGATTCTGTTAAAACAGTTTGTTATCTATGGATTTACGTCATAAACCATCAGATGATAGCAGTGGATACATCTTAGATTAATTGTTGAAATATTGTTGCAAAAATAAGGTGACCAACTTCAAACCGCTATCCAACACTTTTAAAAGTTGTAAATCATTAAAAAACTGATAGATTCTGTTTAAACAGTTTGTTATCTATGGATTTACGTCATAAACCATCAGATGATAGCAGTGGATACATCTTAGATTAATTGTTGAAATATTGTTGCAAAAATAAGGTGACCAACTTCAAACCGCTACCCAACACTTTTAAAAGTTGTAAATCATTAAAAAACTGATAGATTCTGTTTAAACAGTTTGTTATCTATGGATTTACGTAATAAACCATCAGATGATAGCAGTGGATACATCTTAGATTAATTGTTGAAATATTGTTGCAAAAATAAGGTGACCAACTTCAAACCGCTATCCAACACTTTTAAAAGTTGTAAATCATTAAAAAACTGATAGATTCTGTTAAAACAGTTTGTTATCTATGGATTTACGTAATAAACCATCAGATGATAGCAGTGGATACATCTTAGATTAATTGTTGAAATATTGTTGCAAAAATAAGGTGACCAACTTCAAACCGCTATCCAACACTTTTAAAAGTTGTAAATCATTAAAAAACTGATAGATTCTGTTAAAACAGTTTGTTATCTATGGATTTACGTCATAAACCATCAGATGATAGCAGTGGATACATCTTAGATTAATTGTTGAAATATTGTTGCAAAAATAAGGTGACCAACTTCAAACCGCTACCCAACACTTTTAAAAGTTGTAAATCATTAAAAAACTGATAGATTCTGTTAAAACAGTTTGTTATCTATGGATTTACGTAATAAACCATCAGATGATAGCAGTGGATACATCTTAGATTAATTGTTGAAATATTGTTGCAAAAATAAGGTGACCAACTTCAAACCGCTATCCAACACTTTTAAAAGTTGTAAATCATTAAAAAACTGATAGATTCTGTTAAAACAGTTTGTTATCTATGGATTTACGTCATAAACCATCAGATGATAGCAGTGGATACATCTTAGATTAATTGTTGAAATATTGTTGCAAAAATAAGGTGACCAACTTCAAACCGCTACCCAACACTTTTAAAAGTTGTAAATCATTAAAAAACTGATAGATTCTGTTAAAACAGTTTGTTATCTATGGATTTACGTAATAAACCATCAGATGATAGCAGTGGATACATCTTAGATTAATTGTTGAAATATTGTTGCAAAAATAAGGTGACCAACTTCAAACCGCTACCCAACACTTTTAAAAGTTGTAAATCATTAAAAAACTGATAGATTCTGTTAAAACAGTTTGTTATCTATGGATTTACGTAATAAACCATCAGATGATAGCAGTGGATACATCTTAGATTAATTGTTGAAATATTGTTGCAAAAATAAGGTGACCAACTTCAAACCGCTATCCAACACTTTTAAAAGTTGTAAATCATTAAAAAACTGATAGATTCTGTTAAAACAGTTTGTTATCTATGGATTTACGTCATAAACCATCAGATGATAGCAGTGGATACATCTTAGATTAATTGTTGAAATATTGTTGCAAAAATAAGGTGACCAACTTCAAACCGCTATCCAACACTTTTAAAAGTTGTAAATCATTAAAAAACTGATAGATTCTGTTAAAACAGTTTGTTATCTATGGATTTACGTCATAAACCATCAGATGATAGCAGTGGATACATCTTAGATTAATTGTTGAAATATTGTTGCAAAAATAAGGTGACCAACTTCAAACCGCTACCCAACACTTTTAAAAGTTGTAAATCATTAAAAAACTGATAGATTCTGTTAAAACAGTTTGTTATCTATGGATTTACGTAATAAACCATCAGATGATAGCAGTGGATACATCTTAGATTAATTGTTGAAATATTGTTGCAAAAATAAGGTGACCAACTTCAAACCGCTACCCAACACTTTTAAAAGTTGTAAATCATTAAAAAACTGATAGATTCTGTTAAAACAGTTTGTTATCTATGGATTTACGTCATAAACCATCAGATGATAGCAGTGGATACATCTTAGATTAATTGTTGAAATATTGTTGCAAAAATAAGGTGACCAACTTCAAACCGCTACCCAACACTTTTAAAAGTTGTAAATCATTAAAAAACTGATAGATTCTGTTAAAACAGTTTGTTATCTATGGATTTACGTCATAAACCATCAGATGATAGCAGTGGATACATCTTAGATTAATTGTTGAAATATTGTTGCAAAAATAAGGTGACCAACTTCAAACCGCTACCCAACACTTTTAAAAGTTGTAAATCATTAAAAAACTGATAGATTCTGTTAAAACAGTTTGTTATCTATGGATTTACGTCATAAACCATCAGATGATAGCAGTGGATACATCTTAGATTAATTGTTGAAATATTGTTGCAAAAATAAGGTGACCAACTTCAAACCGCTACCCAACACTTTTAAAAGTTGTAAATCATTAAAAAACTGATAGATTCTGTTAAAACAGTTTGTTATCTATGGATTTACGTAATAAACCATCAGATGATAGCAGTGGATACATCTTAGATTAATTGTTGAAATATTGTTGCAAAAATAAGGTGACCAACTTCAAACCGCTACCCAACACTTTTAAAAGTTGTAAATCATTAAAAAACTGATAGATTCTGTTAAAACAGTTTGTTATCTATGGATTTACGTAATAAACCATCAGATGATAGCAGTGGATACATCTTAGATTAATTGTTGAAATATTGTTGCAAAAATAAGGTGACCAACTTCAAACCGCTATCCAACACTTTTAAAAGTTGTAAATCATTAAAAAACTGATAGATTCTGTTAAAACAGTTTGTTATCTATGGATTTACGTCATAAACCATCAGATGATAGCAGTGGATACATCTTAGATTAATTGTTGAAATATTGTTGCAAAAATAAGGTGACCAACTTCAAACCGCTATCCAACACTTTTAAAAGTTGTAAATCATTAAAAAACTGATAGATTCTGTTTAAACAGTTTGTTATCTATGGATTTACGTCATAAACCATCAGATGATAGCAGTGGATACATCTTAGATTAATTGTTGAAATATTGTTGCAAAAATAAGGTGACCAACTTCAAACCGCTACCCAACACTTTTAAAAGTTGTAAATCATTAAAAAACTGATAGATTCTGTTTAAACAGTTTGTTATCTATGGATTTACGTAATAAACCATCAGATGATAGCAGTGGATACATCTTAGATTAATTGTTGAAATATTGTTGCAAAAATAAGGTGACCAACTTCAAACCGCTATCCAACACTTTTAAAAGTTGTAAATCATTAAAAAACTGATAGATTCTGTTAAAACAGTTTGTTATCTATGGATTTACGTAATAAACCATCAGATGATAGCAGTGGATACATCTTAGATTAATTGTTGAAATATTGTTGCAAAAATAAGGTGACCAACTTCAAACCGCTATCCAACACTTTTAAAAGTTGTAAATCATTAAAAAACTGATAGATTCTGTTAAAACAGTTTGTTATCTATGGATTTACGTCATAAACCATCAGATGATAGCAGTGGATACATCTTAGATTAATTGTTGAAATATTGTTGCAAAAATAAGGTGACCAACTTCAAACCGCTACCCAACACTTTTAAAAGTTGTAAATCATTAAAAAACTGATAGATTCTGTTAAAACAGTTTGTTATCTATGGATTTACGTAATAAACCATCAGATGATAGCAGTGGATACATCTTAGATTAATTGTTGAAATATTGTTGCAAAAATAAGGTGACCAACTTCAAACCGCTATCCAACACTTTTAAAAGTTGTAAATCATTAAAAAACTGATAGATTCTGTTAAAACAGTTTGTTATCTATGGATTTACGTCATAAACCATCAGATGATAGCAGTGGATACATCTTAGATTAATTGTTGAAATATTGTTGCAAAAATAAGGTGACCAACTTCAAACCGCTACCCAACACTTTTAAAAGTTGTAAATCATTAAAAAACTGATAGATTCTGTTAAAACAGTTTGTTATCTATGGATTTACGTAATAAACCATCAGATGATAGCAGTGGATACATCTTAGATTAATTGTTGAAATATTGTTGCAAAAATAAGGTGACCAACTTCAAACCGCTACCCAACACTTTTAAAAGTTGTAAATCATTAAAAAACTGATAGATTCTGTTAAAACAGTTTGTTATCTATGGATTTACGTCATAAACCATCAGATGATAGCAGTGGATACATCTTAGATTAATTGTTGAAATATTGTTGCAAAAATAAGGTGACCAACTTCAAACCGCTATCCAACACTTTTAAAAGTTGTAAATCATTAAAAAACTGATAGATTCTGTTAAAACAGTTTGTTATCTATGGATTTACGTAATAAACCATCAGATGATAGCAGTGGATACATCTTAGATTAATTGTTGAAATATTGTTGCAAAAATAAGGTGACCAACTTCAAACCGCTATCCAACACTTTTAAAAGTTGTAAATCATTAAAAAACTGATAGATTCTGTTAAAACAGTTTGTTATCTATGGATTTACGTCATAAACCATCAGATGATAGCAGTGGATACATCTTAGATTAATTGTTGAAATATTGTTGCAAAAATAAGGTGACCAACTTCAAACCGCTACCCAACACTTTTAAAAGTTGTAAATCATTAAAAAACTGATAGATTCTGTTTAAACAGTTTGTTATCTATGGATTTACGTAATAAACCATCAGATGATAGCAGTGGATACATCTTAGATTAATTGTTGAAATATTGTTGCAAAAATAAGGTGACCAACTTCAAACCGCTATCCAACACTTTTAAAAGTTGTAAATCATTAAAAAACTGATAGATTCTGTTAAAACAGTTTGTTATCTATGGATTTACGTCATAAACCATCAGATGATAGCAGTGGATACATCTTAGATTAATTGTTGAAATATTGTTGCAAAAATAAGGTGACCAACTTCAAACCGCTATCCAACACTTTTAAAAGTTGTAAATCATTAAAAAACTGATAGATTCTGTTAAAACAGTTTGTTATCTATGGATTTACGTCATAAACCATCAGATGATAGCAGTGGATACATCTTAGATTAATTGTTGAAATATTGTTGCAAAAATAAGGTGACCAACTTCAAACCGCTATCCAACACTTTTAAAAGTTGTAAATCATTAAAAAACTGATAGATTCTGTTAAAACAGTTTGTTATATATGGATTTACGTCATAAACCATCAGATGATAGCAGTGGATACATCTTGGATTAATTGTTGAAATATTGTTGCAAAAATAAGGTGACCAACTTCAAACCGCTATCCAACACTTTTAAAAGTTGTAAATCATTAAAAAACTGATAGATTCTGTTAAAACAGTTTGTTATCTATGGATTTACGTCATAAACCATCAGATGATAGCAGTGGATACATCTTAGATTAATTGTTGAAATATTGTTGCAAAAATAAGGTGACCAACTTCAAACCGCTACCCAACACTTTTAAAAGTTGTAAATCATTAAAAAACTGATAGATTCTGTTAAAACAGTTTGTTATCTATGGATTTACGTCATAAACCATCAGATGATAGCAGTGGATACATCTTAGATTAATTGTTGAAATATTGTTGCAAAAATAAGGTGACCAACTTCAAACCGCTATCCAACACTTTTAAAAGTTGTAAATCATTAAAAAACTGATAGATTTTGTTAAAACAGTTTGTTATCTATGGATTTACGTCATAAACCATCAGATGATAGCAGTGGATACATCTTAGATTAATTGTTGAAATATTGTTGCAAAAATAAGGTGACCAGCTTCAAACCGCTACCCAACACTTTTAAAAGTTGTAAATCATTAAAAAACTGATAGATTCTGTTAAAACAGTTTGTTATCTATGGATTTACGTCATAAACCATCAGATGATAGCAGTGGATACATCTTAGATTAATTGTTGAAATATTGTTGCAAAAATAAGGTGACCAGCTTCAAACCGCTACCCAACACTTTTAAAAGTTGTAAATCATTAAAAAACTGATAGATTCTGTTAAAACAGTTTGTTATCTATGGATTTACGTAATAAACCATCAGATGATAGCAGTGGATACATCTTAGATTAATTATTGAAATATTGTTGCAAAAATTAGGTGACCAACTTCAAACCGCTACCCAACACTTTTAAAAGTTGTAAATCATTAAAAAACTGATAGATTCTGTTAAAACAGTTTGTTATCTATGGATTTACGTAATAAACCATCAGATGATAGCAGTGGATACATCTTAGATTAATTGTTGAAATATTGTTGCAAAAATAAGGTGACCAACTTCAAACCGCTACCCAACACTTTTAAAAGTTGTAAATCATTAAAAAACTGATAGATTCTGTTAAAACAGTTTGTTATCTATGGATTTACGTCATAAACCATCAGATGATAGCAGTGGATACATCTTAGATTAATTGTTGAAATATTGTTGCAAAAATAAGGTGACCAACTTCAAACCGCTACCCAACACTTTTAAAAGTTGTAAATCATTAAAAAACTGATAGATTCTGTTAAAACAGTTTGTTATCTATGGATTTACGTCATAAACCATCAGATGATAGCAGTGGATACATCTTAGATTAATTGTTGAAATATTGTTGCAAAAATAAGGTGACCAACTTCAAACCGCTATCCAACAGTTTTAAAAGTTGTAAATCATTAAAAAACTGATAGATTCTGTTAAAACAGTTTGTTATCTATGGATTTACGTAATAAACCATCAGATGATAGCAGTGGATACATCTTAGATTAATTATTGAAATATTGTTGCAAAAATTAGGTGACCAACTTCAAACCGCTACCCAACAGTTTTAAAAGTTGTAAATCATTAAAAAACTGATAGATTCTGTTAAAACAGTTTGTTATCTATGGATTTACGTAATAAACCATCAGATGATAGCGGTGGATACATCTTAGATTAATTATTGAAATATTGTTGCGAAAATAAGGTGACCAACTTCAAACCGCTATCTAACAGTTTTAAAAGTTGTAAATCATTAAAAAACTGATAGATTCTGTTAAAACAGTTTGTTATCTATGGATTTACGTAATAAACCATCAGATGATAGCGGTGGATACATCTTAGATTAATTATTGAAATATTGTTGCGAAAATAAGGTGACCAACTTCAAACCGCTATCCAACAGTTTTAAAAGTTGTAAATCATTAAAAAACTGATAGATTCTGTTAAAACAGTTTGTTATCTATGGATTTACGTAATAAACCATCAGATGATAGCAGTGGATACATCTTAGATTAATTGTTGAAATATTGTTGCAAAAATAAGGTGACCAACATCAAACCGCTATCCAACACTTTTAAAAGTTGTAAATCATTAAAAAACTGATAGATTCTGTTAAAACAGTTTGTTATCTATGGATTTACGTAATAAACCATCAGATGATAGCAGTGGATACATCTTAGATTAATTGTTGAAATATTGTTGCAAAAATTAGGTGACCAACTTCAAACCGCTATCCAACACTTTTAAAAGTTGTAAATCATTAAAAAACTGATAGATTCTGTTAAAACAGTTTGTTATCTATGGATTTACGTAATAAACCATCAGATGATAGCAGTGGATACATCTTAGATTAATTGTTGAAATATTGTTGCAAAAATAAGGTGACCAACTTCAAACCGCTATCCAACACTTTTAAAAGTTGTAAATCATTAAAAAACTGATAGATTCTGTTAAAACAGTTTGTTATCTATGGATTTACGTAATAAACCATCAGATGATAGCAGTGGATACATCTTAGATTAATTGTTGAAATATTGTTGCAAAAATTAGGTGACCAACTTAAAACCGCTATCCAACACTTTTAAAAGTTGTAAATCATTAAAAAACTGATAGATTCTGTTAAAACAGTTTGTTATCTATGGATTTACGTAATAAACCATCAGATGATAGCAGTGGATACATCTTAGATTAATTGTTGAAATATTGTTGCAAAAATAAGGTGACCAACTTCAAACCGCTATCCAACACTTTTAAAAGTTGTAAATCATTAAAAAACTGATAGATTCTGTTAAAACAGTTTGTTATCTATGGATTTACGTAATAAACCATCAGATGATAGCAGTGGATACATCTTAGATTAATTGTTGAAATATTGTTGCAAAAATTAGGTGACCAACTTCAAACCGCTATCCAACACTTTTAAAAGTTGTAAATCATTAAAAAACTGATAGATTCTGTTAAAACAGTTTGTTATCTATGGATTTACGTAATAAACCATCAGATGATAGCAGTGGATACATCTTAGATTAATTGTTGAAATATTGTTGCAAAAATAAGGTGACCAACTTCAAACCGCTATCCAACAGTTTTAAAAGTTGTAAATCATTAAAAAACTGATAGATTCTGTAAAAACAGTTTGTTATCTATGGATTTACGTAATAAACCATCAGATGATAGCAGTGGATACATCTTAGATTAATTGTTGAAATATTGTTGCAAAAATTAGGTGACCAACTTCAAACCGCTATCCAACACTTTTAAAAGTTGTAAATCATTAAAAAACTGATAGATTCTGTTAAAACAGTTTGTTATCTATGGATTTACGTAATAAACCATCAGATGATAGCAGTGGATACATCTTAGATTAATTGTTGAAATATTGTTGCAAAAATTAGGTGACCAACTTCAAACCGCTATCCAACACTTTTAAAAGTTGTAAATCATTAAAAAACTGATAGATTCTGTTAAAACAGTTTGTTATCTATGGATTTACGTAATAAACCATCAGATGATAGCAGTGGATACATCTTAGATTAATTGTTGAAATATTGTTGCAAAAATAAGGTGACCAACTTCAAACCGCTATCCAACACTTTTAAAAGTTGTAAATCATTAAAAAACTAGGCTTCGGCAACAGTGACTCACATAATACTACTGTAAAGGAAAACGAGAAATTAAATATTGGAAAGTCTTTTTGTATTGTTTTAATTAAAAAATAACGTTTTTAGGTTTCAATACAAGTGGAAGTAAAACAACCGATACTAATCAAAGTGAACACAATCAGAGCGATAAAAAGAAGTAAGTAGTAGCAAAGGGGAAACAAACAAAGCGCAAGTATGAAAATAGCAATAAAGTTGCATTTTTTGCAGACACTTAATGGACAGTATGAGCCTTGATGATTTTAAAAAAGCAATTGTAAAGAAAAATGTTAATGTTAAATGGACTGGAACAAAATTTGAACCAAAACCTTTTGATCTTTATCGAATAAATATGAGACAACTATCATCGTCGTCAGAAGTATATTACAAGCGAATTATTACATCCAAGCTTCCATCAACACAAAAAATTGAAATTCGTCCTGATTTATCCCATAAAGTAAAATCCGATAAACATATTGGCTTAATGTTGTACGAAGGCAAGCTTTTTCTCAACACATATAACAAATAAATAATCAAAATTTAGATATCCTAGAAAAGATTAACAATACTGTTGAAATGTTTGACGCTAAAATCGAAGAATTAAAAAATCAGCTTAATACATTGAAAAACAATTTCACCGAATTAAATCAATACTCTCATGGTCAATTCGACAAACATATCCCTATAATTGCTGAAAATTCAAATAAAATTGGAGCTGTTCAAAATCAAGTTAATCAACTACAAGGAACGCACAATGATTTGAATGGGTTATCACGTGGTCATTTTGACAATATTTTGCCACAGATCAATGCGTTGAATGAATTTAAAAATGCTTGGGCAGAAAATCTTCCATTTATGTTTAATAGAACGCATATTTCAAAACGAAATGATTTTGCTATTATGCAATGTACAGATGAGTTGAGCACTTATGGAAAACCAGTTGGATGTTTAATACAACAGGGATACATTGAATAATAAAAATTTGTAATCACTGCTCAATGTTTCTTCGTGTGAAATAAATAAATATTTTTTATGCAAATTAAATCCAAGTTTTTCAAGAAAATGTATCTTTTTTTTTAAATCGTTACGATAAAAACAAACTTTTGTCCCAAAAATTATTTTTCGAGGTTTGGCAGAAACGTGATATTTTTTATAATGGTACCTCGTCCAACGAAAAAAGCTCGCATTATTGAACATCATTATGGACAGACTTGTTATACTTCAGAAATGTCTTTTTCCGGAATTAAATAAGATTCTAGTAATGATGCGTGCTAAATAAAACGAAAGCAGTTTATTGCTATTGAAGCAAGCTTTTGATAGAAGATAAAAGATATTTTTGAGTTAAACTACAAAAACTGAACTTTGTCGTCTGAATCTTTATCACATTTATTCTAAAGTTGAACACAACAATGACACTGCAGATACCTTTCTGAAGAAGTGAAAGCCATATTCAAATCACAAAATGATAAAAAGAAATCTTGTATAGGAAGCAGTTTAAAAGTAAAAAGTATACCATCTTTAAATCCAACATTTTATAGTATTTGGTTAATGAATGGAATACCTTTTTTACTTATTGTTTTAATAGCCCTGCTTGCTTATCGTATAAAAGCTCATTTAAATATTTTATAGAAAAATTTTAACCGCGAGCCATGAAACGGTAATGTTTAAAATACAAAAAAACGAACTTTATTGTCAAAAAAAAAACGGAGTAAACTCTTTATTATTGAAATCATGATCATTAATTATGTATTACATATTATAATACTTAGACATTATTATGATAATATTTTTGTCTATGCCTTTAGTGGGTTAAATTAAATATTCAAATATTTTATTAAAATAAATGCTTTATTAGAAGCATTTTTTATACGCAGAGAAAAAAACATTTTAAAACTAAACTACAAAAAATACACTTTGTTTAGAGAGACAATGTTTTTTCGGAAAGTAAAAAATGTTCCCATTTTGTTTGTGAAATATTGTTGCAAAAATTAGGTGACCAACTTCAAACCGCTACCCAACACTTTTAAAAGTTGTAAATCATTAAAAAACTGATAGATTCTGTTAAAACAGTTTGTTATCTATGGATTTACGTCATAAACTATCAGATGATAGCAGTGGATACATCTTAGATTAATTGTTGAAATATTGTTGCAAAAATAAGGTGACCAACTTCAAACCGCTATCCAACACTTTTAAAAGTTGTAAATCATTAAAAAACTGATAGATTCTGTTAAAACAGTTTGTTATCTATGGATTTACGTCATAAACCATCAGATGATAGCAGTGGATACATCTTAGATTAATTGTTGAAATATTGTTGCAAAAATAAGGTGACCAACTTCAAACCGCTACCCATCACTTTTAAAAGTTGTAAATCATTAAAAAACTGATAGATTCTGTTAAAACAGTTTGTTATCTATGGATTTACGTCATAAACTATCAGATGATAGCAGTGGATACATCTTAGATTAATTGTTGAAATATTGTTGCAAAAATAAGGTGACCAACTTCAAACCGCTATCCAACACTTTTAAAAGTTGTAAATCATTAAAAAACTGATAGATTCTGTTAAAACAGTTTGTTATCTATGGATTTACGTAATAAACCATCAGATGATAGCAGTGGATACATCTTAGATTAATTGTTGAAATATTGTTGCAAAAATAAGGTGACCAACTTCAAACCGCTATCCAACACTTTTAAAAGTTGTAAATCATTAAAAAACTGATAGATTCTGTTAAAACAGTTTGTTATCTATGGATTTACGTAATAAACCATCAGATGATAGCAGTGGATACATCTTAGATTAATTGTTGAAATATTGTTGCAAAAATAAGGTGACCAACTTCAAACCGCTATCCAACACTTTTAAAAGTTGTAAATCATTAAAAAACTGATAGATTCTGTTAAAACAGTTTGTTATCTATGGATTTACGTCATAAACCATCAGATGATAGCAGTGGATACATCTTAGATTAATTGTTGAAATATTGTTGCAAAAATAAGGTGACCAACTTCAAACCGCTACCCAACACTTTTAAAAGTTGTAAATCATTAAAAAACTGATAGATTCTGTTAAAACAGTTTGTTATCTATGGATTTACGTAATAAACCATCAGATGATAGCAGTGGATACATCTTAGATTAGTTGTTGAAATATTGTTGCAAAAATAAGGTGACCAACTTCAAACCGCTATCCAACACTTTTAAAAGTTGTAAATCATTAAAAAACTGATAGATTCTGTTAAAACAGTTTGTTATCTATGGATTTACGTCATAAACCATCAGATGATAGCAGTGGATACATCTTAGATTAATTGTTGAAATATTGTTGCAAAAATAAGGTGACCAACTTCAAACCGCTATCCAACACTTTTAAAAGTTGTAAATCATTAAAAAACTGATAGATTCTGTTAAAACAGTTTGTTATCTATGGATTTACGTAATAAACCATCAGATGATAGCAGTGGATACATCTTAGATTAATTGTTGAAATATTGTTGCAAAAATAAGGTGACCAACTTCAAACCGCTATCCAACACTTTTAAAAGTTGTAAATCATTAAAAAACTGATAGATTCTGTTAAAACAGTTTGTTATCTATGGATTTACGTAATAAACCATCAGATGATAGCAGTGGATACATCTTAGATTAATTGTTGAAATATTGTTGCAAAAATAAGGTGACCAACTTCAAACCGCTACCCAACACTTTTAAAAGTTGTAAATCATTAAAAAACTGATAGATTCTGTTAAAACAGTTTGTTATCTATGGATTTACGTAATAAACCATCAGATGATAGCAGTGGATACATCTTAGATTAATTGTTGAAATATTGTTGCAAAAATAAGGTGACCAACTTCAAACCGCTATCCAACACTTTTAAAAGTTGTAAATCATTAAAAAACTGATAGATTCTGTTAAAACAGTTTGTTATCTATGGATTTACGTCATAAACCATCAGATGATAGCAGTGGATACATCTTAGATTAATTGTTGAAATATTGTTGCAAAAATAAGGTGACCAACTTCAAACCGCTATCCAACACTTTTAAAAGTTGTAAATCATTAAAAAACTGATAGATTCTGTTAAAACAGTTTGTTATCTATGGATTTACGTAATAAACCATCAGATGATAGCAGTGGATACATCTTAGATTAATTGTTGAAATATTGTTGCAAAAATAAGGTGACCAACTTCAAACCGCTACCCAACACTTTTAAAAGTTGTAAATCATTAAAAAACTGATAGATTCTGTTTAAACAGTTTGTTATCTATGGATTTACGTAATAAACCATCAGATGATAGCAGTGGATACATCTTAGATTAATTGTTGAAATATTGTTGCAAAAATAAGGTGACCAACTTCAAACCGCTATCCAACAGTTTTAAAAGTTGTAAATCATTAAAAAACTGATAGATTCTGTTAAAACAGTTTGTTATCTATGGATTTACGTAATAAACCATCAGATGATAGCGGTGGATACATCTTAGATTAATTGTTGAAATATTGTTGCAAAAATAAGGTGACCAACTTCAAACCGCTACCCAACACTTTTAAAAGTTGTAAATCATTAAAAAACTGATAGATTCTGTTAAAACAGTTTGTTATCTATGGATTTACGTAATAAACCATCAGATGATAGCGGTGGATACATCTTAGATTAATTATTGAAATATTGTTGCAAAAATAAGGTGACCAACTTCAAACCGCTATCCAACAGTTTTAAAAGTTGTAAATCATTAAAAAACTGATAGATTCTGTTAAAACAGTTTGTTATCTATGGATTTACGTAATAAACCATCAGATGATAGCAGTGGATACATCTTAGATTAATTGTTGAAATATTGTTGCAAAAATAAGGTGACCAACTTCAAACCGCTATCCAACAGTTTTAAAAGTTGTAAATCATTAAAAAACTGATAGATTCTGTTAAAACAGTTTGTTATCTATGGATTTACGTAATAAACCATCAGATGATAGCAGTGGATACATTTTAGATTAATTATTGAAATATTGTTGCAAAAATTAGGTGACCAACTTCAAACCGCTACCCAACAGTTTTAAAAGTTGTAAATCATTAAAAAACTGATAGATTCTGTTAAAACAGTTTGTTATCTATGGATTTACGTAATAAACCATCAGATGATAGCAGTGGATACATCTTAGATTAATTGTTGAAATATTGTTGCAAAAATAAGGTGACCAACTTCAAACCGCTATCCAACAGTTTTAAAAGTTGTAAATCATTAAAAAACTGATAGATTCTGTTAAAACAGTTTGTTATCTATGGATTTACGTAATAAACCATCAGATGATAGCAGTGGATACATCTTAGATTAATTATTGAAATATTGTTGCAAAAATAAGGTGACCAACTTCAAACCGCTACCCAACACTTTTAAAAGTTGTAAATCATTAAAAAACTGATAGATTCTGTTAAAACAGTTTGTTATCTATGGATTTACGTAATAAACCATCAGATGATAGCAGTGGATACATCTTAGATTAATTGTTGAAATATTGTTGCAAAAATAAGGTGACCAACTTCAAACCGCTATCCAACAGTTTTAAAAGTTGTAAATCATTAAAAAACTGATAGATTCTGTTAAAACAGTTTGTTATCTATGGATTTACGTAATAAACCATCAGATGATAGCAGTGGATACATCTTAGATTAATTATTGAAATATTGTTGCAAAAATTAGGTGACCAACTTCAAACCGCTACCCAACAGTTTTAAAAGTTGTAAATCATTAAAAAACTGATAGATTCTGTTAAAACAGTTTGTTATCTATGGATTTACGTAATAAACCATCAGATGATAGCGGTGGATACATCTTAGATTAATTATTGAAATATTGTTGCGAAAATAAGGTGACCAACTTCAAACCGCTATCTAACAGTTTTAAAAGTTGTAAATCATTAAAAAACTGATAGATTCTGTTAAAACAGTTTGTTATCTATGGATTTACGTAATAAACCATCAGATGATAGCGGTGGATACATCTTAGATTAATTATTGAAATATTGTTGCGAAAATAAGGTGACCAACTTCAAACCGCTATCCAACAGTTTTAAAAGTTGTAAATCATTAAAAAACTGATAGATTCTGTTAAAACAGTTTGTTATCTATGGATTTACGTAATAAACCATCAGATGATAGCAGTGGATACATCTTAGATTAATTGTTGAAATATTGTTGCAAAAATAAGGTGACCAACATCAAACCGCTATCCAACACTTTTAAAAGTTGTAAATCATTAAAAAACTGATAGATTCTGTTAAAACAGTTTGTTATCTATGGATTTACGTAATAAACCATCAGATGATAGCAGTGGATACATCTTAGATTAATTGTTGAAATATTGTTGCAAAAATAAGGTGACCAACATCAAACCGCTATCCAACACTTTTAAAAGTTGTAAATCATTAAAAAACTGATAGATTCTGTTAAAACAGTTTGTTATCTATGGATTTACGTAATAAACCATCAGATGATAGCAGTGGATACATCTTAGATTAATTGTTGAAATATTGTTGCAAAAATTAGGTGACCAACTTCAAACCGCTATCCAACACTTTTAAAAGTTGTAAATCATTAAAAAACTGATAGATTCTGTTAAAACAGTTTGTTATCTATGGATTTACGTAATAAACCATCAGATGATAGCAGTGGATACATCTTAGATTAATTGTTGAAATATTGTTGCAAAAATAAGGTGACCAACATCAAACCGCTATCCAACACTTTTAAAAGTTGTAAATCATTAAAAAACTGATAGATTCTGTTAAAACAGTTTGTTATCTATGGATTTACGTAATAAACCATCAGATGATAGCAGTGGATACATCTTAGATTAATTGTTGAAATATTGTTGCAAAAATTAGGTGACCAACTTCAAACCGCTATCCAACACTTTTAAAAGTTGTAAATCATTAAAAAACTGATAGATTCTGTTAAAACAGTTTGTTATCTATGGATTTACGTAATAAACCATCAGATGATAGCAGTGGATACATCTTAGATTAATTGTTGAAATATTGTTGCAAAAATAAGGTGACCAACTTCAAACCGCTATCCAACACTTTTAAAAGTTGTAAATCATTAAAAAACTGATAGATTCTGTTAAAACAGTTTGTTATCTATGGATTTACGTAATAAACCATCAGATGATAGCAGTGGATACATCTTAGATTAATTGTTGAAATATTGTTGCAAAAATTAGGTGACCAACTTCAAACCGCTATCCAACACTTTTAAAAGTTGTAAATCATTAAAAAACTGATAGATTCTGTTAAAACAGTTTGTTATCTATGGATTTACGTAATAAACCATCAGATGATAGCAGTGGATACATCTTAGATTAATTGTTGAAATATTGTTGCAAAAATAAGGTGACCAACATCAAACCGCTATCCAACACTTTTAAAAGTTGTAAATCATTAAAAAACTGATAGATTCTGTTAAAACAGTTTGTTATCTATGGATTTACGTAATAAACCATCAGATGATAGCAGTGGATACATCTTAGATTAATTGTTGAAATATTGTTGCAAAAATTAGGTGACCAACTTCAAACCGCTATCCAACACTTTTAAAAGTTGTAAATCATTAAAAAACTGATAGATTCTGTTAAAACAGTTTGTTATCTATGGATTTACGTAATAAACCATCAGATGATAGCAGTGGATACATCTTAGATTAATTGTTGAAATATTGTTGCAAAAATAAGGTGACCAACTTCAAACCGCTATCCAACACTTTTAAAAGTTGTAAATCATTAAAAAACTGATAGATTCTGTTAAAACAGTTTGTTATCTATGGATTTACGTAATAAACCATCAGATGATAGCAGTGGATACATCTTAGATTAATTGTTGAAATATTGTTGCAAAAATTAGGTGACCAACTTCAAACCGCTATCCAACACTTTTAAAAGTTGTAAATCATTAAAAAACTGATAGATTCTGTTTAAACAGTTTGTTATCTATGGATTTACGTAATAAACCATCAGATGATAGCAGTGGATACATCTTAGATTAATTGTTGAAATATTGTTGCAAAAATAAGGTGACCAACTTCAAACCGCTATCCAACACTTTTAAAAGTTGTAAATCATTAAAAAACTGATAGATTCTGTTAAAACAGTTTGTTATCTATGGATTTACGTAATAAACCATCAGATGATAGCAGTGGATACATCTTAGATTAATTGTTGAAATATTGTTGCAAAAATAAGGTGACCAACTTCAAACCGCTATCCAACACTTTTAAAAGTTGTAAATCATTAAAAAACTGATAGATTCTGTTAAAACAGTTTGTTATCTATGGATTTACGTAATGATCCATCAGATGATAGCAGTGGATACATCTTAGATTAATTATTGAAATATTGTTGCAAAAATAAGGTGACCAACTTCAAACCGCTACCCAACAGTTTTAAAAGTTGTAAATCATTAAAAAACTGATAGATTCTGTTAAAACAGTTTGTTATCTATGGATTTACGTAATAAACCATCAGATGATAGCAGTGGATACATCTTAGATTAATTGTTGAAATATTGTTGCAAAAATTAGGTGACCAACTTCAAACCGCTATCCAACACTTTTAAAAGTTGTAAATCATTAAAAAACTGATAGATTCTGTTAAAACAGTTTGTTATCTATGGATTTACGTAATAAACCATCAGATGATAGCAGTGGATACATCTTAGATTAATTGTTGAAATATTGTTGCAAAAATAAGGTGACCAACTTCAAACCGCTATCCAACACTTTTAAAAGTTGTAAATCATTAAAAAACTGATAGATTCTGTTAAAACAGTTTGTTATCTATGGATTTACGTAATGATCCATCAGATGATAGCAGTGGATACATCTTAGATTAATTGTTGAAATATTGTTGCAAAAATTAGGTGACCAACTTCAAACCGCTATCCAACACTTTTAAAAGTTGTAAATCATTAAAAAACTGATAGATTCTGTTAAAACAGTTTGTTATCTATGGATTTACGTAATAAACCATCAGATGATAGCAGTGGATACATCTTAGATTAATTGTTGAAATATTGTTGCAAAAATAAGGTGACCAACTTCAAACCGCTATCCAACACTTTTAAAAGTTGTAAATCATTAAAAAACTAGGCTTCGGCAACAGTGACTCACATAATACTACTGTAAAGGAAAACGAGAAATTAAATATTGGAAAGTCTTTTTGTATTGTTTTAATTAAAAAATAACGTTTTTAGGTTTCAATACAAGTGGAAGTAAAACAACGGATACTAATCAAAGTGAACACAATCAGAGCGATAAAAAGAAGTAAGTAGTAGCAAAGGGGAAACAAACAAAGCGCAAGTATGAAAATAGCAATAAAGTTGCATTTTTTGCAGACACTTAATGGACAGTATGAGCCTTGATGATTTTAAAAAAGCAATTGTAAAGAAAAATGTTAATGTTAAATGGACTGGAACAAAATTTGAACCAAAACCTTTTGATCTTTATCGAATAAATATGAGACAACTATCATCGTCGTCAGAAGTATATTACAAGCGAATTATTACATCCAAGCTTCCATCAACACAAAAAATTGAAATTCGTCCTGATTTATCCCATAAAGTAAAATCCGATAAACATATTGGCTTAATGTTGTACGAAGGCAAGCTTTTTCTCAACACATATAACAAATAAATAATCAAAATTTAGATATCCTAGAAAAGATTAACAATACTGTTGAAATGTTTGACGCTAAAATCGAAGAATTAAAAAATCAGCTTAATACATTGAAAAACAATTTCACCGAATTAAATCAATACTCTCATGGTCAATTCGACAAACATATCCCTATAATTGCTGAAAATTCAAATAAAATTGGAGCTGTTCAAAATCAAGTTAATCAACTACAAGGAACGCACAATGATTTGAATGGGTTATCACGTGGTCATTTTGACAATATTTTGCCACAGATCAATGCGTTGAATGAATTTAAAAATGCTTGGGCAGAAAATCTTCCATTTATGTTTAATAGAACGCATATTTCAAAACGAAATGATTTTGCTATTATGCAATGTACAGATGAGTTGAGCACTTATGGAAAACCAGTTGGATGTTTAATACAACAGGGATACATTGAATAATAAAAATTTGTAATCACTGCTCAATGTTTCTTCGTGTGAAATAAATAAATATTTTTTATGCAAATTAAATCCAAGTTTTTCAAGAAAATGTATCTTTTTTTTTAAATCGTTACGATAAAAACAAACTTTTGTCCCAAAAATTATTTTTCGAGGTTTGGCAGAAACGTGATATTTTTTATAATGGTACCTCGTCCAACGAAAAAAGCTCGCATTATTGAACATCATTATGGACAGACTTGTTATACTTCAGAAATGTCTTTTTCCGGAATTAAATAAGATTCTAGTAATGATGCGTGCTAAATAAAACGAAAGCAGTTTATTGCTATTGAAGCAAGCTTTTGATAGAAGATAAAAGATATTTTTGAGTTAAACTACAAAAACTGAACTTTGTCGTCTGAATCTTTATCACATTTATTCTAAAGTTGAACACAACAATGACACTGCAGATACCTTTCTGAAGAAGTGAAAGCCATATTCAAATCACAAAATGATAAAAAGAAATCTTGTATAGGAAGCAGTTTAAAAGTAAAAAGTATACCATCTTTAAATCCAACATTTTATAGTATTTGGTTAATGAATGGAATACCTTTTTTACTTATTGTTTTAATAGCCCTGCTTGCTTATCGTATAAAAGCTCATTTAAATATTTTATAGAAAAATTTTAACCGCGAGCCATGAAACGGTAATGTTTAAAATACAAAAAAACGAACTTTATTGTCAAAAAAAAAACGGAGTAAACTCTTTATTATTGAAATCATGATCATTAATTATGTATTACATATTATAATACTTAGACATTATTATGATAATATTTTTGTCTATGCCTTTAGTGGGTTAAATTAAATATTCAAATATTTTATTAAAATAAATGCTTTATTAGAAGCATTTTTTATACGCAGAGAAAAAAACATTTTAAAACTAAACTACAAAAAATACACTTTGTTTAGAGAGACAATGTTTTTTCGGAAAGTAAAAAATGTTCCCATTTTGTTTGTGAAATATTGTTGCAAAAATTAGGTGACCAACTTCAAACCGCTACCCAACACTTTTAAAAGTTGTAAATCATTAAAAAACTGATAGATTCTGTTAAAACAGTTTGTTATCTATGGATTTACGTCATAAACTATCAGATGATAGCAGTGGATACATCTTAGATTAATTGTTGAAATATTGTTGCAAAAATAAGGTGACCAACTTCAAACCGCTATCCAACACTTTTAAAAGTTGAAAATCATTAAAAAACTGATAGATTCTGTTAAAACAGTTTGTTATCTATGGATTTACGTAATAAACCATCAGATGATAGCAGTGGATACATCTTAGATTAATTGTTGAAATATTGTTGCAAAAATAAGGTGACCAACTTCAAACCGCTATCCAACACTTTTAAAAGTTGTAAATCATTAAAAAACTGATAGATTCTGTTAAAACAGTTTGTTATCTATGGATTTACGTCATACACCATCAGATGATAGCGGTGGATACATCTTAGATAAATTATTGAAATATTGTTGCAAAAATAAGGTGACCAACTTCAAACCGCTATCCAACACTTTTAAAAGTTGTAAATCATTAAAAAACTGATAGATTCTGTTAAAACAGTTTGTTATCTATGGATTTACGTAATAAACCATCAGATGATAGCGGTGGATACATCTAAGATTAATTATTGAAATATTGTTGCAAAAATAAGGTGACCAACATCAAACCGCTATCCAACACTTTTAAAAGTTGTAAATCATTAAAAAACTGATAGATTCTGTTAAAACAGTTTGTTATCTATGGATTTACGTAATAAACCATTAGATGATAGCAGTGGATACATCTTAGATTAATTATTGAAACATTGTTGCAAAAATTAGGTGACCAACTTCAAACCGCTATCCAACACTTTTAAAAGTTGTAAATCATTAAAAAACTGATAGATTCTGTTAAAACAGTTTGTTATCTATGGATTTACGTAATAAACCATCAGATGATAGCAGTGGATACATCTTAGATTAATTATTAAAATATTGTTGCAAAAATTAGGTGACCAATTTCAAACTGCTATCCAACACTTTTAAAAGCTGTAAATCATTAAAACACTGATAGATTCTGTAAATAACATCCACTTTTTTAAATCTGAAAGTTAAATCTGCAAGTTAAACCGCTATTTTAACATCCACTTTTTTAACATCCGCTTTTAACATTCACTTTTAACACACACTTTTTTTAATCTGGAAGTTAACATCCACTTTTTTAACATCCAATTTTTTAAATCTGGAAGTAAACATCCACTTTTAACATCCACTTTTTTAACATCCACTTTTTTAAATCTGGAAGTAAACATCCACTTTTAACATCCACTTTTTTAAATCTGGAAGTACACATCCACTTTTTTAACATCCACTTTTTTAAATCTGGAAGTTAACATCCACTTTTTTAACATCCACTTTTTTAAATCTGGAAGTTAACATCCACTTTTTTAAATCTGGAAGTTAACATCCACTTTTTTAACATCCACTTTTTTAAATCTGGAAGTTAACATCCACTTTTTTTAATCTGGAAGTTAACATCCACTTTTTTTAATCTGGAAGTTAACATCCACTTTTTTAACATCCACTTTTTTAAATCTGGAAGTTAACATCCACTTTTTTTAATCTGGAAGTTAACATCCACTTTTTTAACATCCACTTTTTTAAACCTGGAAGTTAACATCCACTTTTTTAAATCTGGAAGTTAACATCCACTTTTTTAACATCCACTTTTTTAAATCTGGAAGTTAACATCCACTTTTTTAACATCCACTTTTTTAAATCTGGAAGTTAACATCCACTTTTTTTAATCTGGAAGTTAACATCCACTTTTTTAACATCCACTTTTTTAAACCTGGAAGTTAACATCCACTTTTTTAAATCTGGAAGTTAACATCCACTTTTTTAACATCCACTTTTTTAAATCTGGAAGTTAACATCCACTTTTTTTAATCTGGAAGTTAACATCCACTTTTTTAACATCCACTTTTTTAAATCTGGAAGTTAACATCCACTTTTTTTAATCTGGAAGTTAACATCCACTTTTTTAACATCCACTTTTTTAAATCTGGAAGTTAACATCCACTTTTTTAACATCCACTTTTTTAAATCTGGAAGTTAACATCCACTTTTTTAACATCCACTTTTTTAAATCTGGAAGTTAACATCCACTTTTTTTAATCTGGAAGTTAACATCCACTTTTTTAACATCCACTTTTTTAAACCTGGAAGTTAACATCCACTTTTTTAAATCTGGAAGTTAACATCCACTTTTTTAACATCCACTTTTTTAAATCTGGAAGTTAACATCCACTTTTTTTAATCTGGAAGTTAACATCCACTTTTTTAACATCCACTTTTTTAAATCTGGAAGTTAACATCCACTTTTTTAACATCCACTTTTTTAAATCTGGAAGTTAACATCCACTTTTTTAACATCCACTTTTTTAAATCTGGAAGTTAACATCCACTTTTTTAAATCTGGAAGTTAACATCCACTTTTTTAACATCCACTTTTTTAAATCTGGAAGTTAACATCCACTTTTTTTAATCTGGAAGTTAACATCCACTTTTTTAACATCCACTTTTTTAAATCTGGAAGTTAACATCCACTTTTTTTAATCTGGAAGTTAACATCCACTTTTTTAACATCCACTTTTTTAAATCTGGAAGTTAACATCCACTTTTTTTAATCTGGAAGTTAACATCCACTTTTTTAACATCCACTTTTTTAAACCTGGAAGTTAACATCCACTTTTTTAAATCTGGAAGTTAACATCCACTTTTTTAACATCCACTTTTTTAAATCTGGAAGTTAACATCCACTTTTTTTAATCTGGAAGTTAACATCCACTTTTTTAACATCCACTTTTTTAAATCTGGAAGTTAACATCCACTTTTTTAACATCCACTTTTTTAAATCTGGAAGTTAACATCCACTTTTTTTAATCTGGAAGTTAACATCCACTTTTTTAACATCCACTTTTTTAAATCTGGAAGTTAACATCCACTTTTTTAACATCCACTTTTTTAAATCTGGAAGTTAACATCCACTTTTTTTAATCTGGAAGTTAACATCCACTTTTTTTAATCTGGAAGTTAACATCCACTTTTTTAACATCCACTTTTTTAAATCTGGAAGTTAACATCCACTTTTTTAAATCTGGAAGATAACATCCACTTTTTTTAATCTGGAAGTTAACATCCACTTTTTTAACATCCACTTTTTTAAATCTGGAAGTTAACATCCACTTTTTTTAATCTGGAAGTTAACATCCACTTTTTTAACATCCACTTTTAACATCCACTTTTTTAAATCTGGAAGTTAACATCCACTTTTAACATCCACTTTTAACATCCACTTTTTTAAATCTGGAAGTTAACATCCACTTTTAACATCCACTTTTTTAAATCTGGAAGTTAACATCCACTTTTTTAACATCCACTTTTAACATACACTTTTTTAAATCTGGAAGTTAACATCCACTTTTTTAACATCCACTTTTTTAACATCCACTTTTTTAAATCTGGAAGTTAACATCCACTTTTTTAACATCCACTTTTAACATCCACTTTTTTAAATCTGGAAGTTAACATCCACTTTTTTAACATCCACTTTTTTAACATCCACTTTTTTTAATCTGGAAGTTAACATCCACTTTTTTAACATCCACTTTTTTAAATCTGGAAGTTAACATCCACTTTTTTAACATCCACTTTTAACATCCACTTTTTTAAATCTGGAAGTTAACATCCACTTTTTTAACATCCACTTTTTTAAATCTGGAAGTTAACATCCACTTTTTTAACATCCACTTTTTTAACATCCACTTTTTTAAATCTGGAAGTTAACATCCACTTTTTTAACATCCACTTTTAACGTCCACTTTTTTAAATCTGGAAGTTAACATCCACTTTTTTAACATCCACTTTTTTAAATCTGGAAGTTAACATCCACTTTTTTAACATCCACTTTTAACATCCACTTTTTTAAATCTGGAAGTTAACATCCACTTTTAACATCCACTTTTTTAAATCTGGAAGTTAACATCCACTTTTTTAACATCCACTTTTTTAACATCCACTTTTTTAAATCTGGAAGTTAACATCCACTTTTTTAACATCCACTTTTTTAAATCTGGAAGTTAACATCCACTTTTAACATCCACTTTATTAAATCTGGAAGTTAACATCCACTTTTAACATCCACTTTATTAAATCTGGAAGTTAACATCCACTTTTATAACATCCACTTTTAACATACACTTTTTTAAATCTGGAAGTTAACATCCACTTTTTTAACATCCACTTTTTTAACATCCACTTTTTTAAATCTGGAAGTTAACATCCACTTTTTTTAATCTGGAAGTTAACATCCACTTTTTTAACATCCACTTTTTTAAATCTGGAAGTTAACATCCACTTTTTTAACATCCACTTTTAACATCCACTTTTTTAAATCTGGAAGTTAACATCCACTTTTTTAAATCTGGAAGTTAACATCCACTTTTTTGACATCTACTTTTTTAAATCTGGAAGTTAACATCCACTTTTTTAAATCTGGAAGTTAACATCCACTTTTAACATCCACTTTTTTAGATCTAGAAGTTAACATCCACTTTTTTAAATCTGGAAGTTAACATCCACTTTTTTAAATCTGGAAGTTAACATCCACTTTTAACATCCACTTTTTTAGATCTGGAAGTTAACATCCACTTTTTTAAATCTGGAAGTTAACATCCACTTTTTTAAATCTAGAAGTTAACATCCACTTTTTTAAATCTAGAAGTTAACATCCACTTTTTTAAATCTAGAAGTTAACATCCACTTTTAACATCCACTTTTTTAAATCTGGAAGTTAACATCCACTTTTAACATCCACTTTTTTAAATCTGGAAGTTAACATCCACTTTTTTAAATCTGGAAGTTAACATCCACTTTTTTAAATCTGGAAGTTAACATCCACTTTTTTAACATCCACTTTTTTAAATCTGGAAGTTAACATCCACTTTTTTAAATCTAGAAGTTAACATCCACTTTTTTAAATCTAGAAGTTAACATCCACTTTTAACATCCACTTTTTTAAATCTGGAAGTTAACATCCACTTTTTTAACATCCACTTTTTTAACATCCACTTTTTTAAATCTGGAAGTTAACATCCACTTTTTTAACATCTACTTTTTTAAATCTGGAAGTTAACATCCACTTTTAACATCCACTTTTTTAAATCTGGAAGTTAACATCCACTTTTTTAAATCTGGAAGTTAACATCCACTTTTTTAAATCTAGAAGTTAACATCCACTTTTAACATCCACTTTTTTAAATCTGGAAGTTAACATCCACTTTTTTAACATCCACTTTTTTAACATCCACTTTTTTAAATCTGGAAGTTAACATCCACTTTTTTAACATCCACTTTTTTAACATCCACTTTTTTAAATCTGGAAGTTAACATCCACTTTTTTAACATCCACTTTTTTAAATCTGGAGGTTAACATCCACTTTTAACATCCACTTTTTTAAATCTGGAAGTTAACATCCACTTTTAACATCCACTTTTTTAAATCTGGAAGTTAACATCCACTTTTAATTTTTTAAATCTGGAAGTTAACATCCACTTTTTTAACATCCACTTTTAACATACACTTTTTTAAATCTGGAAGTTAACATCCACTTTTTTAACATCCACTTTTTTAACATCCACTTTTTTAAATCTGGAAGTTAACATCCACTTTTTTAACATCCACTTTTAACATCCACTTTTTTAACATCCACTTTTAACATCCACTTTTTCAAATCTGGAAGTTAACATCCACTTTTTTAACATCCACTTTTAACATACACTTTTTTAAATCTGGAAGTTAACATCCACTTTTTTTAATCTGGAAGTTAACATCCACTTTTTTAACATCCACTTTTTTAAATCTGGAAGTTAACATCCACTTTTTTAAATCTGGAAGTTAACATCCACTTTTTTAAATCTGGAAGTTAACATCCACTTTTAACATCCACTTTTTTAGATCTAGAAGTTAACATCCACTTTTTTAAATCTGGAAGTTAACATCCACTTTTTTAAATCTGGAAGTTAACATCCACTTTTTTAAATCTGGAAGTTAACATCCACTTTTAACATCCACTTTTTTAGATCTAGAAGTTAACATCCACTTTTTTAAATCTGGAAGTTAACATCCACTTTTTTAAATCTGGAAGTTAACATCCACTTTTTTAAATCTAGAAGTTAACATCCACTTTTTTAAATCTAGAAGTTAACATCCACTTTTAACATCCACTTTTTTAAATCTGGAAGTTAACATCCACTTTTAACATCCACTTTTTTAAATCTGGAAGTTAACATCCACTTTTTTAAATCTGGAAGTTAACATCCACTTTTTTAAATCTAGAAGTTAACATCCACTTTTAACATCCACTTTTTTAAATCTGGAAGTTAACATCCACTTTTTTAACATCCACTTTTTTAACATCCACTTTTTTAAATCTGGAGGTTAACATCCACTTTTAACATCCACTTTTTTAAATCTGGAAGTTAACATCCACTTTTAACATCCACTTTTTTAAATCTGGAAGTTAACATCCACTTTTTTAAATCTGGAAGTTAACATCCACTTTTTTAAATCTAGAAGTTAACATCCACTTTTAACATCCACTTTTTTAAATCTGGAAGTTAACATCCACTTTTTTAACATCCACTTTTTTAACATCCACTTTTTTAAATCTGGAAGTTAACATCCACTTTTTTAACATCTACTTTTTTAAATCTGGAAGTTAACATCCACTTTTAACATCCACTTTTTTAAATCTGGAAGTTAACATCCACTTTTAACATCCACTTTTTTAAATCTGGAAGTTAACATCCACTTTTTTAAATCTGGAAGTTAACATCCACTTTTTTAAATCTAGAAGTTAACATCCACTTTTAACATCCACTTTTTTAAATCTGGAAGTTAACATCCACTTTTTTAACATCCACTTTTTTAACATCCACTTTTTTAAATCTGGAGGTTAACATCCACTTTTAACATCCACTTTTTTAAATCTGGAAGTTAACATCCACTTTTAACATCCACTTTTTTAAATCTGGAAGTTAACATCCACTTTTTTAAATCTGGAAGTTAACATCCACTTTTTTAAATCTAGAAGTTAACATCCACTTTTTTAAATCTAGAAGTTAACATCCACTTTTAACATCCACTTTTTTAAATCTGGAAGTTAACATCCACTTTTTTAACATCCACTTTTTTAACATCCACTTTTTTAAATCTGGAGGTTAACATCCACTTTTAACATCCACTTTTTTAAATCTGGAAGTTAACATCCACTTTTAACATCCACTTTTTTAAATCTGGAAGTTAACATCCACTTTTTTAAATCTGGAAGTTAACATCCACTTTTTTAAATCTAGAAGTTAACATCCACTTTTAACATCCACTTTTTTAAATCTGGAAGTTAACATCCACTTTTTTAACATCCACTTTTTTAACATCCACTTTTTTAAATCTGGAAGTTAACATCCACTTTTTTAACATCTACTTTTTTAAATCTGGAAGTTAACATCCACTTTTAACATCCACTTTTTTAAATCTGGAAGTTAACATCCACTTTTAACATCCACTTTTTTAAATCTGGAAGTTAACATCCACTTTTTTAAATCTGGAAGTTAACATCCACTTTTTTAAATCTAGAAGTTAACATCCACTTTTAACATCCACTTTTTTAAATCTGGAAGTTAACATCCACTTTTTTAACATCCACTTTTTTAACATCCACTTTTTTAAATCTGGAGGTTAACATCCACTTTTAACATCCACTTTTTTAAATCTGGAAGTTAACATCCACTTTTAACATCCACTTTTTTAAATCTGGAAGTTAACATCCACTTTTTTAAATCTGGAAGTTAACATCCACTTTTTTAAATCTAGAAGTTAACATCCACTTTTAACATCCACTTTTCTAAATCTGGAAGTTAACATCCACTTTTTTAACATCCACTTTTTTAACATCCACTTTTTTAAATCTGGAGGTTAACATCCACTTTTAACATCCACTTTTTTAAATCTGGAAGTTAACATCCACTTTTAATTTTTTAAATCTGGAAGTTAACATCCACTTTTTTAACATCCACTTTTAACATACACTTTTTTAAATCTGGAAGTTAACATCCACTTTTTTAACATCCACTTTTTTAACATCCACTTTTTTAAATCTGGAAGTTAACATCCACTTTTTTAACATCCACTTTTAACATCCTCTTTTTTAAATCTGGAAGTTAACATCCACTTTTAACATCCACTTTTTTAAATCTGGAAGTTAACATCCACTTTTTTAACATCCACTTTTTTAAATCTGGAAGTTAACATCCACTTTTTTAACATCCACTTTTAACATCCACTTTTTTAAATCTGGAAGTTAACATCCACTTTTTTAACATCCACTTTTTTAAATCTGGAAGTTAACATCCACTTTTTTAACATCCACTTTTTTAACATCCACTTTTTTAAATCTGGAAGTTAACATCCACTTTTTTAACATCCACTTTTAACGTCCACTTTTTTAAATCTGGAAGTTAACATCCACTTTTTTAACATCCACTTTTTTAAATCTGGAAGTTAACATCCACTTTTTTAACATCCACTTTTAACATCCACTTTTTTAAATCTGGAAGTTAACATCCACTTTTAACATCCACTTTTTTAAATCTGGAAGTTAACATCCACTTTTTTAACATCCACTTTTTTAACATCCACTTTTTTAAATCTGGAAGTTAACATCCACTTTTTTAACATCCACTTTTTTAAATCTGGAAGTTAACATCCACTTTTAACATCCACTTTATTAAATCTGGAAGTTAACATCCACTTTTAACATCCACTTTATTAAATCTGGAAGTTAACATCCACTTTTATAACATCCACTTTTAACATACACTTTTTTAAATCTGGAAGTTAACATCCACTTTTTTAACATCCACTTTTTTAACATCCACTTTTTTAAATCTGGAAGTTAACATCCACTTTTTTTAATCTGGAAGTTAACATCCACTTTTTTAACATCCACTTTTTTAAATCTGGAAGTTAACATCCACTTTTTTAACATCCACTTTTAACATCCACTTTTTTAAATCTGGAAGTTAACATCCACTTTTTTAAATCTGGAAGTTAACATCCACTTTTTTGACATCTACTTTTTTAAATCTGGAAGTTAACATCCACTTTTTTAAATCTGGAAGTTAACATCCACTTTTAACATCCACTTTTTTAGATCTAGAAGTTAACATCCACTTTTTTAAATCTGGAAGTTAACATCCACTTTTTTAAATCTGGAAGTTAACATCCACTTTTAACATCCACTTTTTTAGATCTGGAAGTTAACATCCACTTTTTTAAATCTGGAAGTTAACATCCACTTTTTTAAATCTAGAAGTTAACATCCACTTTTTTAAATCTAGAAGTTAACATCCACTTTTTTAAATCTAGAAGTTAACATCCACTTTTAACATCCACTTTTTTAAATCTGGAAGTTAACATCCACTTTTAACATCCACTTTTTTAAATCTGGAAGTTAACATCCACTTTTTTAAATCTGGAAGTTAACATCCACTTTTTTAAATCTGGAAGTTAACATCCACTTTTTTAACATCCACTTTTTTAAATCTGGAAGTTAACATCCACTTTTTTAAATCTAGAAGTTAACATCCACTTTTTTAAATCTAGAAGTTAACATCCACTTTTAACATCCACTTTTTTAAATCTGGAAGTTAACATCCACTTTTTTAACATCCACTTTTTTAACATCCACTTTTTTAAATCTGGAAGTTAACATCCACTTTTTTAACATCTACTTTTTTAAATCTGGAAGTTAACATCCACTTTTAACATCCACTTTTTTAAATCTGGAAGTTAACATCCACTTTTTTAAATCTGGAAGTTAACATCCACTTTTTTAAATCTAGAAGTTAACATCCACTTTTAACATCCACTTTTTTAAATCTGGAAGTTAACATCCACTTTTTTAACATCCACTTTTTTAACATCCACTTTTTTAAATCTGGAAGTTAACATCCACTTTTTTAACATCCACTTTTTTAACATCCACTTTTTTAAATCTGGAAGTTAACATCCACTTTTTTAACATCCACTTTTTTAAATCTGGAGGTTAACATCCACTTTTAACATCCACTTTTTTAAATCTGGAAGTTAACATCCACTTTTAACATCCACTTTTTTAAATCTGGAAGTTAACATCCACTTTTAATTTTTTAAATCTGGAAGTTAACATCCACTTTTTTAACATCCACTTTTAACATACACTTTTTTAAATCTGGAAGTTAACATCCACTTTTTTAACATCCACTTTTTTAACATCCACTTTTTTAAATCTGGAAGTTAACATCCACTTTTTTAACATCCACTTTTAACATCCACTTTTTTAACATCCACTTTTAACATCCACTTTTTTAAATCTGGAAGTTAACATCCACTTTTTTAACATCCACTTTTAACATACACTTTTTTAAATCTGGAAGTTAACATCCACTTTTTTTAATCTGGAAGTTAACATCCACTTTTTTAACATCCACTTTTTTAAATCTGGAAGTTAACATCCACTTTTTTAACATCCACTTTTAACATCCACTTTTTTAAATCTGGAAGTTAACATCCACTTTTTTGACATCTACTTTTTTAAATCTGGAAGTTAACATCCACTTTTTTAAATCTGGAAGTTAACATCCACTTTTAACATCCACTTTTTTAGATCTAGAAGTTAACATCCACTTTTTTAAATCTGGAAGTTAACATCCACTTTTTTAAATCTGGAAGTTAACATCCACTTTTAACATCCACTTTTTTAGATCTAGAAGTTAACATCCACTTTTTTAAATCTGGAAGTTAACATCCACTTTTTTAAATCTGGAAGTTAACATCCACTTTTTTAAATCTGGAAGTTAACATCCACTTTTAACATCCACTTTTTTAGATCTAGAAGTTAACATCCACTTTTTTAAATCTGGAAGTTAACATCCACTTTTTTAAATCTGGAAGTTAACATCCACTTTTTTAAATCTAGAAGTTAACATCCACTTTTTTAAATCTAGAAGTTAACATCCACTTTTAACATCCACTTTTTTAAATCTGGAAGTTAACATCCACTTTTTTAACATCCACTTTTTTAACATCCACTTTTTTAAATCTGGAAGTTAACATCCACTTTTTTAACATCTACTTTTTTAAATCTGGAAGTTAACATCCACTTTTAACATCCACTTTTTTAAATCTGGAAGTTAACATCCACTTTTAACATCCACTTTTTTAAATCTGGAAGTTAACATCCACTTTTTTAAATCTGGAAGTTAACATCCACTTTTTTAAATCTAGAAGTTAACATCCACTTTTAACATCCACTTTTTTAAATCTGGAAGTTAACATCCACTTTTTTAACATCCACTTTTTTAACATCCACTTTTTTAAATCTGGAGGTTAACATCCACTTTTAACATCCACTTTTTTAAATCTGGAAGTTAACATCCACTTTTAACATCCACTTTTTTAAATCTGGAAGTTAACATCCACTTTTAATTTTTTAAATCTGGAAGTTAACATCCACTTTTTTAACATCCACTTTTAACATACACTTTTTTAAATCTGGAAGTTAACATCCACTTTTTTAACATCCACTTTTTTAACATCCACTTTTTTAAATCTGGAAGTTAACATCCACTTTTTTAACATCCACTTTTAACATCCTCTTTTTTAAATCTGGAAGTTAACATCCACTTTTAACATCCACTTTTTTAAATCTGGAAGTTAACATCCACTTTTTTAACATCCACTTTTAACATCCACTTTATTAAATCTGGAAGTTAACATCCACTTTTAACATCCACTTTATTAAATCTGGAAGTTAACATCCACTTTTAACATCCACTTTTTTAAATCTGGAAGTTAACATCCACTTTTAATTTTTTAAATCTGGAAGTTAACATCCACTTTTTTAACATCCACTTTTAACATACACTTTTTTAAATCTGGAAGTTAACATCCACTTTTTTAACATCCACTTTTTTAACATCCACTTTTTTAACATCCACTTTTTTAAATCTGGAAGTTAACATCCACTTTTTTAACATCCACTTTTAACATCCTCTTTTTTAAATCTGGAAGTTAACATCCACTTTTAACATCCACTTTTTTAAATCTGGAAGTTAACATCCACTTTTTTAACATCCACTTTTAACATCCACTTTATTAAATCTGGAAGTTAACATCCACTTTTAACATCCACTTTATTAAATTTGGAAGTTAACATCCACTTTTAACATACACTTTTTTAAATCTGGAAGTTAACATCCACTTTTTTAACATCCACTTTTAACATCCACTTTTTTAAATCTGGAAGTTAACATCCACTTTTTTAACATCCACTTTTTTAAATCTGGAAGTTAACGTCCACTTTTAACATCCACTTTTTTAAATCTGGAAGTTAACATCCACTTTTTTAACATCCACTTTTAACATACACTTTTTTAAATCTGGAAGTTAACATCCACTTTTTTAACATCCACTTTTAACATCCACTTTTTTAAATCTGGAAGTTAACGTCCACTTTTAACATCCACTTTTTTAAATCTGGAAGTTAACATCCACTTTTTTAACATCCACTTTTAACATACACTTTTTTAAATCTGGAAGTTAACATCCACTTTTTTAACATCCACTTTTTTAACATCCACTTTATTAAATTTGGAAGTTAACATCCACTTTTTTAACATCCACTTTTAACATACACTTTTTTAAATCTGGAAGTTAACATCCACTTTTTTAACATCCACTTTTAACATCCACTTTTTTAAATCTGGAAGTTAACATCCACTTTTTTAACATCCACTTTTTTAAATCTGGAAGTTAACATCCACTTTTAACATCCACTTTATTAAATCTGGAAGTTAACATCCACTTTTTTAACATCCACTTTTAACATACACTTTTTTAAATCTGGAAGTTAACGTCCACTTTTAACATCCACTTTTTTAAATCTGGAAGTTAACATCCACTTTTTTAACATCCACTTTTAACATACACTTTTTTAAATCTGGAAGTTAACATCCACTTTTTTAACATCCACTTTTAACATCCACTTTTTTAAATCTGGAAGTTAACGTCCACTTTTAACATCCACTTTTTTAAATCTGGAAGTTAACATCCACTTTTTTAACATCCACTTTTAACATACACTTTTTTAAATCTGGAAGTTAACATCCACTTTTTTAACATCCACTTTTTTAACATCCACTTTATTAAATTTGGAAGTTAACATCCACTTTTTTAACATCCACTTTTAACATACACTTTTTTAAATCTGGAAGTTAACATCCACTTTTTTAACATCCACTTTTTTAACATCCACTTTATTAAATTTGGAAGTTAACATCCACTTTTTTAACATCCACTTTTAACATACACTTTTTTAAATCTGGAAGTTAACATCCACTTTTTTAACATCCACTTTTAACATCCACTTTTTTAAATCTGGAAGTTAACATCCACTTTTTTAACATCCACTTTTTTAAATCTGGAAGTTAACATCCACTTTTAACATCCACTTTATTAAATCTGGAAGTTAACATCCACTTTTTTAACATCCACTTTTAACATACACTTTTTTAAATCTGGAAGTTAACGTCCACTTTTAACATCCACTTTTTTAAATCTGGAAGTTAACATCCACTTTTTTAACATCCACTTTTAACATACACTTTTTTAAATCTGGAAGTTAACATCCACTTTTTTAACATCCACTTTTAACATCCACTTTTTTAAATCTGGAAGTTAACGTCCACTTTTAACATCCACTTTTTTAAATCTGGAAGTTAACATCCACTTTTTTAACATCCACTTTTAACATACACTTTTTTAAATCTGGAAGTTAACATCCACTTTTTTAACATCCACTTTTTTAACATCCACTTTATTAAATTTGGAAGTTAACATCCACTTTTTTAACATCCACTTTTAACATACACTTTTTTAAATCTGGAAGTTAACATCCACTTTTTTAACATCCACTTTTAACATCCACTTTTTTAAATCTGGAAGTTAACATCCACTTTTTTAACATCCACTTTTTTAAATCTGGAAGTTAACATCCACTTTTAACATCCACTTTATTAAATCTGGAAGTTAACATCCACTTTTTTAACATCCACTTTTAACATCCACTTTTTTAAATCTGGAAGTTAACATCCACTTTTAACATCCACTTTTTTAAATCTGGAAGTTAACATCCACTTTTTTAACATCCACTTTTAACATACACTTTTTTAAATCTGGAAGTTAACATCCACTTTTTTAACATCCACTTTTTTAACATCCACTTTTTTAAATCTGGAAGTTAACATCCACTTTTTTTAATCTGGAAGTTAACATCCACTTTTTTAACATCCACTTTTTTAAATCTGGAAGTTAACATCCACTTTTTTAACATCCACTTTTAACATCCACTTTTTTAAATCTGGAAGTTAACATCCACTTTTTTAACATCCACTTTTTTAAATCTGGAAGTTAACATCCACTTTTAACATCCACTTTATTAAATCTGGAAGTTAACATCCACTTTTTTAACATCCACTTTTAACATCCACTTTTTTAAATCTGGAAGTTAACATCCACTTTTAACATCCACTTTTTTAAATCTGGAAGTTAACATCCACTTTTTTAACATCCACTTTTAACATACACTTTTTTAAATCTGGAAGTTAACATCCACTTTTTTTAATCTGGAAGTTAACATCCACTTTTTTAACATCCACTTTTTTAACATCCACTTTTTTAAATCTGGAAGTTAACATCCACTTTTAACATCCACTTTATTAAATCTGGAAGTTAACATCCACTTTTTTAACATCCACTTTTAACATCCACTTTTTTAAATCTGGAAGTTAACATCCACTTTTAACATCCACTTTTTTAAATCTGGAAGTTAACATCCACTTTTTTAACATCCACTTTTTTAAATCTGGAAGTTAACATCCACTTTTTTTAATCTGGAAGTTAACATCCACTTTTTTAACATCCACTTTTTTAAATCTGGAAGTTAACATCCACTTTTTTAACATCCACTTTTAACATCCACTTTTTTAAATCTGGAAGTTAACATCCACTTTTTTGACATCTACTTTTTTAAATCTGGAAGTTAACATCCACTTTTTTAAATCTGGAAGTTAACATCCACTTTTAACATCCACTTTTTTAGATCTAGAAGTTAACATCCACTTTTTTAAATCTGGAAGTTAACATCCACTTTTTTAAATCTGGAAGTTAACATCCACTTTTAACATCCACTTTTTTAGATCTAGAAGTTAACATCCACTTTTTTAAATCTGGAAGTTAACATCCACTTTTTTAAATCTGGAAGTTAACATCCACTTTTTTAAATCTGGAAGTTAACATCCACTTTTTTAACATCTACTTTTTTAAATCTGGAAGTTAACATCCACTTTTAACATCCACTTTTTTAAATCTGGAAGTTAACATCCACTTTTAACATCCACTTTTTTAAATCTGGAAGTTAACATCCACTTTTTTAAATCTGGAAGTTAACATCCACTTTTTTAAATCTAGAAGTTAACATCCACTTTTAACATCCACTTTTTTAAATCTGGAAGTTAACATCCACTTTTTTAACATCCACTTTTTTAACATCCACTTTTTTAAATCTGGAAGTTAACATCCACTTTTAACATCCACTTTTTTAAATCTGGAAGTTAACATCCACTTTTTTAACATCCACTTTTTTAAATCTGGAGGTTAAAATCCACTTTTAACATCCACTTTTTTAAATCTGGCAGTTAACATCCACTTTTAACATCCACTTTTTTAAATCTGGAAGTTAACATCCACTTTTAATTTTTTAAATCTGGAAGTTAACATCCACTTTTTTAACATCCACTTTTAACATACACTTTTTTAAATCTGGAAGTTAACATCCACTTTTTTAACATCCACTTTTTTAACAACCACTTTTTTAAATCTGGAAGTTAACATCCACTTTTTTAACATCCACTTTTAACATCCACTTTTTTAAATCTGGAAGTTAACATCCACTTTTTTAACATCCACTTTTTTAACATCCACTTTTTTAAATCTGGAAGTTAACATCCACTTTTTTAACATCCACTTTTTTAACATCCACTTTTTTAAATCTGGAAGTTAACATCCACTTTTAACATCCACTTTATTAAATCTGGAAGTTAACATCCACTTTTAACATCCACTTTTTTAAATCTGGAAGTTAACATCCACTTTTAACATCCACTTTTTTAAATCTGGAAGTTAACATCCACTTTTTTAACATCCACTTTTTTAACATCCACTTTTTTAAATCTGGAAGTTAACATCCACTTTTAACATCCACTTTATTAAATCTGGAAGTTAACATCCACTTTTTTAACATCCACTTTTAACATCCACTTTTTTAAATCTGGAAGTTAACATCCACTTTTAACATCCACTTTTTTAAATCTGGAAGTTAACATCCACTTTTTTAACATCCACTTTTTTAACATCCACTTTTTTAAATCTGGAAGTTAACATCCACTTTTTTAACATCCACTTTTTTAAATCTGGAAGTTAACATCCACTTTTTTAACATCCACTTTTAACATCCACTTTTTTAAATCTGGAAGTTAACATCCACTTTTAACATCCACTTTTTTAAATCTGGAAGTTAACATCCACTTTTTTAACATCCACTTTTTTAACATCCACTTTTTTAAATCTGGAAGTTAACATCCACTTTTAACATCCACTTTATTAAATCTGGAAGTTAACATCCACTTTTTTAACATCCACTTTTAACATCCACTTTTTTAAATCTGGAAGTTAACATCCACTTTTAACATCCACTTTTTTAAATCTGGAAGTTAACATCCACTTTTTTAACATCCACTTTTTTAAATCTGGAAGTTAACATCCACTTTTTTAACATCCACTTTTTTAAATCTGGAAGTTAACATCCACTTTTTTAACATCCACTTTTAACATCCACTTTTTTAAATCTGGAAGTTAACATCCACTTTTAACATCCACTTTTTTAAATCTGGAAGTTAACATCCACTTTTTTAACATCCACTTTTTTAAATCTGGAAGTTAACATCCACTTTTAACATCCACTTTATTAAATCTGGAAGTTAACATCCACTTTTAACATCCACTTTATTAAATTTGGAAGTTAACATCCACTTTTTTAACATCCACTTTTAACATACACTTTTTTAAATCTGGAAGTTAACAACCACTTTTTTAACATCCACTTTTAACATCCACTTTTTTAAATCTGGAAGTTAACATCCACTTTTTTAACATCCACTTTTTTAAATCTGGAAGTTAACATCCACTTTTAACATCCACTTTATTAAATCTGGAAGTTAACATCCACTTTTTTAACATCCACTTTTTTAACATCCACTTTTTTAAATCTGGAAGTTAACATCCACTTTTTTAACATCCACTTTTTTAACATCCACTTTTTTAAATCTGGAAGTTAACATCCACTTTTTTAACATCCACTTTTTTAACATCCACTTTTTTAAATCTGGAAGTTAACATCCACTTTTAACATCCACTTTATTAAATCTGGAAGTTAACATCCACTTTTAACATCCACTTTATTAAATTTGGAAGTTAACATCCACTTTTTTAACATCCACTTTTAACATACACTTTTTTAAATCTGGAAGTTAACATCCACTTTTTTAACATCCACTTTTAACATCCACTTTTTTAAATCTGGAAGTTAACATCCACTTTTTTAACATCCACTTTTTTAAATCTGGAAGTTAACATCCACTTTTAACATCCACTTTATTAAATCTGGAAGTTAACATCCACTTTTTTAACATCCACTTTTAACATCCACTTTTTTAAATCTGGAAGTTAACATCCACTTTTAACATCCACTTTTTTAAATCTGGAAGTTAACATCCACTTTTTTAACATCCACTTTTAACATACACTTTTTTAAATCTGGAAGTTAACATCCACTTTTTTAACATCCACTTTTTTAACATCCACTTTATTAAATTTGGAAGTTAACATCCACTTTTTTAACATCCACTTTTAACATACACTTTTTTAAATCTGGAAGTTAACATCCACTTTTTTAACATCCACTTTTAACATCCACTTTTTTAAATCTGGAAGTTAACATCCACTTTTTTAACATCCACTTTTTTAAATCTGGAAGTTAACATCCACTTTTAACATCCACTTTATTAAATCTGGAAGTTAACATCCACTTTTTTAACATCCACTTTTAACATCCACTTTTTTAAATCTGGAAGTTAACATCCACTTTTAACATCCACTTTTTTAAATCTGGAAGTTAACATCCACTTTTTTAACATCCACTTTTAACATACACTTTTTTAAATCTGGAAGTTAACATCCACTTTTTTAACATCCACTTTTTTAACATCCACTTTTTTAAATCTGGAAGTTAACATCCACTTTTTTTAATCTGGAAGTTAACATCCACTTTTTTAACATCCACTTTTTTAAATCTGGAAGTTAACATCCACTTTTTTAACATCCACTTTTAACATCCACTTTTTTAAATCTGGAAGTTAACATCCACTTTTTTAAATCTGGAAGTTAACATCCACTTTTTTGACATCTACTTTTTTAAATCTGGAAGTTAACATCCACTTTTTTAAATCTGGAAGTTAACATCCACTTTTAACATCCACTTTTTTAGATCTAGAAGTTAACATCCACTTTTTTAAATCTGGAAGTTAACATCCACTTTTTTAAATCTGGAAGTTAACATCCACTTTTAACATCCACTTTTTTAGATCTAGAAGTTAACATCCACTTTTTTAAATCTGGAAGTTAACATCCACTTTTTTAAATCTGGAAGTTAACATCCACTTTTTTAAATCTGGAAGTTAACATCCACTTTTTTAACATCCACTTTTAACATACACTTTTTTAAATCTGGAAGTTAACATCTAAGATATATCCACTGCTATCATCTGATGGTTTATTACGTAAATACATATATAACAAACTGTTTTAACAGAATCTATCAGTTTTTTAATGATTTACAACTTTAAAAAGTTTTGGGTAGCGGTTTGAAGTTGGTCACCTAATTTTTGCAACAATATTTCAATAATTAATCTAAGATATATCCGCTGCTATCGTCTGAGGGTTTTTTACGTAAATCCATAGATAACAAAGATCAAATTTGATAATTTAGGATATGTAAAAATTCAATAATTTTTTTCTTCAAACATTAAAATTTTCATATAACGAGTTAACAGATTATGGTCAATATTTGACTTCTTGTGTAGCAGCTATAACATTTTCGATTAAAATCGCAATATTGACAAAATTTATCTTTGCCATATAGGTTATTTGGAATACCCGTACAATCAGGACATCGACTTTTAATATGAAACTTTTGTTTTCGTGCCTTTTCAGTAGCGTAAATGTTGCACTGTAATGAAACGTGATTATCATTATCATAAAAAAAGCAAGACATATGTATTTTAGCAGCAGCAATAAAAGTAATAATAGAAGTTTATTAGAGCACGAATGAATATTGCGTTGATCCAAAAAATGATTAAGATCGATATTTGTGTTTAGGCAAACACTTAATTAACCTTGTCATTAACAATTTAAATAAAAAAGTGATGGAAGCACATATGTGGAAAAAGTTTTGGATTACACACCTACTATGCAAAACTCTGCCATTAGTTTTGCTGCAGAATAAAACTGATGAGTCACAGTCTGGCTGAGGGAATTAACTTTTTTTGATAAAAAATAAATTTTTTGTCGTTGCCTGCTCTTAATTAATCAGAGTCAGGTACTACTTTCCTTCTTTAACAATTAAATAAAAAAATGTGTTTTAATAAACCTGCTTTGTAAATGTTACAATAAAATTTTAAATATTATTTTTATGACAAACGCTTTTAATATTAGTATTTGTATCGCTTAAAAAAGCAGAAAAAATGTGTTAAAATATATTTTATTATTTTTTACAGAAATAATTAGCATCACAAGCTTGTGTTTGACAAATATAAGGTAATGGATCATCCCCACCGGTTTGTAACTTCCAATTAAACCCCTGATTATTCCACATATATGAATATGCATCATCACTAGCTGGATTCTGTGTAAAAGTTGGAAAATTTCCTAATGAATATTGTGTTGAATTATATCCCCACCATTTCCATGACATATTATCTGATTTATGTAAGCCAATTGTAAACTTTTTTTTGTTTTTCAGAGAGTAAGGGAGAATGTTGTCACTAATAAAATCGAGTTTGATTTGACTTGTTAGAGCAACTAAAGTACCAGGCGAGCATACCCGATTAGCTACAGATGGATATGTTTCACCAGCAACACCATAAAGACAATCGGCATAATTGGTGTAATTTTTCCATGCCGTGTTATATATCTTTAACTGCAGTGTATTTGATGGACAATAGCAGTTTACTAAAAGTTTATATTGTTGGCTTTAATTCAACTAAAAACAAACTTTGAGTTAGTGCATATGCGATGTTATTATAAAGTCCATCTTGTGTTGAAATATAATAATATCCAAGGGACGAAATGTTTTGTAGTGCATTAGTCATAACACCTTCAGGAATTGCAAAATTAATTACAATAATATTTATTCCATTATCTTTTATGATCTTTGCTGTCTGTTTTGCACCTTGATATCCGGTGTCGCTATATGCTGCTGCAATCAAAAAAATAATTGGCACACGATAGCTGTCTTGATTTTGTAACAGTGTGAAAGCGCTTTGAAGTGCTCTGAAAGCAAATGATTTGTATGGTATAACATATATAAAGGTATTACATACTCTTGAACATTTCCTCCTTCATCATCCAAATTTGCTTCCTGTGCAAATAAAAACAATTCATTTACAAAATCTGCATAAGTTGTAGTTTCATTTAACTGAAAGTTTATGGTAACTTGAGTTGCATATGATACAATTGCAGCACGAATCGTATGATTTTCATTTTGTCCAAAAGTGAATGGATGTAAAAATGTTGCAACTTGTCCACTTAAAATATTCAAATCTCGTTGGGACATTGCATTACTCACATCAATCACAAATACAATATCAAGCCAAGCTTTAGAAGTATCATTTGAGCATGGGGTTCCGATTGCATTTAAACGCTCATCATTTAATGGCGTTGAAGTTGTTGTCATGGCAGTACTTGAAGATGTAGACGAAACACCATCATTTTTAAATTTTGTGCAGCAAAATGTACTTTGATAGGTTGTGGCTCGTGTATATGGTACAACCATACTTTTATTCCAACATCTATCATTTGGAGTATACGAAACATTGTTATCTTTTAAGAAGGTTCCATTTCGAATAATAAGTTCTCCCATAATAATTTGATATGTAGGTCGTTGAAGGGATGGAAATTCAAAAGGAGAGGTGTTGAAAAAAAATTCCAGTTGAACATTTTTTTCATTTTGAAGATCTTTGTAACATGTGTATTGGGATGGAGTATAAGCTTAGAAAAACTATAGAGCTTTTTAAAAGATTGTTGAAGCATCTTTTAATGCCAAATTATCTTCTGTTAAAATAAACTTTAAAAGCTTATGCATTTTTTTAGAAAAAAACGAACTGATAAATTCAAAAATATGCTATTTTATGCTTATTTTCCTTAGCTTTTAGAAAGCTTATGGATATTCTAATCTTTTCATAATTTTTATGCTAACAGTAGAGGGTTTCAACTCAATGTGGAGTTGAGGCCCCATATTTTGCCTAAATACTGGTCATAGTAAGGGATAGTTATGGACAAAATATCAGCGGCCAAATCCTCTTCCCTGGGATTTAATAATATAGCTAATCAATAGCAAACGATATCTATTTTAGCTATAAAATATCCAAAATTGCGCAGAAGGAATACTTTTCAACTATTATAATAGTATTGTTAATGGATTATTTACGTTATTTTTTCCATTATAACTCTCTAAAATCATCGACATGAAAATTGTTTAACAAAAATAGCTTTTGTTTGCTATTTATCAGCTATATCCATTTAGCTATTAAATCCAGGGAAGAGAATTTATATATATATATATATTTTTGTCCATAACTATCCCTTACTATGACCAGTATTTGGGTAAAATATGGAGCCTCAACTCCGCGCTAAGTTGAAACCCTCTACTGCAAGACCGTTAAATCTTTTAGAGGCTATATATTTTTGCTAAGTACAATATCCGCATGAGCTTCTATCAAGTGCTCCAATTGTAACAGAATAATTAGTTGGTTTATTTTTGAGCATTTTTACACTCATGTTAAGATAATTTTGAAAAATATTGTATTGAGTATTAAACTCAATTGTAACATTATTACTTGAATCAATAATCGTAGCATTCGTTTCAAAGTGTTCACAATAATCTTAAAAGTATTTTTAAATATGTTTTTGAGGTATGCGGAGCTTACTATCATTTGAATCAGGCACAGTGATGTATTCAACATTTGAACAACATGCGCTTTGATTTACAGAAATAAAACCAACAAACCCTAAAAAAATCAATAAAAGTAATCCAAAAATAGTGTTCAGCAAATGAACTTACAAGCAGTTGCATCAAAACAAAAATCATTGTCATTATCAAAAAACCATCCACTTCCATCGATAAAAATTGTTCCTTCATTAAAAAAGAAAGATATTTTATCATCAAGTACAAACTGAGGTTTCCCACCACTACCATATACAAACCAAAAGCCTGGATATGTTCCACCATTTGGAAAAGAAAATGTGCAAGTTGTTGAATTTTCCAAACTACACATGACCTCATGATCTGTTGGAACCCAATGAAACCATAATACTGGATATTGCCAGTAAATGGTGGAATTTATTGACCAAAACGTATAATTTGAAACGACTACAGTGTTGACATATGGTGTGTTGGTATGATTCACGGAAATATCCAGATTATAATCATATGTATAGATTACTTTGCTTGAGTTGTCTTGCATAATTCCCGAATATTTGATTCCTTTACATATTGGCACTTGTGAAGCATTAACGTCAATAACAAATATGAATACCAATAGCAAAGCAAAAATACAAGTCTTCATTTATTCTAACAATTTTTACCTAGACAATAGCTTATTGAAAAATAAAAAGTTAACGTTCCCTCAATAATGATAAGGAAAAGTTCTTTCTCCATCTACCACTTTAACTAACAGTTCGCTCATTTTTTGTTTTTTTGTGATAAGAAATGGCAGCACACGGACGACAAAAAAGCTAGCTTTTGTCTTCCAAACAGAAAAACATTAGTTTCTACCTAATTTTGTGAAAAAGAAGTAAGTATAAAATTATTTATCGGTTGAAAGCTTAGAATGGCAACCGCGAATTCCATAATAACTTCTAACACAGCTCACTTGGGAGAATGTGTAACACTTTATTTTTCAAAATAAATTAAATTGGAAAAATTAAATGACAAAAAAATTTTAATATCATTTAATTTATAATTTTTAGTCTCAAAACAATCGTTGCTATCACAAGTGTAATAAAATGAAACTTTTAAATGCGGATTTGATTTAAATTTGTCAAGAACAAAACGGTTTGCTAATATATTTGTTACTCCCATAAAAGCGCTTTCCTTATCGAAATCTTTGTTGCTTGGCCAAAAGTAAAAAATATGGAAACGGGTCTGTTTCTTCTAAAAAACATTATTTGCTTTATTGCATTAACAGAAAATGTCTTGCCTCAATTAAATTAACTAAAGTTTCAAGATTAAAATAAAATTTCGGAATTGCTATACGAAAATATTTTAAATATTTTGGTTGGCTCAGAAGAACTAAATAATTAAGCCATGTGGGAGTAATCTTGATATTCGTTGGATGAATATCGATTTCTTGTAGCAATGGTGCTGTTTTAAGAATTTCACAGAAAGTCAACTTTGGGTAAAACTTAACATTTACACATTTTAGAGACTTTGTTTTTACTGATAACAACTTGAAAAATTCTTTGATAGACAAATTTGACCGGCAAATCACTAAATTTCTAATTTGAAAATTTGCATGAATTATCAATTCCTTTGGACAACCAAATTTTTTGTATTCATTTTGATAGTAAAGAAAATCCACAACGACCAAGCCTGAGTTTGAAAATGCTTGATTTGTTGGGAAAGAAATATTTTTAGAATATGTAACTTTCAGTGGCACCGGTGGAATTAAAGTAGACAGTTTAATTAATTTAAGCTAGGTTTTTACAATTTGTTAGAGCCAGTTTTTTTCACAATTATTCTTTCAGAAATGCCTCATTTCCTTCATAAAAATATATTTTAACCAAAACGACTTTTAAAAAATAATTACATTTTTAGTTACTCCACTGCACAAAACAATCAAGAAACAATATATTGCATCTACAAAGATTTATGACAAAATAAAAGGATGTGAAAATGATATTGATAAATGGCTAGAATGTATAAAAGAAATTAAAAAGAAGGAAGCAGTAGTTGCAAATATGGAGCTAAAACTTGGTCAAGATACCAACTGGAAAAGCAAGAAGCTATGGAAATTTTATTTTGATTTTTTAAAAGAAAATAATATGAAGGTTTGTTTTTCATAATTTAATAAATCTCATAAATCTTGTGTTTGCAGCAGGAAATTCTTGAAGTTTTTCGAAAATATACTCATTTTTATATTACTGATAAAAACGCTGTAGAAGATTACCGTAATGAAATCGTTAAATTTTCTTCACTGAATGTGCCGACATCAAAATATTGGATTGACACAATTAAATATGAAATGATATTTGGAACTCTCGAATTAGCATATCGTAAACTTGAAAAAGCTATTACATATGTTATTAGAAAGCCCTATCATTTAGTTGTCAAAGACTTCAAAGATATCTGTAAAAAGCTAAAGACCTTTGAGAGAGAAATGATACAACATGAAAAGATTCAAGAATCGTTAAAAATTACAAAGTATCATATTGCCGTTTCAACGAAACCTGCCATTTATTATTATCAAAATCCACAGCAACAACAATGTTTTTGTTTTCATCAAAGTTTTATTCAAAATCTTCTAGCATGCAAAAGGCAAAATTTTTAAAAAACTTTATGCATCATGCAAATTTTTCTTTTCCCTCAAAAAAGCTCCTTTATGTTATCGGCTGGAAGTCAGCGGTAGTGTAACTATTTAGAAAGTGTCTTTGTGTAACTTTTATTTAAAGAGTTGCAACTTGAACTTGTACCAAAAATACTCTCTCTCTGACGAAGAGAGAGGAAGCATGTGGCATATTTAAAGCAAGAATATAAGAGAGAAAGAGGCGGCGCTTGCATAGTATATTTTGGGTTACAGGCTCACCCGCTTACAGAATTAGCGGCCTCGCTAATGAATGACCATAATAATTAGAAGTTGTATATCACTGATAAGCATAAGCTGAAATGAGGTGATAGAAGATATTTTATGTTGTTGAATGAGATGGTGACATAATACATGGCGGTGAAATTGTTAGCAAGTAAAGTTGATTGTATGTGAGCGTTGATCGTAAATTGTAACCGAAGATGGATAAATAAACTAATGCAATGCGCTTTCTCTAGACACAATTAAATGTAGCGGAAAATGAGACAAAGACACAATAAAAGAGAAAGTTACATTAAAAATTATACAATATAAACAAAATTTAAATACTTGACTTTATCAATGATTTATTTTCTTTTCAATGGTGTAGCGTTAATGGTTGGTAATGGATACTTGTTTAATTTTATGATTATGGTTGACAATGCTTGAGTTGTTGATGTTGTTGATGCTCTCTCCCACGGTTTGTCATTTGTCGCCCACGACAAACTACTTGTGTTAGCATTACTTCCTGCAATTTAAAAATTAAGTGTTTAGGGGGGCCTTTGTCAGTGAGTTTTTCGAATACAGCTTTTTTCACTACTCGCCATTTTGAGGCAATATCAACTAAACTAGTAATACAAGTTGGAAGTATTAAAAAGAATTGAGTTGTAGCCACTAAGTTCATCTAAAAAAAGATAAAAATCTATATTTTTGTTTAGGCAAGCACTTAGCAAAACTTGTCATTAGCTACTTAGAGTTTCATTGCCTATATATTTATTTATTTTTTAAAGAAAAATATTAAGCTTAAAATGCATAAGCTATTGATTTTAATTAAATTGTACAAGCAAAAATATTAAAATAAATTAAACATCGAAAAAGTCAAAGCATTTTAATTTATTTTTTAAAATTTGTGAATTTCAACGATGGAATTTATTGGATATATCAATGGGATTACTAAAAGAAATAAAACAAATATTACATATCAGTCAATGATTGATGGTGAATTAGAATATGAATATCAAATTCACAGAATGTTCAAAAAAACTGGAAGTGTTCGATGTGCTGGATGCCGATCTGTAATGAGTGTTTATTGATTTTTTTCATGGTTGACATTTTTGCCTTAAAGGAATCCTTTTTTTTCTCATTGATTTGTCTCTCTGCAAACAGTGTACCCAAACGTCCGGACCTCGGTTTTAGCCTACACACCCACTATGCAAAACCCTGCCATTGATTTTGTTGTGGAATAAAACTAATGAGTCAAAGTCTGGCTGACTAATACTTAAGCCACTATTTTTTTGATAAAGTACTATTTGTAGTATCTTTGAATTTATTTTCTGATAAAAATGGATGGAAACACGTTGTTTTGCGAAATTTATACCAAAAACTTAAATAATATGATGATAAAAATAAACGAAGCTAAAACAGAGTTGGAAATATTAATGATTTTAATAGAATTTGCTGAAATGTTTACAATGTTGCCTGATCAACAATTAGGATTGTTACGGTATATTTTTTAAATTCTTTTGCAGTAAATTGTTTCAACACAGAAATAATATTTTTATCATTAACCTCCGAGCAGTGCTGGCGGTTTTTCGGTTTTCGGTACGGTTTTCGGTTCGGTTTGGGTTCGGTACAGTTTTTCGGTAAACCGAACCGGTGAACCGAAGCTTTTCGGTTTCAGTTCGGTTTACCGAACCGACAAACCGAGGATTTTCGGTTTTCGGTTCATTGTGATTTATAATGTTCGTTTGTTTTTCTTTAAAAAGTTCTTTTTTTCGTTGATTGGACTAACAAATTTGTAGCAAAATCATTTTTAAGGACATTTTAGTTAAAGATAAGTGGCTAAAAGGCTTTTTCTGAGCACAGAAACAAAATTTTTCTTCAAAAAATAATTCGGTTTTTTTCGGTTTGGTTCGGTTTTTCGGTAAACCGAACCGATGAACCGACGAATTTCGGTTTCCGTTCGGTAAACCGCCAGCACTGCTTCCGGGATCAAGTACTTACTACCAATCGTTATCTTTTCAGATTATCAAGACTCTGTGATTACAATTTACCCGATGATTTAATTAATTGTTTATTTTCTAAAAGCTACGGTGATAAAAATGCAAAGCATGTTGAGTGGTCAAGTCACCAAGACATTAATATTAGTTTACATGAAGGGGTTTTGCCAAAAAGGTTTCAAATTGCAGAACAAGCACTATCATTTCCGCATAATTGGTTGCTTGAAGTATATGCAAATTATGTCTTTCATGCAGGTATGTTTTGTTTCGTTGTGACAACAACTCGTGGAAAATTTATGTAATATTGCACATGAAAAATATTAGGATTCAGGCGTCTATTTTAACCGGCTAATACGACAATGTAATCTGACAAAAAATGAAGAAATTAAGACTATAAAATGTCAAAAACGTTAAATTTTCGTTTATATTTGTTGATGACCACCACTGAGTGTTTTTAACAATTTATTGGCCAAAAGTTCTCTGCATTAGCTAATTTTAGATTTTGTTAACATATTTAACTGTAGAAATAACTAAAATTTAAGTGAATCTGTTATTACAAGTATTGTTTAAGTAAATAAAATTGAAGTAAAACATTTTTGATTAAAAAATGGCTATGTCCCGAACATTGGTTGTTTGCCCGCTAAATGGCGGAACCCATATTATTTTCTAACCACCAAAATCAAACGTTTTTAGTAAAACCGATTACTGTAAAACAACAAAACCAACAAGTGAAGAATGTGATGATTTACCATAAAATGAAAGCATGCGAAAATAATACTGAGAAATGGTTAGAATGCATCAAAGAGATCAAGGATAAAGAAGTTGTAATTGCAAATTTGGAGCTAAAACTTGGCCAAAGCACAAACTGGAAAAATAAAAAGTTGTGGAAATTTTATTTTGATTTTTTAAAAGAAAATAATTTGAAGGTTTGTGTTTTTCTTAATGTAGTAAAGTAACTAATATTTTAGGAAATTCTTCAAGTTTTTCGTAAATACACTCGTCTCTTTATCTGTGATAAACAAGCTGTTAGACAATACCGTAAGACGATTGAGAAACTTTCGAGCCCTACTGAACCACAAACAAAATATTGGATTGATACAGTTAAATATGAAATGATATTTGGTACAATAGAAAATGCATATGCTATCCTTGAACGAGCATTAAAAGCTGTTTTTGGGAAACCGTTTCATTTTGTGGTCAAAGACGAAAAAGACTTGTATGAAAAATTAGAGGCATTTGAAAAAGAAACGATGCAACACGAAAGATTTCAACAATCAGAAAAAACATCAAGTTATTTAAATACAATTTCTTTAAGGCCAACAGTTTATTTTCAATATCCAGAACAACAATGTTTTTGCTTCCATCAAAGTTTTATTTATAATATTTTGAAAAATGCAAATGAGACAATTTTGAGTAAACTTTATTCATCATGCAAATTTTTTTATGCTCTCAAAAAAGCTCCATTATGCTACCGGTTGGAAATTTGTGATAAAAAGAAAACAAGTTATTGCCAAAAATCACTTTATGTTAACGAAAAAGACATTAATTTTTGTGGGCTTCGTAACCTTCATGTTTACGGAATATTTGCAATTTACAACAGTTCTATTCAAAATACTATATCCCATATTCTACCAAAACTGATGCACTGTAACGTTTGTCATATATACCTCAAAAAACAAAATTTTAGCGTATCTGAATTCAAATTTATGCTATCTAAAAATGTTAGTCAAATTATGTTACTTGATGTTAACATTTATAAAAAAAGTGGTAATGGCATTACTGCTGCAGAAGTGTTTAAAATTCTTAAAAGTTATCCTTCATTAAAAACTTTTGAATTTTTTAATCAATCTTTTTTCATTGTTGGATCTTCTATTAGAAATGACCGCCTTAGATGGGTAATCCCGCACTTACAAAATCAACAATTTGAAACTATTTATATTGCAAAACAACATTTTTCAGTATGGAATTTACAACATATTATTAATTATCAACTTACAAAATATGTTACTTTAAAGCATGTAACCGTAAATAATGGAGATGGCACTATTATAGAAAAACAACAGCTTAACGAATTTATTCTGTCAAATGTAAACCCCACCAATGATGTTTCTGTTAAAATTATTTGAAAACTTGTCAATGACGTTTTTTGTGTTTTTTACGATTTTTTATTTTACAGGTATTGTTGCAATCGTTTAGTATCAACAAAATAAAAACATAAACAAAAAACATTGCATAAAATTGTGGAAAACGGTGAAACTTTTGAAACGTAAAAGATGAAGATTGTACAGTTGTTATGCAAGATTTTCTCGTTTGTTTGACTAACACAAACTGTGAAAAAATTGAAATTTGAGTCCAGACATTTATAGAATTTATGAATCTCTGAATTATGTTCGGCACATTTTATTATTATTAATGTTGGTATACTTTAATATTTTTTACCACAGAAAGGTGTATTGTAGCTTTACAGAGTTTTAAACATTTCAAAAAGAACATTTTAGTAAATAATTTTAAAATACATAAGAAATTAAGTTTTATAATATTGTAGTAAAGAATATTAAACCGTACTAATTAACATAATCTCTATTTACAGTTTTATGACCTCGTAGCCCCCGCTCGTTCCATTCAAAAATTGAATATTTATAACAATAATTAAAAGTTTTTTTGCTCAGTACAAAAACAGTTTTTTGCGTGGTAAAGCAACATAACAAGAAAAAAGGCTTCATATTTACACAATCCCTTTGCTGTAGTTTCTTATCAAAGTGAAAATGCTGAAGAGAACACAGTTCTGTAAATGCATAACACAAAAATATAGAGGGTAAGCTTTGCCAACAACAAAAATGTTGAATTATGATAATGATCTCTTTTTTTATCACTGTATTTTCGTAGTATAAAAGCACTTCTCTAAATCCTGTAAAGTATCAGTTCAATAGCATTGGTTTAACAATGAAAACTGTTTTTCAAGTTGTTTTTCTGTGTCTTCTTGGTTCTTCCTCGGTAGCTCTCTTGTCCGTCTGGTATTTCTTCTCTTGATGAAGCAAGTAGGGATAAAATTCTCGAAAGTGTTAATCGCGATCGAGAATTGATTTGACGTGGTGAACTTGTTTTGTTCAAGGAGCTAATATGAAAAACTTGGTAAGACTTTTTTAGAAGTTAGGGCACGCTGAAAGAGCCCGTGTGATGTTAATGTCAGTTGCACTGCTGCGAATCCTTACTACAATCCTACCGGCAGTTTAGTCAATGAACTTTGTAGCAGCATTCAATATTATGTCTGTCAATTACCCGCTCTTAATTAAAAAAATGTCAGTGACCACCTTTCTTCTTCAACAACTAGTTGAAAAAATTGTTTTTTGTTAAACCTGCTTTGTAAATGCTACAATAAAAATTTTAACAGATTTATGATAAAAATGATGACAAATATTTTTTGTGAACAAAACTATTCAGTTGTAACACTTTATTTCTCTAAATAAAATGACGAAAAAATTTAAATGTCATTTAATTTATAATTTTTAGTCTCAAAACAATCGTTGCCATCAAAAATATAATAAAATGATATTTTTAAATGTTGAAAAGATTTAAATTTGTCAAGAACAAAATGGCTTGTTAATTTATTAGTAACACCCATAAAAGCACTTTCCTTGTCAAAATCTTTGTTGCTCGGCCAAAAATTGAACAGATGAAAACGGGTCTGTTTCTTCTTAAAAATATTATTTGTTTTATTATATTTTTAAAAACTTTATTACCTTCATTAAATTAACCAATGTTTCGACATTAAAATAAAAATCAGGAATTGCTATACGAACATATTTCAAATATTTTGAATGATTCAGACGAACTAACTCATCAAGCCAAGTATTGGTAATTTTAACATTTGTTGGATGAATATCCAATTCTTCTAATAGTGGAGCAGTTTTAAGGATTTCAAAAAATGCCAATTTTGGATAAAATTTAACATTTACACATTTTAGAGACTTTGTTTTTACAGATATAAAATTGAAAAATTCTTTGATGGATAAATTAGAGCGACAAATCACTAAATTTCGAACTTGAAGATCTGTTTGAATCAGAAATTCTTTTGGATTAACTAATTTGTTGTATTCATTTTGATAGTAAAGTTTCTCCACCACAACCAAATCTGAATTTGAAAATTTTTGATTTGTTGGAAATGAAATATTTTTACTATATGTAATTTTCAGTGGCTTTGGTTGAATTACAGTGGACAGCTTTGGAAATGTAGAATGTAAAAAATATTTTTCTTCAATAGTTATAATCTTCATAAAACGTAATAACAAATCACTATCCCTACCATATTTGTCAGTGATACCCAAACATTGCTGACAACAATTTCTTGCACGAAGAACCTTTTTTCGTGTTTCATCAGTAGCATAAATTTTACAACATTGTGAAATATGATTATTACCTTCACAGAAAAAACATAACATCTTTTGAAAAAATAATATCAGAACTCAAGGTTATAAAACCGCGAACTTTTGAAAGCTCGCGGAAATGGATAAAAAGCTCGCGGATTAGATATGAAAATGAGGTCAAATCATATCAGACCTCATGGGTGGGATATTTTGGGACCTTGTCTAATGAAAATGTGGCAATAATAAGGCTACTGTGAATACGAATAAGTTAGGCTCATTCGGGGGGACTTTAATGACCCTCAATAGGTATCCCACCCACGAGATCTGATATGATTTGACCTCATTTTCATATCTAATCCGCGAGCTTTTAATCATTATCCGCGAACTTTCAAAAGTTCGCGGTTTTATAACCTTGAGTTCAGAAGTTTTTTTAAAAAAGACATATAAAAAACAATCACTATTATTATGTTTTTTGTTAAAAAAAGTTCAAAATCAATATTTGTGTTTAGGCAAGTACTACACTAAGAAATTAAATGCTCATGCGATGAGAAGATACAAGTTGAATGAGGAAAAACAGACTGAACTAAAACAATACACACACTGTGCAGAGATTTTGCTAATTGGTTTTTCTGACCAAAAGTAACAAATCAGCGGTCAAAGGATTAAACATTTATTTGCCATAAAATTCGTATACTGTGGGCGAGCATTCATTGCTAGATGAATGAATCAAATAAAATGGAAGAAAATATTTTATTTTGTCCAATTTATAACAAAATTTTGGATGATATGATTAAAAAGAAAAATGCTGCTAAAACTGATACAGATAAATTAAATGTTTTGATGGAATTTGCTGATAGGCATACAATGTTACCTGATCAACAAACAGAATTATTAAGGTATGGTTCTTGCAATCATTTTTCTTCACTTTTTGGCTTTATTATGTGAATGACAAGTTCAGAGCCATTTTTTGATACCAGAAACACTTTGAAAAACTCTATACGTCTTCTTGCAGGTTGTCAAAACAATGCGAAAAGAACTTACCAGAAGAAATGAGCAATTGTTTATATTCAACTTTTTATGCTGATAAAAATGCTAAACATATCGACTGGTCAAATCATCAAAAAATTACCGATAACTTGTATAACAGTGGATTATCAAAAAGATTTCAGCTCGCAGAAGAAGCATTATCTTTTCCACATAAATGGTTAGATTTAATTTCTCAAACATATTTATATTATTCAGGTTTGTATATTTTTTTTAATGAAAATATTGCTCGATTATTTCTGTTTTTAGTCCAACCAATACCAAAAGCTGTAGAAAAACAATATAAATATTTAAGAGCGCTTTATTATCATATTATTAAACATGAAAATGATATTGATAACTGGTTGGAATGCATCAGAAAAATTGAAAATAAAGAAGCACTGATTGCAAATTTGGAGTTAAAACTTGGTCAAGATGCCAACTGGAAAAGCAAGAAGCTATGGAAATTTTATTTTAATTTTCTAAAAGAAAAAGATATGATAGTATGCTTTTTTTTGATTGAATAATTTTCTTAAGCTTTACATTTCAGGAAATTCTTGACGTTTTTCGAAAATATACTCGACTTTTTATTTGTGATAAGCAAGCTGTCACCCATTACCGTAAAACGCTTGAAACATTTTCATTGCAGAATGTTCCAACGACAAAATATTGGATTGATACAATAAAATATGAAACGAATTTTGGGAAGCTTTCAGTTGCATACCGTACCCTTGGACAAGCCCTGAAAGCTGTAATCGGCCAATCTTATCATTTTGTGGCCGAAGACAAAAATGATTTGCTTGAAAAAATAAAGATCTTTGAAAAAAAAATGTTGGAATTTGAGGAACTTCACAATTCTGTTAGAGTTGCAGAAAGCCAAAGCCAAATATCAGCGAAGCCTGCAATATATTACCAAAACTCTAATATTCAGCAACATTTTTGTTTCCATCAAAGTTTCATTCAAAATCTTGTCAAAAATGCAAATGGCACAATCTTAGGAAAACTTTATGCAACTTGCAAATTTTTTTACTTAATCAATAAAGCACCACTATGTTATCGTCTTGAAATCAACGCCGACAAAAATACAAGATATTGCCGAGAAGCGCTTTACATTGATGAAAAAGATATTAACTTTGACGGTTTAAACAAACTCCATCTTTATCATGGTTTACTTTTAAGTGTGAATTCAAACAAAAACATTTTGTCAAATGTTATTCAAAAATTGAAATTTTGTGAAATTCTTTATTTGGATATTAAAAATCAAAATATTACAGATTCGGAATTCAAATTTATGCTGTCAAAACATCTTTTTCAAATAATGATGGTAAATGTGAACATTTACAATAAAAATGGAAGCATTAATGATGCAAAAGAATTACTTAAATTTGTTAAAGATTATCCATCTTTACGATACTGGAGCTTTGTTAATCAAAGTGTATTCCTTACTGCCTTCATTTATGATGGCGTTGTACACAACAAGTCGAAAGTATTACGAAAATTTAATGGAGATTCGAATTTTAAAGCTATATACATCGCTGAACATACTATATCATCTTTGGATTTGCAACACCTTATTAATTATAATGAAACAAAATTTGTTACTTTATATAATACTGTCGTCACAGATGAAAGTGGTAATAAAATGGAAAAGCAACAACTTAAAGAATTTATTGTTTCAAAAGTTGATCCAAAAAATAGAATTTTTGTTGAGACTGCAGATGTGAATGAATAAAGTTGTTTTCATGTTTTACATAAATAAAGTAATAATTTGAAAAGAAAATGCTTTAATATTCTATTGCAGTGAATGTAATGCAGTCGAACCTCGTAACAATAACTTTTTAAAAAATAACAAAGCTTTAACGAAGTCAATTTAAATAGATTTTCTCTTGAAAAGACTGCACAACATGGATGTTATGTAGAGGTGAACGGTATATCGTGAATCGTTATAACGAGATTTAAGTGTAGTTACAAAAATAGGATCTTTTATAACAAACAAAAAATTTTTGGTAAAACTATTGATGCTTAAAAATTATTTAATTTCGTCATAAAAATTAATGGGTTGTAAGAATCATTATTGCAGTGCATAGCAGTATTGATATTTTTGACCCAAAAGGATCTGAATATCATTATTTGGGAACCACTTTGGGAAAGTTGTCATTAACTAGTAAAGAGATTTTTCATTAGACAACATAGTCTGAAACTCAACAGTTACGTGCACACACGCACATTACATAGAGATTAATATAGACAATTATGAGCAAATAAAAAATGTGTATGTCCCATGCTGTGACAAAAAAGATCTTCAAAATAATTCATTTGTCGCATGGGAGCATTTATTGTAAGGTGAACGCTCTTTAAAATGGAAGAAAATATTTTGTTTTGTCCAATTTATAACAAAAATTTGGATGTTATGATTAGGGACCGGCAGCTCAAAAAAAAGTTTTTGAAAATAATTATTTTCTTGTTAGATTATAGTATTTTCGACCCTGACTAAGAATAAAATAATAACAAAATTTTAAAAAAATTAATTTTAAATGCCGAAAACGGCATCTGAAAATTCGACAAAACAAATTTTTTTCGTCGACATAAAAAAGTCAAAAAGAACACTTTTTTTTTGTGTGTGCATTTATTCTCTTTTTTTCTTCGCAGCCGGTTTAAAAAGAAAAAAAGAGACGCACACGCAGCAGAGTTTTTTTTCTTTCTTTTTTTGACACGTTTTTTGAACTTTTTTAAGCTAAAAAATGCCGTTTTTATCCTGTAACTTTTTTCGGCGTGCTCTTGGCATGGATTTTATTTTACCAAAAGATGTATTTTTTGAAGGGCTATCGAATGGTACTAATATTGTTAGTGAAGTCGCGTGAATAAGGGGTCTTCTCTTTATACGCAAACAAAAAAATGCCGTTTTCGGCACTTTGTGCCGAAGAAAAGTGTTTCAAAAATAGCATATTCGGAATCAGCGTAAAAAATTACGTCTAAAAGGTTTGATTATAAGTTGGTTAAAAAGAGTTGAAATTTTCATACTGTAACGAAGAAAAAAATGCAAAGAGAAAAGGAAAAAGTATGCGCTGCCGGTCCCTATGTTAAAAAAATAAAAAAAACTTCTTAAATTCTAGACATGGCACGCATCAGTAGTGCGGACTTCTGTCTCCTTCTAAATACGGAGGTGATTAATTGCAATAGTGCTAATAAGAAAAATTTCAATAAGATGACAATAGTGCCAGTAGTGCAAAGAGGTCTTTTTTTAAAAAAATTTCAAAATAAATATTTGTGTTTAGGAAAGTACTTTGGGAAAAATGTCACTAACAATTTAACTAAAAGGTGATAAAATTTTACAAGGCAAAATAGCCTTAAATTCAAAAGTAACATGTACGCACACACATTACATAGAAATTATTATAGACAATTGTGAGCAAAAAAATGTGTATGTCCCCTGCACTTGACAAAGAAGATCTTCAAAATAATTTATTTGTTGCATTGGAGCATTTATTGTAAGGTGAACGCTCTTTAAAATGGAAGAAAATATTTTATCTTGTCCAATTTATAACAAAAATTTGGATGATATGATTAAAAAGAAAACTGATGCCAAAACTGATACAGATAAGTTAAAGATTTTGATGGAATTTGCTGATAGGCATACAATGTTACCAGATCAACAAACGGAATTATTGAGGTATGGTTTTTGTCATTGTTTCTACACACTTATTGGCTTAATGTCGCCTTTGGCAATTAGAAAGCTATTTTTTGATGCAAAAAAAAATTTGTAAAGCCAATTACTTTTTCTTGTAGATTATTAAAACAATGCAAAAAGAATTTACCTAAAGAACTAAACAACTGTTTGTATTCTACCTATTATGGTGATAAAAATGTTAAACATATTGACTGGTCAAATCATCTCAATATAATATGTAATTTACGTGAAGCTAAATTGCCCGACAGATTTCAAGTTGCTGAAGATGCATTAACATTTCCACATCAGCGGCTAGATGAAATTTATCAAAATTATTTATATTATTCAGGTATGCATATTTTTTGTAGAAGAAGACACGCTTGTATAAGATAGTCTTTACATTTTCAGTAAAACCAGTGACAAAAGAAATAGAATCTCAATATAAGCAGTCAGAAATGCTGTATGACAAAATTATCAAATGTGAAAATGATATCGATAAATGGCTTGAATGTATCAAACAAATTGAGAATAAAAGAGCTGTAATTGCAAATTTGGAGCTTAAACTTGGACAAAACTCAAATTGGAAAAATAAAAAAATATGGAAATTTTATTTTCGGTTTTTAAAAGAAAATAATATGAAGGTTTGTTAATGTTTATAGAACAAAAGTGATAATTCTTTCATTTGTAGGAAATTCTTGAAGTTTTTCAAAAATATACTCGGCTTTTTATTTGTGACAAGCAAGCTGTTAAACAATACCTCAATGAAATCGAAAAATTTTCTTCTCAGAATATGCCAGCGTCAAAATATATGATTGATACAATTAAGTATGAAATGGATTTCGGGAAACTTTCATCTGCATATCGTATGTTTAAACAAGTCATAAAAGCTAATTCTGGAAAACCGTATCTTTTTGTGATTGAAGACAAAAATAATATACTTGAAAAATTAAAAGATTTTGAAACCGAAATGGTGAAAAATCAAAAACTTCGACTTTCTTCCCAAATGTTCCAAACTAAAAGCCAAATGTCAGTGAAGCCATCCGTATATTATCGAAATCCACAGCAACAGCAATTTTTTTGCTTTCATCAAAGTTTTATTCAAAATCTTCTTAAAAATGCAGAAGGAAGAATTCTACGAAAACTTTATGCAGCATGCAGATTCTTCTTTTATTCGAAGAAAAAAGCACCGCTATGTTATCGTCTTGAAATTTGTGGTAACAAAAAAACTGGTTATTATCAAGAAGCTCTTTATGTCAATAAAAAAGAGATCAACTTTGCTGGGCTTAATGATCTTCACCTTTATCATGGAGTAATTTCACGAGTAAATTCTAACCGAAATCTTTTATCTCGTGTAATTCCAAAGTTTAAACTTTGTGAAGTTAATTATATGGATATTGTATATCAAAATCTTACCATTCCTGAATATAAGTTTTTATTATCGAAAAAGATTTACCAAATAATGATGTACGATGTAAACATCTGCAATGATAAAAATGGAAGCATTATCGATGCAAAAGAATTGCTTAAAATTCTTGGAGATTATCCTTCGCTAAAATACTTGAGTTTTGTTAATCAAAATTTATGCATTGTTGCCTACTATTATGGTGATGGAATATTTCACAATCGCATACCATCAGTTGGAAACTTTCGATTCAAATCTATATATATGGCTAAACATGTGTGCTCTGCTTCAAAATTGCAAGCTGTTATTAGTTATGATGAAACGAAATTTATTACTCTATATAAGAGTGTGGTCGATGATGAAAATGGTAATAAAATGAATGAACAACAACTTAGAGATTTTATTTTGCCAAAAGTTAATCCAGCGAATATCGTTTCTGTTAACATCGTTGAAATTTTGTGAATAAACTCTATTTTTGTGTTTTGAGTGAATAAATTCTTTACAAAAACTGAGTTATCTGTTTATTGCAGCGTAGTTATAAAGATACTATATAGTGAATTGCAGAGAGGTGGTAGATTGATTTTTTGTAACACAACAATTTATTCATACTAACGTTTATTGAAAATACACACAGTGAAACATACAGAAAAGGCAACAATAGAAAAATCAAAATAGTGAGAAACGTATACAAAAAGTAACATAAAATAATTTGTTTTAAACCCTTTTTTTGACAGTTTCCAGTCGCATAACACGTCTTTCCATAATTATTTAAAACTTTTTAAATCTGGTTAACAAAAATGTTTCATCTGCATCACTATCAGCACCATCATAGCCAAGATGCAAATGTCCACCTTCAAATGCTTCTTTATTCCCGTATAATTCATAATCATGATAAAAGTAAACTGCTAGCTTTTTTGCAAGTTCTTCTAACGCTTCCCAATTTTCTTCTTCATCCCCAGAGGGTTGCTTGAATGTGATATCAATTTTAACATCTTTGTTACATTTTGTCTGAAAAAAGGCGGGTTTTAAAAGTCTTGGGGAATAGTGTCTAAGAAAATAAAAAAGGTTAATGTGAGAGATTTGGCACAGCTAGAAAAAAATTACCAACGATACACAACAAAGCCATTGTAGAAGAAAAAACAATACACGAAATTTGTCAAATTCACCTTCTTGTTTTTTATAACCTTTCCAAAACCAACTTTACCTTAATAAATTCAACCATTTGTTCAACATCAAATGCAACTGTATCAAGCATAATATCCAAATGATCAAAATGTTTGCCCTTTTTATATTTAATTAAATCTTCAATCCATGAATCTTCATAAATAATGTTTTCATAAAAATTATAAAAAGAAAATTCCACGAGATTAGGAGCTTTTTTAATGATATCAGTAAATGATAAATTAGGATTACAAAATGTATCAACCATACTGAATTCTTCTGTATGAGTTGAAAGCAATTGAAGAACCATTTCGCCAGAAAGCTGGCATTTATCTAAATCGATTATTTTTGCTAGACATATTAATGTTTTTGAAGAAATTGCATCAAAGATATGTTGATGTTTTCTTTTGGTTGCTGAAGTGAGTTTCATGATGTGGTTGACAATAAAAATATCCGAATTTGAGCGTTTCTTAAATTTCTTTTCATCAAATTCATTCATAACTTTCATTTGTTTAAATTTTGTTGTGGATGATAGTAGCATGATGACATATTTTTCATCAATATCAATAATTTCAAAAAATTGAGAGATTAAATCTTGATCAAGCTTTGGGAGGAATAAGCTTCTGGCAAAAAATACTAAAAAATAATTTTTACTTATCATTTTCTGAACGGAATGTTTTTGGCAGATAAATTTTTCTTACCTTTAATTCTTTCCTTACAGAAAAACAAATGATGTTCAGAGGAAAGCCAGCTGATACAATTTGCGCTGCTTTTACATTTTACATCTTCTTGCAAATGTGGTTCATCAGATTCAAAATAACATGAAAAACAAATTCTATTCGAATTTGGACAATTCTTTCGAGCTTTTTCAGTTTTATATTTTTCACATTTTTGTGATCTATGAAATTCAGAATCACAAAAAACACAGACCATTGTAACACGTTTAGGGCAAGCAAAAAATGGAATAAAGAAAGTCGCTGTGGTGGATAAAAAAAAGTGAGTAACAAAATTTAGCTGAACGATGAAAGACAAGAAGAGACTATACTTATCCAGCAAATTTGAATCCATGGCAAATGGCATAATAGTTTTGGACAAACTGTTTGTATCGCAATGTAAGGGACAACAACAAAACATAAAGTGCCAATAAACACTCAAGTTCCTCAGAGTGTATATGAGACCTGCCCATTTGTTTTTTAACTGACAGGAGAGATTATTTGGTCAAATCAGTTTTAACTAAAAAGTCATTTGCTGCATTTTTGCATTCATTGGAAGGTGAATAAATCACGAAATGGAAACGACAAACTTATCTTGTCCGATTTATAATAAAAACTTGGATGATATGATTAAAAAGAAAAATTATGCTTTCAAGGATTCTGATAAACTGAATATTTTGCAAGAATTTGCTGAAAACTTTACATTGCTGCCAGTTCAACAAATAGACTTATTAAAGTAAGTTTATTCTAAACTTTTTTTTATTGCGTTCAAGTGCGACGAAATTTAAATTTCTGTTTGTAGTACAGCTCATTTCAATTTTTGTATTTCAGATTGTCCAAACAATTTGACATCAGTTTGCCTGAAGAAATGAACAATTGTTTGTATTCTAAAAATTATGGTGATAAAAATTTAAAACATATCGAATGGTCAAATTATCAAGAAATCATCAATAAATTGAATGCAGGTACAGATCCAAAAAGATTTAAGCTTGCTGAAGAAGCATTATCATTTCCACATAAATGGGTGGAAAAAATTGCTGAGAGATATCTTTTTCATTCTGGTATGTTTTTTTTGTAAAAACAATAAAGCCGCAAATTAAAAGAAATGGTAAAACAAGGTATTTGCAATTTTCATTTTTATGTGAAACAAACGAGTATATTTTTTCACGAATAACGCAGATTAGTTGTCATTCTTCTCCTAACCAAGCCCGTATTTAAGGGGGGGGGGGGGGCATTAGGGTACCTGTGCCTCCCTGAAATCAACAAGTTTCTTTGATGTTTTGCCGACGCGTGCCAAAAGCGGCAAAAGATCAAAGGCGTGTCTTGGCCGAAAATTTTTTCTGTTTACGTCCGTGCTCCTAACTTTATCTTAAATTCGAGACGTTTACTTTTTTAGCTTTTTAATTTTTAGTGAAGCCTATAACAAAAGAAATAGAATTACGGAACTCAAACTTATGTATTTATAGTAATATAAATACTATCGCATTCAAATTTTGTACAGATTATTATTTAAATTTGATTCAAAACATTAAAAATAAAGAAGCTGTAGCTGCAAATTTGGAGCTCAAACTTGGACAAAGCGCAAATTGGAAAATTAAGAAATTATGGAAATTTTATTTTAATTTTTTAAAGCAAAATAATATGAAGGTTTGTTTTTTGTTAGAATGTTTAATATCACCATAACCGCTTTGCAGGAAATACTTGAAGTGTTTCGAAAATATACTCGTTTATTTATTTGTGATAAACAAGCTGTTAGACAATACCGTAAGATGATTGAGAAATTTTCAAGCCCTACTGAACCACAAACAAAATATTGGATTGATACAATTAAATATGAAATGGAATTTGGTAAAATTGAAGTAGGATACCGTATTTTAGAAAAAGCTATAGCAGTTGTTGAAGGAAAAACAAAACTTTTCATTGTTGTAGACAAAGATGATTTGTGTGAAAAATTAAAAAAATTTCAAGGAAAAATGATGAAAACTGAAGAGCTTCAAAATTCTACAAAAGCAAAAGAAAATCAAATCGAAGAAAAAGAAATTTCCTTAAAGCCTGCAGTATATTATCAAAAACCACAGCAACAACAATATTTCTGCTTCCGTCGAAGTTTTATTCAAAATCTTCTCAAAGATGCTGATGGAACAATTTTAAGAAAGCTTTATTCATCATGCAAATTCTTCTTTTGGCTTAAAAAAGCGCCTTTATGTTATCGGCTAGAAATTCATGGTAATAAAATAACCCATTATTATAAAGAATCTCTTTTTCTTAACGAAAAAGACATTGATTTTGCCGGACTTAATAATCTTCATGTTTTTGAAATGTTTGTTGTTTTAAAAACGGTTAATCGAAATATTGCTTCCAGTATTTTACCGAAACTTAAACAATGTAATATTCCCTATATTATTATTGAAAGGCAAAATTTTACTGTATTAGAATTCAAATTTATGTTATCAAAAAATATTTATCAACTTTTACTAACTGATGTCAACATTGCTGACAAAAATGGCAAACATATTGATGCAAAAGAATTTTTTTATATTCTTAAAGATTATCCTTCAATAAAATATTTGGAATTTGTTAACGAAAATTCTTTCATTGTTGCATCATACTGTTTTCATAAAAATTTTATCAGGAAATGGAGAATTCTTGATGTGAGATTCAGTTATGAAACTATTTATATCGCTAAGCAAGAGGGTCGAGCTACAGATTTGCAGAATATAATTGATTATCAACAAACAAAATTTATTACTCTGAAGAAGGTTGTTGTCAAAGATGCAAATGAACACATAATGACAAAAGAGGAACTCAAAGTATTTATTCTGTCAAATGTAAATCCAGCCAGTAATGTATCTGTTAACATTTTTTGAATTTTTGTCAATAAATTTATTTTGTGTTTTACAAAATTGTGAAACAAAAGGTTATGTTACTTATTTGAAGGTAATTTAGAATAAAACAATTTTTAATAGGCACTTTTATAAAGGCTTTTTACAAATAATTTGTAAATTCCTGGTGCAATCAGTATCACCTATAGCGCCTCCCCAAAGAATCCCACAAGCACTTTGGTGTAATTGTGGATAACCTTGTGTCCAGGGATTAAAATTCCACGGAGTTTCATCAGACCAATGCCAAGAAATTCCGCCATCATTTGAAAAAGCGCCTGTCCAGTAACTATTATGGCCAGTATAAACGTTAGCTGAAAAATTAAAAAAGTATAAAACTTTTTAGTTGAAAGCATACATGCTAAAAATAACAGTTCATCTTTACTATGAATTGAAGTAAGATGTCCGCCATATGCTTCACAATATTTTTCACCTGCTTCCCAATTCATTGGGCCAGTGAAGTTTCCAACACCATAACAGGAATGTGTTGGCTGAAAATAAGTAAATGGAAAAGGACAATTAGCATAAATTGGATATCCTGATGTTGTTGTAGCTTTGGTAGTTGTAGTGGTTTTGACTATGGTAGTTGTTGCGGCGTCATAAAAGCTTTTGTCTACTTTACAAACATATGGTTTTGTTTGATAACAATCTGTTGATCTCCAAAATCCGCCAACTATCAATAAAGAAGCACAATTATTTCCCGAAACATTTTTTGGTTCTCCTTTATCCCAATCGGTGAAATCTAGTGAAGTCCCATCCATCCATGACCAATTCCCTCCAGGCATCATATTAGTTAAACCAATCCAAAAATCTGTTACTGTTGATTGAGGGAAATGATTTCCACCTTCTTCTAGAAACTTTGTAAAAAATTAATTTTTAAAGGCATAAAAATGCATAAAACTAACGTGCTAATAAAGCATTAGTAAACGCATCATGAATAGAAACAAGATGTCCTCCAATTTGAACACATGCCATTTCAGCCGTCATAAACTCAGACGTATCATTTTGAAAAAAGTAACATTCATTTTGCCATTCTAAGCTACCATTTGGGCAAGAAGCATTAACTGTTAAAAACAAGAAAGAAAAAATCAATATTTTAAACATGTCTTATTGTGTTCATGAGAAACAAATAAGCTTACAACGATGGAAGAAATTATTGTGATAAGTAAAATACATACATTTTGCCTTAGATTTTGGTCGTCTTATCTTTTTCTGTACACTTTAAAATGAGTTCTTATCACAATTGTTTTTTTCGCATTTTTAATGTTTTTCTAGTTAGTTGAATATGTTAATAGTATTGATTTTTGCTTTTTTGGTGCTAACAGTTCATGCTTCATGTCCTAATGGAAGCTTGGAATGGCAAACAAATTGTTATCTCTTTATTGAAAATACTATGGGGTTTGCAGCTGCTGAAGTTTTATGTACTCAAAACGGAGGGCATCTAGTTTCTATTCATGATCCTTATACAAATACGCTATTAGCTCGTAAATAATCGCAGTGTTTTACTTTTTGATTATCAGTTTTTAGAAGAAGCAGCTTATTATTTTCATGAAAGTACAATAGCTGATTTTTGGATTGGATTAACAAATATGATGCCTGGAGGAAATTAGTCGTGGATGGATGGAACTCTACTTGATTTTACTGAATGGGATAAAGGAGAACCAAAAAATATTACGGGAAATAATTGTGTTGCGTTATCACTAACTGATAGATCATGGAGGACAGATGATTGTTTGAAGGATAAAACGTTTGTATGTAAAGTTGCTAATTCATTTTACAAAACAACCACAATTCCTCTAACAACAACAACAACACCATCAACAACAACCACATCATTTCTCACAACTAACTGCTATGGTATAATATTTGCTGCAGAAATGTCACAATCAATAAGCCTTCAACAAAAAATAGATTTTTATAATATTGTTTTAAAAATTGCTGAAGATTTTAGATATACTAATTTACAGTTTGCAATAACAACATACGGAACTACTATATATCAAAATTTGAATGATTTTAAAGGATACAACGATTTTGTAAAACTAGTTAATGGATTAATTTCTGACTTGCCTAATCCTAATAGTGCATTGACATACATTGCTCCGTAAGTCATACAATGAAGACAATAAATGACATTTTTTTTAATTTTTCAGAGTTTTAAACAACATTTATAATGATCTTCTTCATGTAAAGCAGAAAGGAGTAAGTGTATTAATTATGGGAGAAATGGAGTAAGGGATTTTTTAAAGATGTTTTTTCTTTATCAGTTACTGCTTTATAGAGCTATCCGTGATCCAAATGCTGGGTATGCAGCAGCCAATAAAATTGCTAGCACCGGCAAAAACATTTATGTCTTGGACAATAGTATCGGTGCTATACCAACAAGAATTTGGGTTGATCTCACAAAAAATCATCAGGAAAGAATTATTAATGGTACAGGAAATGATTTTGCAACTTTTTATAACAAACTTTATGATACCATTGTTACTGATATAAAAAATAATAATTGTTAAATAATTTTTAAATATTGATATAAATAAAGAAATAATAAAGACCTTATGCTTTTTAAATTTTTCCAGCCAAAGAAAATACTTAATGTACACTTTTTTGTTTGTTCAAGATGTTGTTTTTAAAAAGTAAGCACATTTTTTAGTATACAAAAAAAAGCTCAAATTTAATTCCAACTTAAATGAGTACAAATAAACTAACAGAAAAAACGTCATTGCATATTTAAAGGTTATGAATAAAACAAAAATCTTTTTATCAACAACTTGTTCGATGTAAATGACTGAATAAAGATACAAATAAAAATATTTATTCACAGATCACAAATTATGTTTTTTTAATCTTTTTTTAACAAGCCCTTTAAACATTTATATTTGTTACATGCCTGGGTGATCAGATTCATTTCTGCTGCGAAAAGCTTCAAACAACGATGTTAAAGAATTGCGTTGCTCTTCAGTTTGTTCAGGATAAATGATTACAGGAGGAGGATTTTCTGTCACGCCCACATTAATAATGTCTTGAACATAACTGGCAACCCCTTCCGTTTCTTCAACAGAAAGTGAATTATCGGTAAAAATAGCTTCAAAAAATGTGTGCCGATTTTTCTTTAAAAAGTTTATAAAAATCAGTAAAAATAATAAATAGAAAAGTTACCTCCATGAAATGTTTAAAATTTTCGAAATCAGAATAAGAAATCATGTGAAGAGAAAAAAATTCTATTTTTGAAGTATCAATGCTGTTGATGACATTAGTAAAGTTATAAGGAAACAATGGTTGTTCATTGTTATAACTGTATAAAAATGGATGAATGTAGAAAACTAATGTTAAATTCTTACCACTGAAACCGTTCTAGCTTTGGAACACATTTTAGAATAGAATCAATAAAAATTGGTTCATCATTTTTAAAAATAATCTTCGTGCCACTAAGGAATATTTCCGTAACTTTTCCAGAAGTAGTCAAGAGTTTGAATTCATCAAAAATCAAATTTTGTCGTAGCAATCTTAAGGATTCAATTTCACAAACAGCAACTTTAGGAAAAAAATGAGTAGTAAGATTTGGGATGACATTTTGTAAACATAGATATCCAGTAATCCAAAACTTTTTTGTATCGCTTTCTTCGTATTCTTCATAACCATGCTCACTTTCATTAAAAATCAAATCACCATCATTATGCTTTCTTTTTCGTTTCAATATCTTAAAAAGTAACATTTAAAAACAAGGTTTTTCGAGCAAGAAATGTGAACAAAATTATTTATAGATTTCATCATTATCTGTATTAAAAATATTATTAAACTTAAACAAGCTTAAAGGTGTGTAAAATACGACCAAAAACCCCTACCTTTTTTGTTACATTTTTACCATCTTTGATTTCTTGATGTGAATGCTCAAACTGATCAAGAGAAATAAAATTCCATTTGTTATCAGAAATTTTAAGCTTCACCGTAACCCAATATGGAAATTCTTTATGTTGAAAACATTTATGACATTTCATTAGCTTTATTGCCATTTTTGGTTTTGCATCGGCTTTCATCCATTTTAAAACATCTGAGGGGAAATCACTTGATGGGATATGATAGAGATATGGCGAAACATTCATCATCTCACAACACGTTCAAAATCAGTTTAAAACCAACCACCAACACCGACCAGTGTCTCCAACGTTCCACTTTTTTTCAGAACGAGTTCCGTTCCGTTCCATGTCAAGCGCTATCCGTTCCGTCCGTTCCGTTCCTGATTTTCGCTGGACACGTTCCAATCCGTTCCGTTCCTAACGTTAAGAACGGGTATACGTTCCGTTCCGTTCCCGTTCCAGCAAAATCAGTCAAAAATCAATAAAAGTTATTGTTTTCTCAGGTTTAGTTTATTTAATACAGCTTAAAAATGACATTTTTGAAAAGAAAGAGAAAATTAAGATAAAAAGGAAAGAGAAAGTTAATTTTTCATAGTTGGGAATTTCAATTTGGAGCCACTTTTTATAATCAAAAAGTCCTTTTGACCAAGTTTTTATGTAATAATAGCCCAAAAATTGAAAAGGAACGGAACGTTTAAAAACGAAAAAGGAACGCGTTCCGTTCCGTTCTTCCTGGAATCGCATACGTTCCGTCCGTTCCGTTCTCAAATTTTGGAACGGGTATACGTTCCCGTTCCGGAACGGGAACGGAACGTAAGAACGTACGTTCCGGAACGGAACGATGGAGACACTGACACCGACAAAAAAAACTGACTTTTTTAAAAAATTATTTCGCGTTGAAATCGTCAAAATAAACAGCAACTTTTTTGTGGAATTTTTTTGACTGTTTGTTGATTGCTTTTAAAAAGTAAACATGATTATTTGTAACTGTTCAACAGGGACTTAACTAAAATCAATAGAAGAAAGGACTAATAAATGCACAAAAAACCATCAACAAAATGCAGTAAACTTTTCTTTTGAAAAAAAGTTTAAACATTCAATAAACAATTACACAATAACTGTTGAAAGGTGATTTTGATCAGCTTTATCGAAATTGATAATGCCATTGACTCTTTTTCTTCATGTTTAAATGTTGTTATGTGCTCAGAAATGTGTATGAAAATTTGTAAAATGCCTTATGTTATTAAATAATTGCAAAAAAAAGTTTTATAAATTATAACATAGTTAAATAAAAGAAATAACCATCATTTTGCAACATATTACTCTTCTAATAATAATATATTGCATTTTAAATGATAGATTTATTTTAACATCGAGTTGTTACGCACATATTAATAGCTGTATCACAATAAGAAAATTCAGAAGCAACAGAGCATGCATTATTTCCCTGTTTATCAATACAAGGATGTAATGCTACTGTTTTGCAACAAGAGCTTGGGAAACATTGAAATGTATTACCATCACACATATAGTCAGTGGGACATAGTCCATTAACACACGGAACGTATGGTTTACATGATGTTGTTGTTGGGAGTCGTGATGTACTAGCGACTGTTGATGCAGTTGTGGAATTATTTGTCGATAAACTTGTTGAAGGCAAAGTTATATTAATTGTGGTAGTTGTATTTGGAAGAGTTGTCGTAAATGTTGTTGACGGGAGAGATGTTAATGGTGCAGTCGTAGTTTTGCAAGGACATGGTTTATCAGTTGTTGGGGATGGAGTTGTTTGACATGGACATGGGCCACCAGGTCCATTGCCATCTGTATCATTACAGTCATGATGTGGGGGATTATGATGATGTGAAGGAGGAGTTGGTAATGGAGCATCTACACATGTAATTGTACATACCATATTTCGATCATTATTTTCAACATTCTCCAACCATACTCCTGCTTTTACAAATGTATCACCTGAAATCATGATTAAAATTTAAGTTGTAAACAAATATTCTTCCTTTGAAACTCACCGTTCACGGGTACGATAAAAGTAAAAGCAAATAGCGCCAAATAAGAATAACAAACGAAAGCCATTTTCTAAAGCCAATAACTCAATTCAAAAACCTTTTTATACCATATTATATCCTTCCAAAAGCCCATTGTTTAACTAAAAAATTTTCTGGGGGTGGAATTTTTTTTTAAACAAAAAAAAGCAAGTGGATAAAAAATATTATAAAAAAAAAATTAAAGGCTATTATTATTTCACACCATTGTTTGTAACTTTTTAAAGCTACACACAATGGTGCGAAATAATAGCCAAAGAGGAAAAAAGGTGGTCAAACAATCAAACTAAATTTTTCAAAAAAAATCATATGTGCAAATAGTTTTTAATTTTTAAAAAATGCCACAAAAATATATTTTTCAAAAAAAATTTTAAACGGTTTCTATTTTCTTTAAACATAAGGATTCCTAAAAAATTGCAAAAAATTGTTAAATATTTGTAAATCAGTGATACTAAAGCGAAAATCGAAATTCTTTATTTACAGCCATGGGACTACCTATAAGCTATCTTGGCGATTGTTAAAGCATTAACTGAGCAACATATTAATAGAAAAAGATAAATGTTTTCATTTTTCTTAACTTTTGAAAAAAAAAAGCATTCTTACTTTTTTTATTTATTTTACTTGCTAATTGATATTTTCCAGCTATTGAGCGATTCTCTTTAAACGGCTGAAATTGTTAAATGCTTACATCACTGCCTTAAATGTTAAAAAAAGCTTCAACATCTCAAAAAATTTACTCACCCTTTCTGTCAATGCTTTTTAATTTATTGAAGAAAATATGCAATGACTTATCGAACTTATTTAAATACAAACAAGAAGTGAATCACAGTTCTTCTGTTATAATAATAAATTTTTAAGATTATTATCGAATAATTGTCTGTATGTCATTGTCTTTTTGTTTAAAATTGTAACATTTATATTCATTTTATCAATTTTTTCTACAATGGAAACAAAAATTTTGCCAAAATAACAAAAGCAACGATTCCATTACAAAGCTTTATGTTTATTGCAGCATTGCACAAATTCGAATCACAACAATATAGCTCGGCATAAATTCCATTTTGGTCATTTGTTTGTGTGCCTGTTTTCTATAATAGAATTTTTTTATTAAACAGGAATTCCAGTATTTCAAAGAAAAGTATCAACAAAACTTACTCCATATTGATCACATATCTTTAGGTTAGTATTCAAACTGTTAAAATCATTTCCACAACCATACAAAGTTTTTTCAGTTTTATTTGTATTATATTTATAATAAAATTTATAACAGTAATTGCTACCGTAACAATCTTGTTGATTAGTTGATTTACCATCTGCTGAAGTTGTTATTACACATTTTAATGCAGCAGTAGTTTGAAGACAAAAAATGAAATAAAGAATTTGAAGCTTCATCTTACACAAAACAAATACATTCATATGAAAAAAGTTAAAAAAAACTGTATTTATACGCTTCAACAAACAAAGTGTTATTCGTAAAAATGCATAAAAGTATTTAATTGATTATTCAGGTTACCCCGTTGTTTGGAAAAAATGACAAATTCAATTGTAAAAAGTTTTTACGATCAAATTTGACTTGATGAATATCAAAAGCTTTTTGAGGTTTTGCACGTATACCATTATAAAATTAAAGGTGCCACCAGAAGGTGTGCTGCATGTTTGCATTAGAAATTTCTGCTTTTTGATAACTAAATATGTAAAAAATAAAATTGCTGCCGATTAGTTATTTCATAAGTAAACATTCTGCTACAGAAATATCCCTCGAACGCTTTATATTCAAAAATATTTGCAAAGATAATTTTGGCGATATGTGTTTTTCTGACAATCAGTTTTATTCAAACAAAATCCAACAACTTTTTTTGCTTTTATAACATCAATTAATATTTTAATTAGATATGAAAATATCTGAAGAATATTTTAATCAACTTAATCCAAGCTATCAAACTGTTATCAAGGAACTTGAACAAACACTCGATGATAATGTTGATGATGTCAACAAACAAATGGAAGCTATGATGGAATTTTCTTGGAATTATTTAATGCCAAAAGTATATTGGAATATTGTTATGTCGTAATTTCATTTTATTACATATGTATATCCTTTTTTTTATACTTAAAATTTTAGTTATTCACCTCAATTTGTCGATGAAGATCTTGTAGATATATGTGTTGGGAAAGCTTATTATCACTTTTATTACGATATTGAAAGAAATTATCTTGATGATATAAAAGTATTATTTTTTTATTTTAGTTTGCAGAAAAATAAATTTATTTTTCAGAATGATACTTATAAGTTCCGTAAAACACTTAAATTCGCGTTTATTGTCGACTATGATTTTATTAATAGTAATTATAAAACTAAAAATAGTGATCTCTCTTTTCCACATTCTCATCTAAATAAAGTGTATTATGAAATTGAAAGTAAATCACGTAAGATATTACTACTAGTTAGGAGTATACTTGACAAACTATATTTTAGATAAGCCATTACCACAAGAACTTATTGCTGTTTATGAAATAAATAAAAGCTTTTATAAAAAGATTCGTGCTGCCAAAGAAGATGTAGAAGAATGGTTTAAACTTTTATGTGAAGCAGCAGATGCAAATGAAGATCGAGAAATTGTTACACATAATGTTGAATATCGTCTTGGATCAAATTTAATGGATAAAAAATTATGGAAATTATATATTGAATATCTTCAAGAACATGATCCTGATGAAATGTTAGAAGTATATTCAAAGTATTGTCGATTCTTTCTTGATGACGCTGAAATGAAAGAAAAATACAAGCAAGAAGTCGATACATATGGTCGTGCTTATGTTCCATGGAAGAATTTATTTGATTTTGAATTGTCTTATGATGAGCTAAGTAATAGCGAAGATGATGAATTAGATGAAACAGGAGAAAGTGAAGAATCTGATAGTGATGAAAATGCAGACGAAACATCGGATACTGCAGGACCAAGTGCTGCAAAACGTTTGCGTCTTTCTCCTACAAGCTGTGAACAAAGCAACGATATTAATGATGAAGCTCCAGAAACATTTCCTAAAGCAGAAGAGCCAGATGCTGATAAACACAGGAACGAAAGTGAAGATAACGATGATCAAAGCAAGACATCAGAAGGCGAAAAACAAAATCAATTAAAGAGTTTATGTAAAAAATTTTACAATGAATTTCAACTTCAAAATTTCCCATTTAAAAATCCAATTATCTCATATATTTTAAAAACTGCTAATCATGAAGTATTAAAGAAACTACATCAATCATGCAAATATTTTTTTCATAGAAAGCAAATGCCAATTTGTCGTCGACTTGTTTGTACAAGTCATGAAAATAAGAAACCTCAATTTCGTGAAGAAAGTTTGGAACTTACCTGCTTGAATAACTGTGATATAAACGAGTTATTGAATAATACTCATATTACAACATCGTTTGAAGGGCATTTATTTAAATTTGACATACTTTCTAAAATACCTCCACGGCTTTCTCGATGTGATGTAAAATATATTGATATAGGTTGTAATTTGTCTGCAGATCAATTGAAATTTTTAATTCAAAGTGGGAATGTAGTTGTTTTTAAGTGGCGAAATTTGTTTTCGAATACACAAAGATTGGAAGAAATTACTAGATATTTACCAAAAATTGAAGAATTAGAGTATGTTTAAAATAAGAAAAATTTTTTTATAAAATTTTTTAGTGTACGTAGGGTGGAAATAACTTCTCAAACATTCTCAACAATACTCAATCAAACATTTGTGTCAAAAATATATTCTTTAAGCTTATGTCTAATTAAAGGAGATCCATTTAATATTGATGACTTTTTGGAATACTGTAACGTAAGAAATTTTTTTTTGAAAATTATGATAATCAGGAGCTCTCCAATAATTTTTTTCCTCATGAAGTGTTAGTTTGAAGATTGCGTCGCTTAAATGTGCTGGATGTTATCAATATAAAAAAGTAACCAAATGACACATTTTAGTTAGCGCAAGGTAAAGGAAATGTGATTTCTGAACAGCTCCTTTTGTTATACATTATTTACACACTGATTATTCTTTCATTTTAGCGAAATTGTGCTGAATACTTTTATCTACATATGATTTTTAATATATTTTTGCGTGAAACGTTTTGTCCTCAATTATATGAAGAATTGAAGAATTATGTAAAATCGAGAAAACATACAACATTTCGAATTAAATGATTTATATTTCAATACTTTAGCTGCATCCATAAATACTTCATCATCGTGTGCCGCTAACTACTGAAACTGCAATTTCATTAGAAAACTTCATTTTTACCGCAACATAGCATAAATTAGAATCAAAACAATAAAGTTCGGCATGAATTCCGTTTTGATAATTTGTTTGTGTATGCCCGTTATAAAAAATAACTGCAATTAAACGTTTTACATAAAGTTTTTTCTGCACGTTGTAGCTTTTTAAATCATTAAAAAAAAACTTAATCTTTACCTCCGTTATTTTTGTTTTGTTTGTATAAAATGAATCACCAACAAAAATCGTCACTTTTTCTAAATTTAAGGTTCAACTTTTTGAACCCTACTCTAGTGAAGACCATTTTTTTAATTGGACACAAAAAATAAACACACAAAAGTCACAACTTTTTCGTGTTCACTTGCATAAATCTAGTAAATAAAGGGAAATATGTTTTATGTTTGCACGTTAAATTTTTTAAAAATACTTATTTTTTTTTTGCAACAGAAGAACATACACCACATTTTCTTTCTTCTTATAAAAAGGCTAACTGCAAAATTCGCTGCTTGTTGTTTAAATGCTTTTTATTATAATTTTTACATTTTTGATTGGAACTGCTGCAGTTTATTATTTGTAAGTACACTACCCTTGGGCTTCGGTCATCACCATAAGCTTAAAGCTTTTTGTGTTTTAAACAAATCGTGTTCTATCAGATTTTTCATTTGTGCAACTTTGTGTTGCTTTTAAAAAGTTTTTTAAAATCAACATTCTTTTCTCTCTATTTTTCTCTTTATTTCAACTATTTCTTTTTTTAGTATCTGTAAAAATAAAAAATTAGTTTTCAAGCTTTAATTGGGCCGGCACTAAATGACGGGCCTGGTGCTCTTTTCTTTGCTTCTCTAATCAAAGAAGGAAATTTTGGTAGAGGATAATTAGGGACAAAACATTAGCTGCTGAATCCTCGATCTGTGGATTTAATTGATACATGGATATAGCTAATAAATAGCTGACGATACCTATTTTTTTATAAAATGATGAAGCCAATGATTTTCAAAAGGTATAATAGCATGGATAACTTAAATAGTTCATTAATAATACATTTGTAATATCTGAAAAGTGCTCATTTTGCAAAATTTTTGATGTTTTATAACAAAAATAGATATTGTCTGATATTTAGTAGTTATATCCACTCATCTATTGAATCCCAGAGAAAAAGGATATGGCAGCTGATATTTCATTTTTGACATTCTCTTGCTAAGGCGGGTATACTGGTAAAATAGAGAGCCTCAACTCCGGTGTCACCTCTATACCTCTACGGTAAAGCCTCGTCTGTATCGTTTCCCCAGAACAAATGCCAGTATTAAAGCTTACCAATACTACCTTTTTTTTTAATTTTCAGAGTAGCAATATTCAATTCATCTTATTGGAAGCGTCGAGGAATTCCATCTCCTCCAGTAAAAAATCCATTTTTCAATCATTACAATGAAATCATTAATCCAAAAAATCCTGGTTTTTACAAATTTCGAGAATGGACTCAGCAATATGGAAAAGTTTATGGTATTATTGAAGGATGGCAAAAAACCTTGATTATTAGTGACCCAAAAATGATTAATGAAGTGATGGCTAAAAAATTTGAATATTTTCATTCACGAAAGCTTACACCACTTGACTGTAATGTTGATACTGGAAAGAGGGTTCATGTTTTGGTTGCACGAGGAGCAAGATGGAAGCGACTTCGAACAATTACAAATCCATGCTTTACAGTGAATAATTTGAAAAAGGTATGTACGGGCAATAGTTGAAATGTGAGGATGTGCAAATTTGCATATTATTAGCAGTTTTACAGTAATTATATGCTTTCAGATGTTCCCAACCATAGATGACTCATGCAAAGTTTTGGTTTCACATCTTGAAAGAAATGTTGGAAAAACTTTTAATATTCATGCATATTACTTTGAATTATCAATGGATGTCATTTGTCGGATTGCCTTTGGTCAAAAAGGTACCAAGCAATTTAATAATCCGTTGATTGGAGTTGTACAAAATGTTATGCAAATGGTTGGAAATAATATCTTTGAAACAATTGCACATTTGCTACCATTTACTGCTCCTGTTTTAGTAACGATCTTTGAGTTTCTTGGTAATATTGGATTAAATCCTTTGGGGACAATGCTGAATCAACTTCGTGAAACAATTGAAGAACGAAAGATGCAAAGAGTTAGTTCTTTTTTATTAGCACACCGCTTTGACTTTGTCTTAAAGATAGATTTTTCATAACTTGATATAGTAACTTAAATATGTAAATTTCTAAATTGGCATTTAAAATAAAAACTTGCGAAAGCTAAAACACGCTCAAATTTAGACAACAGAAGCAAACCATGATCCAATCGATTTTATTGATTTATTCCTTGATGCTGAAGCTCCATCGGTTCAAGATATTGCCTATGAAAAATCTGGAATGAAAGTTGATAAGAAGTTAACGACAGATGAAATAGTAATGCAATGTTTACTTTTCTTGATTGCTGGATATGATACAACTGGGAATACCCTTGGAACAACGACTTGGCTTCTTGCAAAGCATCCAGAAATTCAAAAGCAGCTAATTGAAGAAATTGATGAAATTTGTCCAAGCGACGAAATTACATATGAACAAATCAATGAGCTGCGACTATGTGATGCAGTAATGAAAGAAGCGCTGAGAATGTTTCCGATTGCTTCGGGGTATGCAGATTTCCCTGTTTACAACTAATTAAAACTATTTGAATATTTATAGCGGTGTTGCCAGGGAATGCATGGAAGCGACAACAATTGGTGACCTCAACATCCAAAAAGGCGAAAGCATTGCTGCCGATGTTTATTCCTTACATTATGATAAAACAATTTGGGGTGAAAATGCTGATGAATTTTGGCCTGAGAGATTTTATGAGTTTAGTGTTGAACAACAAATGTCATATTATCCATTTGGCGGAGGTCCCCGAACTTGCATTGGAATGAGATTGGCAATGTTGGAAGAAAAATTGGCATTAGCAAGAATTTTGAAGAAATATAAATTTGTTGCAACGCCTGAAACTGGTGATATCCTAAAGCTGGAGGGAGTTATAGTTTTACGTCCTAAACATGTCACTGTAAAATTTGAACGCCGTAATTGAATTGAAAAATGCAGTTTTAATTTCTTAAATACATTTCTTTATAACTCTACTATTCGTGTTCTGTGACCTCGATTTCGTCTTAGTTAAAAAGATCACTTTTTCTTATTTTTGGTAAAATTTTTTAAAATAGTTTCTCTTTTCTTATATTTTTGTTGGAATATCTTTTTGGCGGTGATTTTAATGTTGTCTGCTTCCCATTTATGTGTACAGTATTTGTGTTTAATAAAGAAACTATAAAAGCCCTGTAGCCGGTTTAGTTTTTCATAATTATTTGTTCTGTCACGTTTATCAGTGTAAGACAACTAACTGCATAAAGATTTAAAATTATATTTATTTTGCTCTTATAACAAGAGATTGTCCTTTGTTCTTTTTTTGTTTTTCTATTGTTCTTCTATTGTTTTATATTATTTAAATAGCCAATATCTTTTTTTAAAACCTATTAATTAAAAAAAATGTTCATTTTTTGATAAGATCCTCAGAAAATGGATCTATCTAATCACAAAAAAGATAGCATATAAGCTGAGATCTTAAGCTCTGAAAAAGCCCAAAAGAACAAAGGAAAAATAGGTGCGAAGAAATTTTTTTTCGCACTTCTCTTTTTCCTTCACCTTTCTTTCAGGGCTGCCGTGTTTAAAAACAGGTCTCTGGGCCATACCAAATTCTCAAGTAACTTATACATTTATTTTTTGAAAATGCTTATTTAAATTAATGGTTAAATCTTTTTTGTTCTGTTTCTAAGTATGTACTTTTTTAAAACCCATCACTTAAAAGACCACAAATGTTTATGTACAATGTAATAATTTGTAACTGTTTTTAAGAAATAGTTATTTTTAATGGAGCGTTTGTAGTACTAGATTTTTAAATACGGGTTATTTTTTTTGATCAGTTTACATATTTATTTCTTTAAAAAAAATTTAAATGGTAGTATACTCCAACAAAAAATGATATAGTGTCACCTTAAAAATTTTGATTTTATTTAAAAAAAAGTATTGCATTTTGATTCTATGAAAATGATTTGTTAATTGACAATTTTATCTGTTACAACAAATTTTGATCTTCGGTTGTTACTAGTGTCAATTTCCCCTCCGTTCCCCACAGGGACTGGTACTGGGGACATCCCAGTTCCCCGTCCCCGTGACATTTTCATCCCCGGATGAAAATTTATCCCCGGGATTTTTCAAAATCATTATTTTTTACACTTAAATAGGTTACAACAGTAGTATTTGGCGATAACAATAACATTCTCTTTCAACGGATAATAGGAAATTTCAAAACTTTCTTTTATGAATTTCAAAAATTTGTTATTTCCTCGTCCCCGTAAAGGTTAGTCACCCCTCCCCCCTGTTTCCGCGATTTTCGAAATACGGGCGGGGAAATTGGCACTAGTGATTACAAATCACTGAAAATCAACCCTAATTGAAAAAATTCAACTGATTATAAGAGGATTTCTTTCAGCATTTAAAATGTCCACTACAACACTGCTCTCCACTACTACATTTGTACCAACAACTACAACAATGTCAGCATTACGACAAGCAGTGGCATTTTGGTTACCATTTGCTGTTTTTGCACCAAATATTCGTAACACTTCATCTATTTGTGATATATTTATGCTCATTTTCTTCTTTTTTGATTTCATCAAATCTAAACCAAACTATCGAAATAAACCGTATTTTATAATTTTGTCAACTGGTTTTGCCTTACATTTATTTGATCATTTTATGGATTATTTACTTTTTAATGAATTATTTTTATTGGAATTAACTAGAAAAAGTAATGTATATTTTATTATTTATAATTATTATCATTATATGTATATGGTATCATTTTATCCAATCTGGAATGTTACGCTTATTTTAAACAAAGTTACTGCTTTATGGTTCCCGATAAAACATCAATTTGTAAGTGAAATGAAAAAAAGATATTTTTAAGACAATAATTAAAAAGATAACTGGTTGAAGTGCATCATGTGAATTGGCTTAGAACATGTTTTATGTGCTTTCCCAACTAAATAATTGCATTTCTGCCAATGTGATCTACTCTTAAAATACCACTTTCATACATCGATTTCGATTTTCGAAAAACATACTACCCTCACCAGCTAAAACCCGTGCCATAGTCCCTAACCAGCATAACGCATTAACCGCTCATTGTTTTTTTTCTCAAAATTGCCACCATGGCTGCCACAGGTGGCAACTTATGGTGCACAAACAAATCTTTGTTATTTTAAGTTTTTATTAAATTTTTGTTATTTTGAGTGTTTGGGCAAATTAAGTTTTTCAGTGGTTAATGTAGAAATCGTAAAATGGATAATTGAAAACTAACAAAAACTTAATAAAATTTGCCTTCTCAATGCACTGTCGGCCCAGAAAATGTATTTTTTTTTGTTACGACACTTTTTTATCCTCACTGAAAAAAATGTATGAAAATGTCAACTTAACCCTAGTTGAAACAGGGTAAAATTGACCCCTAAATTAGGTGTTTTTAATCACTTATACCTATCAATTAGGAGTAAAATCATACCCATTTAAAACAGGTGTATTATTTGCCCGAATTGTTAGGAGTATAACTGCACCTCCTTTTAGGAGTATTTAATTTTCTATAACGAGAGAGCGCCTCTTGCGCTGTCTGGCGGCACTTTGGACCACGGCTTTACACTTACCTTCTTCTGTTGATATAAAGGCTGATGGGGAATAAAACCTGCAAGCTTTTTCCACATGCTTTTTTAAAGGATACCTCTATAGGTATAATTTCATGGCAGGAAAAAAATGCTCGGTGCCGGTGTCTGGTGCAGCTCAGGTGAAGCTGCACCACTCTGATGCCATAGGTTTTCCGAAACCTAATACTCCTGTATGGGATAGGAGTAAATTTTTGGATATGCTGGGGCTATCTGACCCGAAGCTTGAAATCTAATAGTAAAAGAATTTTCGGAGTTTTAGAGGAATTTTTAATAAATTAATTTTTTTTATTTTCTCCTAAAATAGGTCTAAATATACTCCTATATGTGGGTAAACATTTACTCCTATTTTGGATGAACTATTTACTCCTAAAAAAATAGAAGTGGCCAATTTTTACTGCTTTATTTACTCCTATTTCGGAGTAAATATTACCCTACTTTTTTTTCAGTGCTGATCTTGATTAAAATACACATTTATATTTTTAAATTTAAAAAATTATTTTTTTCAGATTTGGACAAAACATTTTTCCAAATTGTTAGCGCTCATGTTAGGAATACCATTTATAATAATTATACCAATGTTTATCAATGCATGTTTTATTGAAAAAAATTATACGACCTCATATTGTGTTGATCGACAAAAAGACACAAAATTTGTAATAGCACTTTTAACGGATTCTACCGTAATACTATTAACTGCAACAATAATAGCATTACACAAAAAAGCTATCAAAAATTTATCACCAGAAATTGCAAAGATTGAAAAACGAATTATGTATCAGTGTTTGGTCTCTCTAATTCTCTACGGGTTATATCAAGCAACAGTAATGTACACGGACCATCATACATATTTTTTGCCAGCAAATTCATTTGCAACATTTAGAAAAGACAGTGCCGTCAGTATATACATTGCAGAAACATTAAAATTTTATCTTAATTATGGTTCTTATATAATTGATGTTTTTGTATTATTGATTATTTCGAAACAATTTCGAAATGATTTTCTTAATTTTTATACATTTAATTTTTATGAAAAAGCTTTTTTGAAACGTACAAAAAAATTATTTCATAAAAGGATGAGTGTTTGTCATACTTGAGAGCTATTGCAATAAAAATTTATTTGTCTGTTTTTGTCGTTCTGACAATGCATTGATACAATTGTAACAAATCTGAAAGACACCGCAAAATCAGGAATTTTAACAAAAAACATTTTGCCGGTTTTATTATTGTTGTGATTCTATGTTTCTGACAATATACTGTGAATCTTCTATTAGTCTGACAGTATATTGTGAATTATATATTTGTCTTGATTTTTGGAGAAACTGCCATACAACTATTTTTGAATTTCTCGCTTCTCTACTGTATTTTCCCGTTAAGAACGTTCCTACTTCGTTCGAATGTTCGTTCGTTTTGAGTGTGTATTATTTATTTAAAGTCAAAATTTGTTGTAACAGATAAAATTGTCAATTAACAAATCATTTTCATAGAATCAAAATGCAATACTTTTTTTTAAATAAAATCAAAATTTTTAAGGTGACACTATATCATTTTTTGTTGGAGTATACTACCATTTAAATTTTTTTTAAAGAAATAAATATGTAAACTGATCAAAAAAAATAACCCGTATTTAAAAATCTAGTACTACAAACGCTCCATTAAAAATAACTATTTCTTAAAAACAGTTACAAATTATTACATTGTACATAAACATTTGTGGTCTTTTAAGTGATGGGTTTTAAAAAAGTACATACTTAGAAACAGAACAAAAAAGATTTAACCATTAATTTAAATAAGCATTTTCAAAAAATAAATGTATAAGTTACTTGAGAATTTGGTATGGCCCAGAGACCAGAGAGATTAAGTTCAAAAAGAGAATTGAACAACAAAAACGAAGACAGGAAAAAAGTGAGAATAAAAATTTTTTCACACCTCACTTTTTTGTTTCACTTTCCTTTTTTCTATTAGACGGGTCTGCCGTGATACAAATGTTTATGTAACAGCAATCATCTTTTTGGGCACTTTTTTTGCTGTGAAAATCTTGCTAACATTTGTTTTATTTTTTCATATTAATTTGAGAGTTTTGCCGATTTTGTTATTTTTTGCTCTATCACACTGCTTTTGACATGTGATTAATATTTCTTAACTGAAATAAAAAAAAGCATCCATTGTTAGCTTACAGTGCTTAAATCTTGAAATAATTTGTTTTTTCGCTTTTTTTTATAACTAGAATTACAGCTTACATAAAAAATGATCTTTATTAGAATGTCAAAGTTTAAGTTATAATAACTACAAATACATGGACTGGTTGCTTTTTCGCAAAAATGAAACAATAAAGGAATATAACGTTAATTTGTCACATTTTATAAAATAATTGACAATTAAACAGTCGCAAGTAAATAAACAACTTGTTGCAAACACAAACAATAAAAAAATGTGTTGCATTTTTTTAAAACATCTTTCTTTACCTGCAGCAAAAACAAAAGAAAATCATCATTTTTAAAAAATTGTGTCTCTTTTGTGTCAAATATTCCTTTATATAAATACCTTTTTCTTTAGTAAAAAATCAAGTTTTCGTCTTTTTTGCAGTCACTTTGTTTATTTTTTTATCCATACAATGTCACGTAAAGTTGTAATAATTACTGGAAGTTCATCTGGAATTGGACAAGCTACAGCAGTATTATTTGCAAAGAATGGGGCATCTGTAACAATTCATGGTCGATCAGAAGATGGAATAAAAAAGACAAAAGAATTAATCCTTGTAGCCGGTGGTTCAGAAGATAAGATTCATTTTGTTCAAGGAAGTATCACAGATCCAAAAATTCAAAGAGCTTTAATTGATGAAACGGTAAAAAAGTTTGGGAAGCTAGATATTTTGATTAATAATGCTGGCGGAATAAATATGCAAGAAAAGAATCAAAGATCCATGGAATCGCTGGATTATATTTTGGATTTAAATTTAAAAGCGTTAGTTTTATGTTAACTTGCTAGATATTACTTTAAAGGTAACAAATTTGTTTTATTCTAGCCCAATTTCTCTTACCGAACTTGCTATTCCACACCTTGAAAAAACAAAAGGTTGCATTCTAAATGTTTCCAGTATCTCTTCCGAAAAGGGACAATCAATTATTCCATTTTATTCAATTTCAAAAGCTGGCCTTGATCATTTTACTCGAAATTATGCTGCTATATTAGCTCCTCTGGGAATTAGAATTAATAACTTAAATCCTGGGCTAACTGATACACCAGCTCTTTATCAAGGCGGAGATTCTGGGGATCAAATTCAAAAGGTTTGTTCTTATTTTAACATGAAGTAATGAATAATTTGATAATTTTCTTAAGATGAAAAATTTCTATCTAACTCAAATTCCACTTGGTCGTGCTGCAGCTCCAGAAGAAATGGCAGAATTTTTACTTTTTATGGCATCTGAAAAAGCTTCATACCTGACCGGACAAATGATTAAAGTTGATGGAGGATTTTTGATTCATTCACCAACTATGAAATTTGATTAGTTCTTAAAAAATAAAGATTTCAATGTTTGCTTTTTTCTAGGATTTGTTTTTGATTTCTTTTGAAAAATATTCATGAAACATCTATTGTAAAAATGTTTTGAAGTCAACTTTTTCAAATATTAAAGTATTTCTGTTAGCAAAATGAATGTTTTCGTATCTAATTAAAAGCAAATGTTACAAACATTACATCGTTTTTTATATTCAATATTGTGCAAAAGATACCACCTGAGGGGTATTTTTTTCCAAATGATGATTTTTTGTTTTTGTAAAAACTCACTTAAATGTTCATCATCCGATTCTTTTTTTAAACAAAATATTCAAAAAACAAAATCAGCTCCTAAAAGTCAATGTTTTTAAAAATGTTCCCATTTTGCTATAGAAAGCAAAAGAAAATCGCTTCCACAGCAACAACAAAGAGTGCTTTTTTGTGAGAAAAAAAATACTAAAATCTTTTTGTCACTTTCTTTTAATGATATAACTTTATATTTTTAAAATTAACTCCCTTATTTTAGAGAGGCAACAAAAGCAGAAAAAACAAGGCAGCAGTATCTAACCTAAATTTAAACATTTTCATATCAATTTTTTGCTATTTACAAATAGGTCCTACTTTACCATTAAGAAATGATTTAATACAACATCTTTCTGTTATAATAAAAACAGTTTTTAACACCAAATACGAGAGTAGTTCATTCATTTCCAAAGTAACTATATTTAAACAAGGAGCAAAAATCTTATATCATTTCCATTTCATCCCCTGCTAACTTTTTGCTGATTTTTTCTTTCGTTTTAACAGTCTTTCTCTACCTTCTTATCATTATCAAGTTGCTTTTAAAATTATGTCATTAAATTTTTTTTCTTTTTTACGTACGTGACTGCAATCTTTTAAAAGAGTCCTTGCTATCATTTGTATAGAGGGTGCAGCGCTGAAAGAAATTCGTCAAAAAAAATAAACATTGATTCTGCGTTTTTAAGACAAACAGTTCAAAGTCAACATAATTTTTTGTTCTTTGCTTTTTAGCTCTTGATTATTTTTATAACAACAAAGGAGATGAGAATATCTGATAAATATTTTAATCAACTTAATCCAAGCTATCAAGTTGCTGTCAAAGAATTGGAACAAAAGCTTGATGAATATGAAGATAATGACGCCAAATCGACCGAAGTAATGTTAGATTTTTCAACAATGTATTTGATGCCATTGGAATACTGGGATGAAATAAAAGAGTAAGCATTTTTTTAGTAGTAAACTGTAATCTAATATATAAATGTAATTTAAGTAATACTGATAGCGATGAAATATTAAAGAAAAATGCATTAAGAGCATATTATCACTATTTTTTTCATTTTGATTATCTTGACAATCCAAAGGTAATTGATCAAATTTGTTTTCGAAAGTTACACTAATATTGATATTACAGGCTTACCGTTTACATAAAACATTAAATTTTGCAGCTGAGGGAGAAGTGGGCTATAAACCTATCAAGAGCGATTTATCTTTTCCACATTCACATATAAATGAAATATTTTATAAAATTGAAAGTGAATCAAGTAAGTTAAAGCATTGGATTAAACGAGCTTTACATAGCACACATTTCAGATCGAGCTTTACCAAAAGATCTTGTTAAATTATATGAAAGCAACAAAAAATTATATGATGATATTAAAGCGGTTGAAGATGATGTTGAAGAATGGTTTAAACTTTTATGTGCAGCTGCAGATAAAAATCGTGATCAAGAATTTGTTACACATAAAGTAGAATATCGTCTTGGATCAAATTTATTGGATACTAAATTATGGAAATTATATATTGAATATTTAAGAGAACATGATCCTGCTGAAATGTTACAGGTATATTCAAAGTACTGTCGATTCTTCCTTAATGATGCTGAAATGAAAGAAAGATATAAGCAAGAAGTAAAAAAATATGGTCCTGTTTATGTTCCATGGAAGAAGGCTTTTGATTTTGAGCATGAAAAAGCCGATGGTGTAGAAAACGAAAATGAAATCAAAGATAAAGAATTTACTGATGTAAACGAATTAAGCGATGAAAAGGAAACTGAAAATCAGAGATCGAATGAAGACAAAAGCCGTGGCAGCGAAGTTTCTAGTGTAGAAGGTTCAAGTGCTCCAAAACGCTTTAAACCATCCCAACTGGAAAATGAAGATCAAAACAATGTAAAAAGCAATAATTCAGAACGTGCAAAAACTATAAAAAGTGCATCTCAAAGTATCGATATATCTTTGTTGTGTAAAAATTTTTACGAAACTTTTCAACTCCAAAACTTTGCTTTCAAAAAACCAATAATCTCATGCATTCTTGAAAAGGCTAATGTCCTTGTCTTAAAAAAGTTGCATCAATCATGTAAATATTTTTATGATAGAAAAAGAACGCCTCTTTGTCATCGACTATTATCCTTTGATAAGAAAACTCAGTTTTCTGAAGAAAGCCTTCTATTGAACTACAACACTTTTGATTTAAATGAAATATTGAAAGAAACTATTGTTACTACAACATTTAATGCACAAAATATCCCCGCAAATTTTTGTTCTTCAGTTATATCTAAATTGTATCGTTGTGATGCCAAATATATTTATATCGAATGTAATTTATCTGTTAGTGAAATGAAATTTTTACTTGAAAGTCGAAATGCTATTATTTTTCATTGGTGGAATTCGAATGATAATACAAATGCTCCAAAGCTAGAAGATATTACTCAGTATTTACCTAAAATAGAAGATTTGGAGTAGGTTTATTTTTACTGCTCTTTCTACAGAAATTGAATCAGAGGAAGAAATTTGACGGAGGGAGTGGGAGTTCAAAAATTCAGCTTTTTTGCTGACATCAGATTAGGACAATCCCTATGCTCCATTTTTCGAATTATTCGTTAAAGCATCACCTCTAAAGCTTCTTTAAAGATAATATTTTATTTTAGAATAGTTTCTGTTATAGCAACTTCCCAAACATTTGCAACAATATCGAATCAAAAATTTTTATCAAAAATTTATTCGCTATATTTGCATGAAATTCATGGAGAAGCTTTTAACGTTGATGATTTGTGGAATATTGTAAAGTAAGATTTTTTGTTTTAGGGTGATTTCGGAAAGTCAAGTTTCTTTCTTTTCCTTTTTGAAAGACTTTTTTGTACCAAATTGTAAATATTTTCATCTGATGCGGCAATCTTTGCCGCATCAGATCCCCTTTCTTTTTGCTCTTGGGAAACATAATTACGTTTTAAAGTTTTAACTACGTTCTTTAAGCAAAACCGTGAGGAATACTTTAAGTTGAATATGGAATTTGAACAAAGCTTTCCTGACCGTGATGTGTTTGTTACAAATATAAATGAAAGAGTTGAATCTGAAATTCCTCAGAAAAATGCAGATATCTTCATTGATTGATTCTACCACAATTATCTTCAAACATATTTTTTATTGTATGCAATGCTTTGATTTGTGTTTTTTTTTGCTTTTACAAAGTTTTAAAAATAAATTATTGTATTGTGAGATTTTTAAAGCGCAAATGTTTTCTGTACGCTGCATTTGAAATAACATTTGTTACAATTTCTACAATCCATATTCGAGCATAAATTATATTTTTTTCACACTTGGTTGTGCTGGAACACCAGAAGAAATGGCAGAATTTCTACTTTTTATGTCGTATAAAAAATCTTCATACATGACCGGACAAATGACTAATGTTGATGGAAGATTTTTAATTCATTCGCCAACAATGAAATTAAATTTATTAAGGTTTTAATGTTTGCTTTTTTTATATGATTTCTTCTGATTGTATTTTATTTTGAACGTGTTTTTGGGTTGATATGTTCATCATCCGTCTATTACAAAACATTCAAACAAAAACATCTCAAAAAAAGTTATTGCTTTAAAAAATTTTTTTTTCTGCTGTTAAAAGTAAAAAGTGGTTTCCACAGAATTGCTTTACTTTTGCAAAATAAAGATACTACAAAAAATCATCGTTTTCTTTTTATTGATAAAAGTTTTTTTGTCATAAACACACAAAAATTTAAATTTCTTTATTTTTTGCGAAGCAGTAAAAACAGAAAAGAAAAATCTACAACAGTACTAAATTTTAACATTTTTGTGGATTACAAACATGTTGTTTTTTACCAAGTTGAAGAGATTTAATACCATTAGCATCTTTAAATACTTTTGCAGATACATTATATTGTTTTTTATTGCTACATGGATTACATTGATAAAAGCCAACTCTTGCTAGACATAATTTGTCAGCAGATTCTTTTGTTTCTGACGTGAAAATAGCCAAATACTTTTCTTTTTCCCCATTTGGGCCTCGAAAAAACAAAAAATCGCCTTGTAACATTACTTTACTTTGTGCATATTTTTTTGCATCTAATTTTTGTGGTTTACAAATATGTTTGTTTGCACCACATTTAACATATTTCTGACCATTTTGTTTTTCAATAACTCTTGCGAGCACTTGCAGTTTCTTGCTTCTGCATCTAATACAGACACAAAGAAAGATCATACTTACTATGATCTTCTTTATGTCAATTTTAGCGCCATTTTTTTTTCTTCAATGTTTCAAATATTCTTTAGCGGAAATTTTTTTAAGTCTGTTGTGTTATTCATTAAAAATTACTCATCGAAAAGGCGACCATCTAGATAATTGAAAAAAAAGGGTTTGTTTTGATTTTCTTTCCATAAATAAAATTTAGCACTGTCTATTCATTTTTTTTTCCCCTGCTTGACATTTAAAAATATTTGTTAGATTACTTTTGGTGTTATGTGTTTTGTTGACAATCTGTTTTGCTAAAGAAATTTTATTAGCTCTTGATTTTTTTGTTATTGATAAAGTAAGTATGAGAATATCTGATAAATATTTTAATCAGCTTAATCCAAGCTATCAGAAGGTAATTAAAGAACTTGAACAAAAGCTTGAAAAATATGAAGGTGATGAAGCGAAATCGGTGGAAGTAATGTTAGATTTTTCAACAATGTATTTGATGCCATCGGAATACTGGGATGATATAGGAGAGTAAGCATTATTTTTACTAGTAAATTGTTATCTAATATGTAAATGTAATTTAAGGGTTTTTGATAATGAAGAAAAATTAAAACAAAATGTACTGAAAGCATATTATCACTGTTATTTTGATTATTTTTATCTTGAAAATCCAAAGGTAAGTAAAGAAATTCCAGAGGTTACACTAATATTAATATTGCAGAACAAAGCTTACAGTTTGCACAAAACATTAAATTTTGCAGCTGATTGGAAAATGGACGATCCTGTTGAAGACTATAATCCTAATAAGAGCGATTTATCTTTTCCTCATTCACATTTAAATAAAGTGTTTTATAAAATTGAAAGTGAATCAAGTAAGAGATAGTTAAAAGGATAGTTTTATAACTTACGGTTTCAGATCGACCATTGTCAAAAGAATTGTTTGCTGTATATGAAATGAATAAAAGATATTATGAAAAAATTCGAGCTGCTAAAAATGATGTAGATCATTGGTTTAAGCTTTTATGTGAAGCTGCAGATGCTAATAATGATGAAGACTTTATTCGCCATAATGTGGAATACCGTCTAGGATCGAATTTATTGAATACTAAATTATGGAAATTATATATTGAATATTTAAGAGAACATGATCCTGCTGAAATGATACAAGTTTATTCAAAGTACTGTAGATTCTTCCTTGATGATGTGGAAATGAAAGAAAAATATAAGCAAGAAGTTGAAAAATATGGTCCAGTTTATGTTCCATGGAAAAATTTGTTTGATTTTGAATCAAAAAAAGTCGGCGGTGGAAAAGAAAAAATTGAAGTCAAAGGTGAAGAATTAGATAAAAATGAAACTGGAAATGAGCAATCGAATGAAGATGAAAGTGATAGTCATGAAAGCGAAAGTGAAGCTGCAAATTTAGAAGGTCCAAGTGCTCCAAAACGCTTTAAACCATCACATGCAGAAGAAGAAGATCAAATTTGTAATAGTGAACCTGCTGATACTGTAATTTGTGCATCTAAAAGTATCGATATATCTGCTTTGTGTAAAAATTTTTATGATACTTTTAAACCTCAAAATTTCTCTTTCAAAAAACCAATCATGTCTTACATTCTTGAAAATGCTAATACCACTGTACTAAAAAAGCTCCACCAATCCTGCAAATATTTTTTTGATAGAAGCCAAACACCTAATTGTCATCGACTATTATGCTCTTATGAGAAAACTCAATTTTGTGAAGAAAGCCTAGAATTTACCTACAAGACCAATGACGTTGTTTTAAACGGATTACTAAAAGATACTATTATTACAACAACATTTGATGCCAGCAGTATCTCAAGTGATTTGTTTTCTTCAGTTATCTCTAAATTACATCGATGTGATGCTAAATATATTTTTATTAGATGCAGTATAACTGCTGATGAAATGAAATTTTTGCTTGAAAGTAGAAATGCTATTATTTTTCATTGGTGGAGTTCGGAAGATAATACTAATGTTACAAAGCTAGAAGAAATTACTCAGTATTTACCTAAAATAGAAGATTTAGAGTATGTTTAATTTTTTCTGCTCTTTCTGCAGCACTTCAGCAAATAATACGACCTTTACCTACTTTTTTTCCCATTAAAAAACAAAAGGTTGTTAATCTTTGTTAGAAATTTGCAACAGTTTCCACTGTTGTTGAATTTCTGCGGAAGATGAACAATATATTACACCTGCTTTACTATTTTTCGAATAATTCGTTAAAGCATCATCCCTAATGTTGCTTTATTGATATTTTTTTATTTTAGCATAATATCTGTCGAAGTAACTTCCCAAACATTTGCTAAATTGTTGAATCAAGAATTTTTATCAAAAATTTATTCTTTAACTTTGCGTGAAATTCAAGGAGAAGCTTTTAATGTTGATGATTTTTTGGACTATTGTAAAGTAAGATTTTTTGTTTTATGGCGGGTACTTTCTTTCCCTCTTTGCAAGACTTCTCTGTACCAATATGATCTGATGCGGCAATTTTGATTACTCTTTTTAACTTGAGTTCTGGATAGCTTACAATACAGCATTAAAAACCTTTTTTTAGCAATACCGTGCTGAATACTTTAAGTTGAATATGGAATTCGAAGAAAATTTTCCTGATCGTGATACGTTTGTTACACATATAAATGCAAGAGTTGAATCTGAAATTGATCAAAAAAATGCAGATATCTACATTGATTGATTTTATCAGTATCGTCTACAAACATGTGTGCGAAACGAAACGTTGTTTCAAGTTTTGTTTATCTTCAAAAACAGTTCTTGTTTTGTTTTTGTCATTCAAAGTTTTGAAAATAAATTAACGTTTTTGAGTTTCTTTGTAAAGTTGAAATGTCTTTTTTTAAATTTTTCTAAGAGCTACATTGCACTTCACCACAAAAGTTAAAAAATAATAAAAATTCTTATCATTTCTTATGCTTTTTACTCATGAAGTTTTTTAAACTGCCAGCCATTTGCTTATTTTATTTCTATGCTTTTAACTGATGTTTGATTTCTTTTATATAAATAGTATTTTTTTATTTTTAACAAAGAAGAAAGCATGAAAAAAGCTGCACTTATGGCCCTTGTTTACACTTTTTTCAGCTTTTTTAATTTATAAAAATTTTCTTATACTATTTTGGCATCACGCGTTTTGTTGACAATTATTTTTGATGAAGAAAAGTTCTTAAAATATTTTGTTCTGGATAATTTCTCAAAAATGGAGATGAGAATATCTGATAAATATTTTAATCAGCTTAATCCCAGCTATCAGAAAGTAATTAAAGAACTGGAACAAAAGCTTAATGAATATGAAGATGATGAAGCGAAATCCTTGGAAGCAATGTTGGAATTTGCATCAATGTATTTAATGCCAGTAAAATATTGGAGTGATGTAGCATTGTAATCTTTGTTATTTGTATATTTTTAATGCTAACGCATTTAAATTTCAGATATTCGTCTAATATTGATGAAATGCTATATATGAATTCGAAGAAATTGTACGAAAATGCGAAAAGAGCATATTATCATTTTTATTATGATGTTCAAAGAAATGATCTTGCAAATCCAGAGGTAGAAAGTTAATTTGTTTTATTACAACGCACTTTAATTATCATTACAGGAAGATACTTACACAATGCATAAAACCTTAAATTTCACTTTTTCCTGGGAAATGGATGATGATCAAGATGAATATAAGCCGGATGAGAGTGATTTTTGCTTTCCTCATTCACATTTAAATAAAGTATTTTATAAAATTGAAAGTGAATCAAGTAAGAGATAGTTAAAAGGATAGTTTTATAACTTACGGTTTCAGATCGACCATTGTCAAAAGAATTGTTTGCTGTATATGAAATGAATAAAAGATATTATGAAAAAATTCGAGCTGCTAAAAATGATGTAGATCATTGGTTTAAGCTTTTATGTAAAGCTGCAGATGCTAATAATGATGAAGACTTTATTCGCCATAATGTGGAATACCGTCTAGGATCGAATTTATTGGATACAAAATTATGGAAACTATACATTGAATATTTAAGAGAACGTGATCCTGCTGAAATGTTACAAGTATATTCAAAGTACTGTCGATTCTTTCTTGATGATTCTGAAATGAAAGAAAGATATAAGCAAGAAGTAGAAAAATATGGTCCTGTTTATGTTCCATGGAAAAATTTGTTTGATTTTGAATTGCATATAGTCGAAGAAGATAATAGTGAAAAAGAATCAAATGATGATAAATTAGCTGATGAAGAGGAAAAAGAAAGTCAGCAATTAAAAGAAAATGAAAGCAACAACTGCGAAAGTAAAGCTTCCAATGTTGAAGGCCCAAGTGCTCCAAAACGTTTTAAGCCATCACAAGCAGGAAATGAAGATCAAAGTAATGATAAAAGCGATAAACCAACTGATACAGTATCAAGTACATCTGGAAGCATTGATATATCTTTGTTGTGTACAAATTTTTATGATAATTTTCAACCTCAAAGTTTCTCTTTCAAAAAACCATTCATTTCTTATATTCTTGAAAATTCTAATCCCACTGTACTAAGAAAGCTCCATCAATCATGTAAATATTTCTTTGATAGAAGACAAACACCAATTTGTCATCGAATTCGTTGCACAAATTGGAGAAGTGATAGGACTTACTTTCGCGAAGAAAGTCTTGAACTTGCTTACATAAAAGATTACGACTTAAGGCAAATATTGAAAAATACTCATATTACAACAATGTTCGATATTCGCCATGTTACTCCCAGTTTAACTTCACAAATAATCTTAAGGCTATCTCGATGTGATGCAAAATATATTTATATTAATTGTAATTTAACAGACGAAGAAATGAAATTTTTATTTCAAAGTGGAAATACTGTTATTCTTCATTGGCGAAATTGGGCTGCTAATGTGCAACCAAGGAAGTTGGAAGAAATTACTCAGTATTTACCAAAAATAGAAGAATTACAGTAAGTATATTATATTTCTAATTTTATGCCACATACATATTACTTAAAAATACATGTTTTTTAATGTTTAAGGTTAGCTCCAGTTGCAGTAACGTCTCAAACATTTGCTACATTGTTCAATCAAGAATATTTATCTACAATTTATTCTTTAGGCTTACTTGAAATTGAAGGTAATGCTTTCAATGTTGATGAATTTTTGGAATATTGTAAAGTAAGATTTTTTTGTTTTGTTTAAGGGATTTTTCAGAAATGGCGTTATTAGTTATCCCTATTTTTTAAACTTTTCCTTATCATATCATTTCTGTTCTGTAATATATTGCCACTTTTAAAAGCATTGCGCTCTTTTTGCTTTTCCCTTTTTTTTAGCTTTTGGAAAAGGATATTTCTTGACAGATTACAATAACTTATATAAACATTTTTTTTTAGCAAAACCGTGCTGAATATTTTAAGCTTAAGATGCGTTTTTGTCACACATTTCCTGATCGCGATGTGTTCGTTAAAAATTTACAGAAAAGAATGTTATTGGAACATCATATTCATCATAGACATACAGATGTTTCTTTTTCTTGATTTACCTAACAAACATATATTTTTCCATTGCTGAAGAATATGTTGAAAAAAAAAACTATCTGTTTGTGTTTTTTTTGTTATTTTCAAATTACTGGCTTTGATTTTGTTTTTGAAAATTTTAAGAATAAACTATTGTATTGTGAAGACTCTAAATCTGTCAATATTTTGTTATACACAAAATTTGTAATATCTTTTACTATATGTTTAAAAAAATTAAAGTATTACACAAAAATATTCTCATTTTTACAGAATTTATTATTTTAAAACTTTTTTGACTTTTAAATCATAAATTTTTAAGTAACATGTTTCAGCTGTTCGTAATTACCGTATACTTCATTTTTTTAAGGAATTTGATATCTTTGTTATACCCCGTTTTTGTTATATATCGTTTGAAAATATCCGATTATTTGAGGTCTAACAGTTGGTACTACAAAACTATATCTGAAACAACTTTCAAAAAACACTATTAGCTTTGTTTTAACACATGTCATTTATTTTTCAGCGTTTCATATTAATTCTTCTCATCCTCCAAACATGCGAATATCAGACGAATATTTCAATCAGCTTAATCCAAGTTATCAAAATGTTATCAGAGATCTCGAAGAAAAGCTTGGAAAATATTTTGAGGATGGTGATAGTTATTGTAACAGAAAACAGATAAAAGTATTGTTAGCATTTGCTTCACGTTATTTAATTCCAAAAGAATATTTGAAACAAATAGTTGGGCAAGTATTTTATTTTTTTCCCTTTATCTTTGAATCTTTTAGATTCTTTGAGGATGCTGAGGATACTTCTTTGATATCAAAAATGGCCGGGAAAGCGTATTATCAATTTTATTTTGACAAAAGTTTACCTCATGTAGATAAATATCTAAAAGCTCGAAAAGTATTTTTTATCATGAGGTTTTTTAGTATAATATAATAGCGATTTTGCAGCGTACAACGGACTCATTAATATTCAAAAACTTAAACTTTATTTATATAGTAGAAGTGGATAATTGGCCACTAGAATATCCATCAGAGCCATATTCCCTGAAAGAAAATGATTTATCATTTCCTCATTCACACTTAAATCAGTATTTTAATTTATTTGAAAGTCAATCGAGCAAGCTTTTTTTATATATTCCAATATTCAGCTATACTGTTGAAATTTTTCAGATCGACCATTATCAAGAGAATTCATTGCTATTTATCAAATGAATAAAAGCTATTATAATAAAATTCGTGCTGTAGAAAATGATGTTGAAGAATGGTTTAAGCTTCTATGTAAAGCTGCAGATGCAAATAATGACCAAGAAATCGTTACACATAATGTGGAATACCGTCTTGGATCAAATTTATTGGATGTAAAATTATGGAAGCGTTATATGGAATATTTAAGAGAACGTGATCCTGCTGAAATGTTACAAGTATATTCAAAGTACTGTAGATTCTTTCTTGATGATGCTGAAATGAAAGAAAGATATAAGCAAGAAGTAGAAAAATATGGTCCTGTTTATGTTCCATGGAAGAATTTATTTGATTTTGAAACTAAAAAAGCAGGTAAAGATGACAATGACGATGAAGCAGTGGATAGAAAAAAATCAAAATTAAGTCTCCTTGGGAATCTTTATGGAGTCAAAAAATCACTAAAAACTCAATTATCTGATGACCAAAAAAACGAAGTTCGAGATCCAGAAATCATAAAACTTTGTAAGAAATTTTTCGACAACTATCATCGTCAAGTTTTCCCCTTCAAAGGTCCGCTAATGACATATATTATGAAAAATGCGAATTCTTTGATTCTCAAAAAATTACATCATTCTTGTAAATATTTTTTTGCTCGAAATCCCTTCCCCATTTGTCATCGCTTAGCTTATGTTCGCGGAAAAACAAAGTTTTGTGAAGAAAGCTTACAAATCGGAAACGATGATGAATGCTTGAAAGTATTACAAAATGCATGCATTAGTACAACATTTGATGCAACCAGAATCTGTGCCCTGAAGACATCTTCAATAATTTCAAAGCTATATCGATGTGATGCCAAACATATTTTTATTGAATGTAAATTGGAATTTAATGAATTAAAATTTTTAATTCAAAGTGGAAATGTTGTTGTTTTTAAATGGACAAGAGATATGGATCGCGATGAAAGACTTCATTATGTACTTAAGAAGCTCCGAGAAACTGACAATTTCGTACAGCCACCACCACTAGAATATGATGTTAATTGTGATTTGGAAGATATTGTTCAATATTTACCAAAAATTGAAAAGTTGGAGTAAGTTTATTTCTTTTTTTAAAGAAAAAACTTTAATTTTCTATGGCGTCACAAAGTTAAGCATTCTGTGGACTTAACTATTTTATACCCATTCCCTATCAAGCCCAAGTAGTAATGGGCTTAGAAGGCCATCTACCGTGTTTTAGCACAGTTAATTCTTCCTATGTTTTCAGGATCTCTTATGTCCGTGTAACATCTCAAACTTTTGCAAAGCTATTACACCAAAACTTTACATCAAAGATTTATTGGTTAAAGTTGCATGAAATTCAAGGTGAACAATTTGATAATGATGACTTTTTGGAATTTTGTATTGTAAGATTTTTTATGTTATTTTCGCATTTCAAAAAAAACTTTTCAGAAAAACAGAGCAAGATGTTTCACCTTGGATTTACATTTTGATCAAGCCTTTTCAAATCATTCCTTTGTTGAGGAATTAAAAGAGAAATTGAAAAATTATCAAAAGTCTGTCAAAGATACTACAATTCAAATTTAAATTTATTATTTACTTTAATTGAATTTATTTATGTTTGAGTTATGTTAACTCTGTTTTACACAAAAACAAATAAATATCAGTTCTTAAAGAATATAGATCAATTAAAAAAATAGATTATGAGAAAAACATCATAATTGCATTTAATAATAAACAAAGTTTTTATAAATTATTTTAAATCTTTAAGGGAGGAAGCTTATGAGAAGGAGGAGAAGATTTTTCAGTAAGAGTTGTTGGAATTCCATCTGAATGTGATGCAGACGAGGAGGAATCATGAATCTTTTTATTGAAACATCGGCCAAAAATATAAATTCGGCAATGCTTAATCATCATAATTGTTCCAACCAAACATATCATACTTTGAAGAATAATTAATATATGAAATATAAAACCTAATACAGGATATTCTATTTCAAAAAGAATTAAAAGAGCAATTCCCATGTATGGTATTGTAAACATTGAAATTAATACAAAAGTTCGAAATACAAATGTATGGTATAAATTTCGTTCAAGTCGGTGCAAAACAAAATGCTTTGCAATAAATCTTTCCATATTATCAAGACCTTAAGGTGTTACTGTAAAACAAAATTCTGTTGTATTATTATTACGTCTCAAAATTAAAAATTTCAGCGAATTCGGAATGCTACAAACTATCATTATTCTCCAAAAACAGCATCGCCTTTATATTATTTTCAAAACTATTTGAAAATTGGTAATAGTAAAAATAAAAAACAATCCCAATCATTATTATTCTTGCACTAATATTTGATTATGCTGAAATGTTCTCTAGCAAAACAAGTGACAAATAACTTTTTCTTTGGATTTGCATTTTGATCGTGTTTTTTCAAATCGTTTCTTTGTTGATTAATTAGAGAAAAAATTGAAAAACTATCAAAAATCTATCGTCAAAGAAACTAAAATTAAAACGAAACCGTGAAAAAATAGGTGTCCTATAAAATTGTCTAACCCCTTTTTCAACAAAGAAAAGATATAAGCATTTTCCCAATTGGTCTATTTGAGAATGTGTTTGTCTGTCTGTTTGTCTGTTACATTTTGGATTTGACATGTTGTGTTTAGTATTAAAATGTTGAAAATGTGATGAGGATAATGAAATGAATGGTCCGGTCTTCCGGAACGCTCCGGAAAGTGATGATTAGGGCCTTTAAAGATGGGATCTAAAAAAGAATGAAAGGAATGATGCAAATTTTTGGGGAATAAAAAATGTTAGTGAAAATGAATGTTGATAAAGAATGCAACGGAAGATGAATGCAAAAGATTTGCATGAGATTGAATAATGGTAGCGTAGAGTTTGTTGAAGGTTGTCATGAAATAGAACCACTTTTGCATGGGATTTATAGGAAAGGTTTGAGCGAGAAATAATATGTTGACTTTCGAAACCCGGCTTTAGCCGGGGTTTCGCTTGTCCTCCCTAATAATTGAGAATGTGTTTGTCTGTTTGTTTGTGGAAGGTGCAACATGTTTCTGACATGTATTGTTTAGTATCATTGGAATGAAGATTTGTCGGTGATAATGAAAGTGACGGCCTGATCTTCCGGAACGTCCCGGAAAGTCATGTTTAGGGCCTCTGAAGATGAGATCCAAAAAAGAATGAAATGAATGATGCTAATTTTTGGGGAATAAAAAATGTTAGTGAAAATGAATGTTGATAAAGAATGCAACGGAAGATGAATGCAAAAGATTTGCATGAGATTGAAAAATGATAGCGTAGAGTTTGTTGAAGGTTGTCATGAAATAGAACCACTTTTGCATGGGATTTATAGGAAAGGTTTGAGCAAGAAATAATGTGTTGACTTTCGAAACCCGGCTTTAGCCGGGGTTTCGCTTGTCCCCCTGTACTAATTGAGAATATGTGTGTCTGTTACATCATTGAATTGCCATGTCGTGTTTGGTGTTAAAATGTTGGAAATGTGATGAGGATAATAAAATGAATAGTCCGATGCTCCGGAGGCGCCCGGAAAGTAGTGATTAGAGCCTTCAAAGATGAGATCCAAAGAGAATGAAGAAAAATTATGTTAATTTTTGGGGAATAAAAAAATGTGAGTAAAAATGAATGCAAATGAATGGTGAAAGAAGAATGCAATGAAAGAGGAACGCAACAGATTTGCATAGGATTGCTGTCCTCCAACTAAAAGGAGAATGTTACGCTTTCCGCTTTCCGTAACATTTTATTATTCATTCACAATCACAAAAAAAAGGAATGCAAAGGAGAAATTTGCATGAGACAAAAGCAATGCTTCTGAAAGGAGTAACAAATCTTTGGTGGACCACCCCGAAGGGGTGGGTCACCGCTAGTGTTATTTATTGCAAAACAATGGAATAAAAATTTTTCCACAAAGTTGTTGTCAAAATTGAAAATGTACTACCTGGCGGCCGTTGGCCGCCCTTTGCATTTGTCTGCTTATTCAAGGCGTACCTTATTAAATAGTTTTGACTTTGTTGGGAATGCAGTTTATACTGTAAAGATCAGTGGTGTATAAGAATAACCTGGCGGCCGCAGGCCGCCCTTTGTAAAATTGCTAATTTGTTTAGTTCTCACAAACAGCTGGGTAAACATCTGGGCAGAAGTGCCTGGCAGCCGTATAGAATGCATTGAAAAAAGGAATGCAAAAGATTTGCATGAGATTGCTACCATTTTGTCTTTCATTGCAAAATGACGGAGGGAAAAAGAGGTTGTTGAATCTGTTGTTAAAATTGATGCTAAAACTTTGTTACTTGGCGGCCGCAGGCCGCCTTCTGTCAAATTGCTGGCTTATAGTAACAGGTGTATGAGATTTGATGTTGTTGAAAATACATTTAGTTTATATTGTTAAGGTAAGGAAAAAGTACCTGGCGGCCGCAGGCCGCCTTTTGTAATAATGCTGCTCTAACTATAAATTTAAAAAGCAGTGCCGTTTTTATCTTCCATAAAGATCTAAATAGTTAAAGTTGGTTATAAAAAGGAGATACTAAATAGGACTGGAATGCCAATGATAAAATTGCTGTGAAAAAGTGTGTAATCCATGAAATTAATTAGCATAAAAATGTGAAAAAAAACATGGAGAAGGTTTTTTTACACAAATGCCAAAACCTATGTAACCTTTTGACAACAAGTTTGTAAATTCCTATGCTTATTCCTTTGCTTACAAGAACCCGCTTTAGCGGGTTCGACCCTTGTCCCCCTTTGTTTATTTGAGAATGTGTCTGTTTGTCCGTTGTCACATCTCTGAATGGACATGTTATGTTTGGTGTTAAAATGTTGGAAATATAATGAGGATAATGAATTGAATAGTCCGATGCTCCGGAGGCGCCCGGAACTTTGAGTTTTGGGGCTTTGAAAGTGAGATCCAATAAAGAATGAAAAAGTTAATGCAAATTTTTGGAAAATGAAAAAATGTGAGTTGAAAAATGAAGAAAATGGAATGCAATGAAAGATGAAAAAAAAAGATTTGCATGAGACTGCTATCATTTTGCCTTTCATTGCAAAATGACGGAGGAAAAAAGAGTTTGTTGAACTGGTGCTCAAACATTGTTACCTGGCGGCCGCAGGCCGCCCTTTGTAAAATTGATAATTTGTTTAGCTCTTACAAATGTGGTAAACAGCTGGGCAGAAATACCTGGCGGCCGCAGGCCGCCTTTTGAAGATAATAGTGAGAAAAATTTAATAAAACAATTGTAAGCGTTTGGTAAACGTTTGTAAATCGCTATGCCTATTCCTTTGCCAACAAGAACCCGCTTTAGCGGGTTCGACCCTAGTCCCAATTGGTCTATTTGAGAATGTGTCTGTCTGTCTGTCTGTTACATCTGCGAGCGGAGTTGTGGTGTTTGGTGTTAAAATGTTGGAAATGTGATGGGGATGATGAAAAAATTTACCGCAGGTCTCGGAGGTGCTCATTTTAAAAAGTTATGGCCATTTAAAAGTGAGATCCAAAAAAGAATGAAAAAATGCATGCTAATTTTTGGGGAATAAAAAATGTTAGTGAAAATGAGAAAAAAAGAAAATGAGTGTGATGAAAAAAACAATTTGCATGAGATTTATAGGGAAAGGTTGACTGAGAAATAATGTGTTGACTTTCGAAACCCGGCTTTAGCCGGGGTTTCGCTTGTCCCCTTTGCCTAATTGAGAATGTGTTTGTTTGTTTGTCTGTCACATCTTTGAATTGCTATGTTATGCTTGGTCTTAAAATGTTGGAAATGTGATGCTGATAATGACCTGAATAGTCCGATGCTCCGGAGGCGCCCGGAACTTTGACTTTTAGGGCTTTGAAAGTGAGATCCAAAGGAGAATGAAAAAGTTAATGCAAATTTTTGGGGAATAAAAAATGTTAGTGAAAATGAAAGGAAATGAAGGTTGGAAAGAGAATGCGATGGACGAAGAATGCAAAAGATTTGCATGCTATCATTTTGTCTTTCACTGCAAAATGACGGAGGAAAAAAGAGTTTGTTGAATTTGTTGTCAAAACTGGTGCTCAAACATTGTTACCTGGCGGCCGCAGGCCGCCCTTTGTTTTAACTTAAAAGGTGCTGGATTATAATATCAGGCGCATGCGATTTGATGTTGTCGGAAATGCATTTAGTTTATATTGTAAAGCTTAATAGTAAGGAAGAAGTACCTGGCGGCCGCAGGCCGCCTTTTGTAATAATGATGCGTTAATTATAACTTTTAATAGCAGTGCCGTTTTTATCTTCCACAAGGATGTGAATAGTTAGGGTTGTTTATGAAAAGGAGATTCTAAATAGGTTTGGAATGCCAATGGTAAAATTGCTGTGAAAAAGTGTGTAATCCATGAAATTAGGAATGAAATAGATTTGCATAAGATTGCAATCATTTTGTCTTTCATTGCAAAATGACGGAGGAAAAAAGAGGTTGTTGAATCTGTTGTCAACATCAGTGCTAAGGTACCTGGCGGCCGCAGGCCGCCCTTTGTAAAAAGTGGTAAAGAGCTGGGCAGAAATGATTGGCGGCCGTAGGCCGCACTTTGAACATAGTGTTGAAAAAAATTGATAAAACAATTGTAAACGTTTGGTAAACGTTTGTTCATTCCTGTGCTTATTTCTTTGTTAACAAGAACCCGCTTTAGCGGGTTCGACCCTTGTCCCCCCTTTGCTAATTGAGAATGTGTCTGTCTGTGGATTGTGCAACATGTTTTTGACATATGTTGTTTGGTATTGATAGAATGGGAATGTGATGAGGATGATGAAAATGAGGTAAACGTTCACCGGAACGTCCCGGAAAGTGATGATCAGAGCCTTTGAAAGTGAGATCCAAAAAAGAATGAAAAAGTTAATGCAAATTTTTGGGGAATAAAAAATGTTAGTGAAAATGAAAGGAAATGAGTGTGATGAAAAAAGAGAATAAAAACAATTTGCATGAGATTTATAGAAACGGTTTGAGTGTGAAATAAAGTGTTCACTTTCGAAACCCGGCTTTAGCCGGGGTTTCGCTTGTTAGATTTATCAATCCAAATAAAAAAATTTTGTTTTTTACATTCTATTAAATTAGGATATCTTCCAAAATGTTGCATTTAACACCTTACGCTTATTTTTTCATCAAATTATAGGTGTGGCTTTTATCAGTGAGAGTAAGCAAGCAATTTTAATTATGTCTATTAAACAAAAGACTGCACACAACTCTTTTTGAAAAAGCATTCTTTGTCTATAACATGCAAAAGCAATTTAACTCATCATTGTTACAAAAAGCAGTTCTCCCATTATTATCAGTAGAAAAAGGAATCAAAGATTTTTTCATTTTTTTCAAATATAAAGCAAGAGAACTTATTTTCTGATTAAAAAAAAGCAAAAACTTTCCGTCACTATATTTTTTTCCCTTAAAAGTTGTCCATTTTCTTGCTCAGAATTGAGTATAAAAAATGAATCAAGATCAAGTTCAAAACAATGATGATATTTTTTGCGGTGGATCTGTTTTGGTACAATTGAAAACAATTTTCGCTATTCCAATAAAAGTAACTTTTCAGACATGTGCAAAAGTTGTATGCGTTATTGGAATGATTGCTGCAGTTCTTGGTTTTGGATGGTTCATTTATCTCATTTTTGCTGATTATGCAATATACCGATTTTTTCCACCAATCATTTGCATTGTATTTTTTGCTGGTTATATTTTGGCATTTGTAGGTGTTGTTTATCGAAAACCTGGTTATCTTGTTCCTGCTATGATTTTTACTGTAAGTTTTTTTAAAGTAAAAGATTACGGTAGTAGGGTTACCGGGGATTACACAATATAGTCAAATAGAAAAATCAACGGCTTTTACTAATATTCTTTCAGGTACTGACTTTTATTGCTGGTGCCGTTCTTGCAGGACTCTTCTTGTTGGGGTTAATAGAATCTGGTAATGCAATCCGTAAGTACTTTCTCTGTTTTTTAAAAAAAGTAAATTAATATTTTTAAAGTTATGATAATTGTTGCGGCATCTGTGGCAGTATTTGTATATAACATTTGGGCTTTCGGTGTCATCTCAAAAACACGTCGATATTTAATTAACAATTCAACAAATTTTAATGCAACCCCTTAGCTGATTCAAGAAAATGTTCATGTATCTTTTTGTAGTTGTTGTAAAACACAGTTTTTCTTTGCTTCCAAAATTTTAAATAATATTATGCAAGTTGCTTTAATTAAATATTATTGTTATTTTTAGTAATAATTTATCTATGTTGTGAGTGAGTTTTATCGCTCTCTTTGACACAAAAATAAGTAAATGATCGATATATAGAATTAAAGTGAATTTTCACACGTAAACTATAAATAAATAAGGGATTGATACATGGCTGTTGTCGTAGTCGTTGTTATACCTGTCGAATGTTGGTGATGATGGAAACCTTTGGGGTTGTTACATTATTTAATTACTGATTAAATCAAGAAAAAATATGTGTCAAACAAAATTGTGTAACACCTTTTTTAACAAAGAAAAGGAAATAGCAGTTTTAGATTTATCAATCCAAATATAAAATAATGCTTTTTTACATTCTGTTAAATTTACTTTTACTTCTCTCACAGAATATAGGTGTGGCTTTTATCAATCAGAGTGAGCAAGCAAAGAATTTTTTAATTTTCTCTCTGTTAAACAAAAGACAGCATACAGTTATCAGTAAAAAAAAGGAATTTGACGTTTCTTAATTCCATTAAAATAAAAAGCAACATATGTCGTTGAAATAATTTTATCATAAAAACAAAGAAAAAGTTTTTGCCTAAAATAATTTTTGTTAAAAAATCGTCTCTTACTTACAACTCTGTATTAAAATGACACCAGATCAAGCGCAAGATAATAATGATATTTTCTGCGGTGGATCTGTTACAGTAATACTGGCAAATGCATATGCAGGTATTGTTTATCGAAAACCTGGTTATCTTATTCCTGCTCTGATTTTTACTGTAAGTTTTTTTTATAGTGAAAGACTACTGTTGCATATTACCTTGGATTGCATAAATATATTCCTGTTTAATTATAAAAATCAATGCTTTTTACTAACAACCGAAATTTTCCGGTCACCGGTATCGGTCGACCGGACCGTAACCGGAACTCCTCGGTCTTCAACGGCTATTATTGCTGACATTCTTTCACGCACTGACTTTTATTGCTGATGCCATTCTTGCAGGACTTTTTTTCGTGGGATTAATAGAATCTGTGCAATAAGTAAGTATTTTCTCTGTTTATTTTAAAAATGTAAATTAATATTTTTACAATTGTGTTAATTGTTGCGGATTTTCCCCGGTTCTGTCGCTACCGTACCCTTCTCTTTTATTGTTTCCTCTCTTTGTTTCTTTTGTTTGGCTTGGCGTTCTGTCTCTTATTGCTCTCTCGCTTGTTGTTGCTTATTTTTGGGACAAGCCCAGTCGTTGCCTGTCTCTGTCTCCTTTTTCATTTTTATTCACTGCGTGTTTAATACTTTTTGATCCATAAAGGGATGCTTTTATGTTTTACTAAGCAATGGCCTTACCACAACTCTTTCTATTGCTGCTTTTTTCACTTTTTTGTTGACGCTAACAAAACTGCTGGTACTAAAATATTGCATTTTTTCTTTTTGTTTCAGTTAATTTGTTATTTACAAAATCTTTTAAATAATTTTAGTCCAGTTAAACAACTTCTGACAGTGCATGCTTTAAATTACATGAAAAAAATTTATCCTCTTGTAAAAAAATATTTTTGAAGTTTTATGATTTCTATCGATTTGTTTTTTACCTAGCTTTTCATTTTTTTCTTTTGTAAGCAAAGTTAAACAAACCGTACCAACAAAAAACGGCATTTCTCTGTGCGGCTGTTTGACAACTTTTTTAATAATATGTTATAAAAATTATTTTACCTTCACTCATTTATTTGAGCATTAGTATTATTATATATCCGCGTTTTAGCTACTATATTTAACAGATCACTATTTATATCAATATTTTTTAGGATTTTCTCATTTGCTACTATGAACATGTCAACTGCAAATCAAAAAACTGCATTTCTATATGGTGATGATGATGATGGAATTTGTATAAAATATTCTGATTCAAATGATATTACATGTTATCGACAAAGTGCTGAAGAATTATTTTTTGAACATATTCCCGAGCTTTTTAAAGATGTCAATGCTGTTTTGGTATTGATTTTCAGTTATCAACCTATTGGATATGATTCAAATATGGATTTTTGTAAAGCTGTTAAAGAAAAATCGGATTCACTTAAGCTTCGAAATTATTTTGCGGCTGCTGTGCTTACAGCTTTCTCAAATTTACTGGTTACTACAAATACAACTGCTAATATTCATGAAACTGTAGTTTACGTTATGGCAAATTTTGATGATGTTACAATTTATGAATTTGAATATACTGTTGCTGGATATAAGCAAATCAAATGTGAAAAAGCTCCAATTGATGCAAAAGAAAATCCAAAGATTATTCGTGAAAAAATTATTGCTTCTTCAAATCCAAAGAAAATATTTCTTATTCGAAATTGTGAAGATTGTCCGCTGCTTAAATTTTTAAGAACTGCTTTAAAATCAAAGAAGTTAATGGTATTTGATCAAGGTTTACATCCTTCAGATTATAATATTAACGAATTAACAAAATGGTTGCTTGAAAAAAGCTATGTCAAGTATTATTTTCTTCCAACAAGTATTAGAGATTATTTTTTGTGGATGGTTGGTGATGGTGGTGAAGATCCTGTTTCAATTATTCATCTTAATATTTTTAAAGATTTATTACCGTTTGAGAAAACACATTTTTTCACAAAGAAAACTGCTCCTATGTTGCAAGCAAGTTTTTTTACCTTTTAATAATCACATAAGCTTACCGTAAACGTTTACATCTGATGGCGGAGTTGAGGCCTCATATTTTGCCTCGATTTTATCTTGGGAAATTATTTCTCTTAACTTCTTTGTAGTTATAAAAAAACTAAATTTTATGTTTGATAAATATATATTTTTTTAGTATGGATATCATGAAAAAGGCAGAGAAAAAGTTATAACAACAATTCAAATGGAAGAAAAATGTCATCGAAATATGATAACTTTTACCGTCAATGCTGAAAATTTTCTTGATGTAAAACATGAAGCAATTACATATTCTAAACTTGCAACATTGCCAAAAATGCTTGATGAAAAGTTCGGACAAGATATTCCTGTTATTGGATTTTTGGGTGATCTGTCTGTTATCTGTGTTCCTGATGAAAATGGATATAAATTTTTGGATGCATGGAATGGTATGTTTTGATTCTACCGTAACCTTTTTTTTTAGTTTCGATGTTTTTTAGGCTTATATGGAAGAGACATGTCCATTAGTTTTGATCAAGAAAAACCAAGATTTTGTGAAGATTCTATTTGGATTTCAACAAACGGTCGTTCAAAATTTGTTGTTTCAAGTAAGTTATATATACTATCTTTATGTATATGTCTCACCATTTTCATTTCAGATTTGCTGCTCATTATGGCAATGCCACTCAAACATGTGAAACAAGTTGAAAGCCTTCATGAAGGTCCAGTTTATACAATTACAACAGATGAAAATAATCAAGTTTTGCTTGAATTTGATAGTTTTGATGGAACCAAAAAAGCTGCCTCACCTGCATTTCTAACAGCTATGATTATAAAAGAACAACTTAAAGCAATCAAAAAAGAATGTGGAGAAAAACCAGTTGAAATTGGATTTGCAATTTTGGGAGATTATAAAGTAGATGCACGAAAACGTGTCGAAGAAGGATTGAAAGAAGCTTGCAAATTATTGAGTGAACATAGAAAGCTTGATTGTGTTTTTGTTGATGTTTGATTTCTTTTGTTTTTTCATTTTGTGATTTTTTGTTATTACTTTGAAATAAATTTTCTGATTTGAATTTTTATTTTTTTAAAACATAGTGTTACATAGATTTAAATTTTAAATTTGGTGATTTTTCAAGTCGAAGGAGAATTGGCGCGTTCTTGTTAGCTTCGTCAGCAACAACTGTTGTAGTTAATGGAAGTTGGATATTGTCGCTGTAAGCTATTGCTATTGGTGAAAGGGTTGTTGTTAATGGGATTACTGATGTTGGGTATGATGGAGATATTGTTGATTGAACTGTAGATGGTGAAGTTAAGGATGTTGTTGCAATAGCAAAAGTAATAGTTGTAGCTGAAGAAGTTTGTTTTTGGGTCTCTGCTTTCATCGTTGAGTTATTTTCGCCATATTTAGCAGAAATTGTATTCTTTGTTGTTGAATATTCTACAACATTGACCTTTTTATCTTCATTTGCAAAACATTTCATTCGATAAATTGATACCGAGTATAGTGCTCTAAAACATAATTTTTAAGATTTTATCAGCTATACTTAAAGTAACACCACTTACTCTTCGCCTGCCTTCGTTTCAATCTTTCTGACACTATTAATAAAGTCAGTTTTTATCATATCTTTTTTCCCACCCAACTGATCATTAACATAAATTTGTGATGTTGAAAAATAAATAGTTTTAATGAAAGCTGTAAATCGGATATCGTTGTATCGGCAACATTCAATTTTAACAGTATTGTTTTTTGTAATAAAACCAGCAATCCATTCATCATTTCTTGAACAACCTTTCACATTTGCAATTGTATAACATTTAACATTGCCCTGATTAGAACACTGATGATCAATACAATACATCATTGGTTTATCAGTAATTGGCTCAATGTACATTCCATATGGAAATTTATTTTTTCCACAACTTTCAGCAGTAATCTGAAATGATGTTTGTTATCTGTTAAATAGAGTTGTGGATCGGATTGCCGTTCACTAATCTATTTACATGCGACATAACTAATTAATAGCAGAGAATATCTATTTTTGTTAAAAGTTTTTGATGTGAATGATTTTTAAGAGATATGACAGAACAGATAACTTAAATAATCTATTAATATTTGAAAAGTATTCATTAAGCAGATTTTGGATATTTTATAGCCAAAATAGATATTTTCTTCTATTTCTTAGCTATATCCCTTTATCTATTAAATCCACAGATCGAGGATTTAGCAGCTGATATTTTGTCCCACAGTGATTAGACAAAATATGGGGCTTCTACTCCGGATCCACCGGTTAAATTCCCTTTAAACAAATACTAAAAAAAACTGCTTACAATTTTCTTAATATTTTGATATCCAGGTTGGTCATTCAAATCTTCCAATTTTTGTAATGGATCAGATAAAGAATCAACAGCTGAATTCTTTTGTATTGCTAAAAAATCTATATCTTAATTTTCCAAAATTCTATTAATCTCACATTTAAAACTTAGAAGGGAATTATCAGGAAATGAAACAACAATATTGAAATAATTATCATTTTTGTTTGTACAAAAAATATAAAAAATAAACAACAAGAACAAAAGAATTCGCCACTTCATTTTCTCTATTAAACTTGGCATAAATGACTGCAGTTCGTTAAATCAGTTGTTTTTGTGAGATTATGAAGATCGCAGATTATTATCAGCTGATCGGTAGCAAGCAAAACATTTTTGAGGTCATGCATTAGATGCAATTTTGGTTTTGCTTGATCATCGAAGATGAAATCTTTTCCATGTCAACGATAATTAGCGAATGCCAGCAAACAACTATTTTTGCAAAAGTCCATACATCAATTAAAGTAAAAATGCTGTTTTTTAACAGCCGATGTAGTTATTAATTTAGCAAGAAATAAAGTTTAGTTTAAAACAAAAACTGCAAGAGTTTATGAGGAAATCATTTTTTTTTAAATTGTTTCAACTTCCATGCTACTACAAAATTGATTGATGTCTACAGTGCTGTTGTTTATCAGAATAAATCAAAGCTATACGTTTAAGATTTGCATGCATTTTCTTGACCAATGCCTGACCTCTTTTTGCTTCTTTGAATTTGTAGCAATTTTTTTTGAATTGTTAGGAAAAAAATAAAAATAATGTAAGAAAACGCAGTCATCGGTGTTCCAAAGTACAATAAAAGACTAACTAAATGAATTACCATTAAAATTAAAAACTTGCGATTGAAATTATAATACCAAACTACACAAAATCTTTTTCTGCACTTTATTTTAAAAATACATAAATTTGGTGGAAGATTTGTTATTTTGTGTTTTTGATTAAAGAAATAGTGATTCACTTCATTCGCTAATTTAAAAAAACCTTTAAGTTTGTTTTTTTCTTCCTTAAACCAGTTTTTTTTTGTAGTGGAAACTTTTCGATGACCTTCAACTTTTTTTTATATAAAAACAAACACATTTATTCTCACAGTGATCCTGTAATTGATCCAGCACCATCACGACTTGCAGAACGGCTAATTTATGAAGTCCTTCATCAATGGGAACCACATGCAGGATTTGGTTATACTCAGGCTCGATCAAACATATACACGCACCCAGATCCTAGATATCGAAGTTGGCGACTTGATTTTCAAGCACCAGAAAATTTTCGTCGTGTACAATATCGTGGTCATTCTGGTTTGCATACTGTAAGATTTGAACGGTATGCAGTTCAAGGTGGAAGAGGTGGTGCACAAACATTTGCAGTAGTACATATTCAAGAAGGTATTCGATTTGGTCAAGGATTAATTAGAGAAGCATTTGAACAATCAGCTCGAACACAAAGTCATGTATTTTTATCTGATAATGATATTGAAGGTGGCATAAATTTTCCAACTGGTGATGGAAATGATTATAGTTCTTCATATGAAATTCGTCGAAGATGGAATCATGCCGATGTTTTTAGGATTGTTTGGGGAACTACAGCAGTCGTTCAAGCGCTTATCGAACGATTTCATGCTGTTCCAAGAATTGGTCATAATAAAGGTCAATGGAGACGGGGTGAAGAGGATAATGATGAGAACTGGGAGGATTTGGTATTTAAAACAATGGTAAACCTTGTTCATGCTGAAAATGACAACACTGAAATTGCGAAAATTGCTCATCGCAAGCTTAAAGAAATATATCCAGAGTAAGTTTAAATTTTTTGACCGGTTTCCTTGTTCTAACTTTTCAAGTATACTGTCATTTTTAGCTATCGCATTTCTGTAAGCGTCTATGATTATTTTAAAGACAATGACAAGCATGATGCAATCATATCAGAAATTCCTGACAGTGTTTATAGAGAAAATGTTAACGGAAAAAATTATTTTGTTTTTCGTTTCTCTAGACGTAATCCAGATATAACACCACAAATTATGGAAAGACTTAATTTACTTTCCTACAAAACTGCGTACTTTTTATTATTGATTTTTTTTAAATTTTGAATTTATAACGTTTAGAAAAACTGCCAAGCATTTGGCGAAATTTGAAAACAATCATAATCTTGTTGAATTTGCTGCATACGTTAATACAATTGTACTACTGCACAAACATTTGCAGTAGTACATATTCAAGAAGGTATTCGATTTGGTCAAGGATTAATTAGAGAAGCATTTGAACAATCAGCTCGAACACAAAGTCATGTATTTTTATCTGATAATGATATTGAAGGTGGCATAAATTTTCCAACTGGTGATGGAAATGATTATAGTTCTTCATATGAAATTCGTCGAAGATGGAATCATGCCGATGTTTTTAGGATTGTTTGGGGAACTACAGCAGTCGTTCAAGCGCTTATCGAACGATTTCATGCTGTTCCAAGAATTGGTCATAATAAAGGTCAATGGAGACGGGGTGAAGAGGATAATGATGAGAATATGAACAAAACGCACTGGTAATGAAAGAAGCGATGTTGTCAGGAGCAGATTATTCATCAGAACCTATAGGAAAATGTAAGAAAGTTTTTATTAATTTTTATCTGCCGATCAGTTTTAAATAATGAAGTAAATGATTTTAGCATCAGTCCCAGCGCATTCATGTGGTAAACGAATTGTTGGATATTATACAGCATGGGGAAAACGTGGTATAACTGAAAATCAGCTCAAAAAATTGACACATGTAATTTTTGCTTTTATTGAAATGTCTGCAGATGGAAAAATTAAATTTGGGGTAGTTGCAGAAGATTTCAAACCAGGTGAAAATCCGGCAGAAATAACGAAAAAAAGATTTTTGGACATGGTACATGTAAGTAATATTTGATGCTCTTGATTTGAAATCTTGAGATGAGAAAAATTATATTTAAGAAAGCTCGAAAATCAAACTCTGGCATCAAAATTTCTATTGCTATTGGAGGATGGTCAAATTCACAGCATTTTTCTTCTGTTGCTGCAGATGCTGGAAAGCGAAGTACATTTACCACTCAAATTTCAAACTTTCTAAAAGAATACAAAATTGATGGCGTTGATATTGATTGGGAATATCCAGTTACCGGAGGGGCGAATGCGGGTGTTAAAGCTGATAAAAGTAATATATCTTTGCTTTTGGTAATACAAATATGCAAATTTTTTTAGAAAATTATGTAGTTTTGATGAAAGAATTAAGAGCCAAGCTATTAGAAACTTCTCGATCAACACCATACATTATTTCCATTGCAAGTGCTGCTGGTCAATGGGTTCTTGATCCAGGTTATAATCTTAAAGGTTTAATGAAACATATTGATTTTATCAATGTTATGACATATGATTATTATGGTGCATGGGAAAGTAAATGGGGTGCATACACTGGTAAATATTAATTTTTGTTTTTGAACAGTAGAGTAACCCTAAATTTAGGTCCACCTTCTCCTTTACATTATAATGGAGTTAAAGGTACATCTGGAAAAATGAATGCTCATTGGACAATGAAATATTATGCTTGCAAAACTAAAAAGCCATCAAAGCTTAATATGGGTGTACCTTTCTATGGTCGATTTTGGAATAATGTTGGAAATGCGATTGATGAAAAACATCCCGCATATCGAACAGTACAAAGCAAATTTTTGCATTGACTTAAAAAATTATTAATTTGCATATTTAGTGACCAACGGCAAATTTGATGGAGGTTTTGTAAGCTATCGTGACCTTGAAAGCTCTGGTTGGTCACTGGGTTCCACTCAATTTGATGACACAGTAAAATCTCCATTTATTTGGAATTCTGGTGCTCGTAAATTTTTGGAATTTGAAAATTCAAAATCACTGCAATTTAAGATTGATTATGCTATTAAAAAGTATCCATGAAAAGCTAATTTAAAAAAAGCAATATGCAAATTTTTAGAAACATTGGTGGGATTATGATTTGGGCTATCGATCAAGATACCGATGATGATAAACTATTAAATTTGGTTAGCGGAGCTGATTTATGCAAGGGTGGATCTGGGGATGATGTGAAGCATAAATGTCTTCCAATTAATGAAATTCGTTGGTGGACTTTTGAAAATGGCGGTGAATCAAAGCAAGGAATGTGTGGGAAATCTGCTCCTTTGATAAATGGATATTATCCGGTTTGTGATCCCGAAGATCCTGGTTAGCATTAGAATATCCCCAAAACATTGTAATTTTTGTTTTTAAGGATTTGCTTGCTGCTCCCCAGCAGGATATTGTGGAAGCGGTCCAAAGTTTTGTGATTGTAAAAATTGTGTAAATTATCGAAAGCATCCTGAAAAAATCGTTAAAGGCAAGATTAAACCAAGTATTCCAATTCAATGGTTAGCATAGACCATCCCCATTCATTTCTGTTATGTTTTAGTTTTTAGGTATTTGATGGATGCAGGTGATGGAAAAAGAGGAAGATGTGGACCTGAAGCTCCAAAGCTTAATGGAAAATATGCAATTTGTAATCCTGATGATAATTCAGCTCATTGCTGTTCAAATGGATTTTATTGTGGAACAGGTGATGCATTTTGTAAATGTGATGGTTGTGTTGATTTTAAAAAGAATCCTAATCATCAATGGTAAGTATAATGTATTCAATGTTTTGTATATTTTAACGCGTAAATAAACATTTCATCATTATGGAAACTTTTTTCTTGATCAAAGAGCGACAGGTCTATTTTTAATATTTGTTAAAATCTAGCTCTTTTTCAATTTTTCTCCATTTTCGTTTAATAACAAAGTAAAATACTAACCGTACATATTTGCAAATATACAATTCTCACATCTACGTGAAACAAAAAATCTGACTAGAAACAGAGAAAACGAGATGCTACACTTGTTTTGAAATTATAACTGAAATTTCGAAAATAACATCTTTTTTAACGTAGAAATCCTAAATTTTAAAAAAAACGCAAATAAAATGATTCATCAAAATTATTTATTTTGTTAACAAAATTTGTCATTTATTTTCTTTAATTGTGCAAAAAAAATATTTATGTAGTTTGATGACAAAGAGTTTATCAAGGTTTAACTTTTAATTTAATTAAGACGTCAATGATGTGAGTGAACCGTTTTATAGTCAGAATGCAAAAACACCAACGAAGCAACAATGTTACAACAAAAAAACGCAATTATTTTGGGCTTTGTGCTTCTTTTCCCTGTTTCTTCAAAAAGAAATGTTAGATCTTAATTTATTTAAAATCATAAAAATAATTAAAATTGCTTTTTTAAAAGAATTCATGGAATAATATTACAAACAGAGTTTTTTTACAAAAATTTAAAAAATAACCACACTTATGAGTTTATTTTTAATAAAAAAAAACATTAACTAATTTAAGTCGCTTTTTTAAGTAATTTTAATTCTTTTAATCGAAAAATATCAGGAGTATCAAAAGGTTGTGTGCAAAGTAAGGCCTCACTTTTTGTTAGTTCTTGCCAAAGCTCATAGGGAATCTGTTTCCAGTCATGAGGAGTTGTCATTCTTTTAGGATCTCGTCGATCGTAAAAATGACCACATGAAGCAAAGCTTACAGACCCGCTATGACAAAAAACTGAAAATCAAATAATGATCTTTTGTATTTTTGAATACAAACTTACTGGGAATAAGATAGACATAGTCGAAGTCCATGCCAAAACTACCACACATATCGATGTTAATATTTTTTGGATGTACGGGATCTCCAAGAAATTTAAGAGTCTGAAAAATGGTTTTTTAAAAGCATCCCATCTAAAAACTAAAAACTTTACCTCTTTTGCTGATTTATAAGTTACATATAAATCCTGCTTTTCACGGCCCATTAAGCTTATATGTGCTACTGTAATAAAGCAAAAAAGTTACTATTTAAAATTAACACAAAGTTTACCCCATTGGTTATCTTTAAAACTTTCTTTTGGTATACTATCTCTACAAAAACATGGCATTGTAAATATTATATTTATAAAATTGAACAATAATAGAAGGCTCAAGAAAGTCATTTTTGTTGTTGCAAGGTTAAAAAGAGAAAGATACAAACAACACATATTTATATATTTTTCTGAGCACTTAAAAGGGTTGAATAATAACAAGTTCATTAAACAAGTTCAAATAAAAATCAAACGTCCTTACAAATAAAAATTTAGAGGTCACTTTTTTGATAAAAGAAAATGATGTACAAAATATTAGTCATCTTTTCTTTGAATTAAAATATAAAAGAAGAAAACGCATCAAACTAGAAACGCATTTAACATTTCGATTATAAACTTTTCCCTGCTGTTTTGTTTTTCTTTGTCTTTGAGCTATGTTAACATTAACATTAAATCAATAAAAGCATACACTACTTGTCATTTAATTATTAATCAATGGGCAGTTTTTCGAGGAAAGTATGCCGAGCGAAATTGGCTGAAGGCAGTGATTATGCATTTGTGGACCATGAAAAAAGTTATTTAAAAAAATATTTTATCTAAGTTTTTGGCAATATGACTGTTGTTGACAAAAAAAGAGGTAATAATTCATATAAAAAAATTCAAATTATGCTGGATAGATATTATTTTCTTTGCTATAATATTATATATGATAATTTATGATCGTTTTTATCAGTCTAATACTTTATGCATGTATCCAAACTATTAAAAACTTTTCTTACAAGCTATATTTTTCGACAACCTTACTAATATATTTTACATTTTAGCTTCTCATATTAATAATCCTTTAAAAATGGAAATATCTGAGGAATTTTTTAATCAGCTAAACCCTAGCTACCAAAACATAATCAAAGAACTTGAAAAAAGACTTAAAGAATATGAGCTTGATGAAGAGAAACAAGCAGAAATATCGTTAGAAGTTGCTGAAAATTATTTACTTCCAAAAGAATATTGGGTAGAAATAATAAGGCAAGTACTTTAAAAACGGTTTTTTACCCCAAAGTTAAGTCTTCACATTTTGCTTTAATAAATACTTCTCTAACAGGGGGATTGTTAACTAAACAGCTTGTTATTCACAGGCGATAAGAAATTTTTTTATAAAACTCGAAATATATGTTTTATTTTGAACATAGATTATCAAAATAAAACGTATATTTAATTGATAGTCGATGTTATTCATGCTATTATATTCCTTTAAAATCATCGAAAAAATTTTTTCTAACAAAGTATTTTATCGACTTCAACTTAAGAGTTATCTATACCCCAGAGAGAGGAATGGCACCGCTGATATCAAGCCCGTATTTAAGGGGTGGCATTAGGGTACCTGTGCCCCCCTGATATTTTTTCTGTCTACGTCCTTGGCTGATATTTTGCTCCTAATTATTCTTTAGCTACAGAAATATTTAGACAAATTATTAACTTTGGCATCATTGGGGAACCTATATTGTAAGTAATATTTGTAAATTTTAGGCATTTTCTTCTTGACGATAATTTGCGACCTAAAATGGCTTGGAAAGCTTATGACCAATTTTATTATGACATTGAAATGCCTTCTTTGATGGACCATAATGTGACGTGTTTAATAAATGTTTACTTTAGTGTAATATATTCATATTATAGGATAAATGCGACTTTTTATTCAACAATTTGGAATTTGTTTTTAGAACACTATTAGAGGATATAGTAGAATATACGTGTACATATGAACCCAATGAAGATCATTTGTTATTTCCTCATTCTCATTTAACACAATGCTTTAATTTAATAGAAAGTAAATCAAGTAAGTTTGTTGTACTTAGTACGTTTGCAGTTTTATACGTTTATTGCTCTTTTTACAATGTTTCCCGACGGAATTTCGAAGAATTTCATTCTACATGGCATCTAAATTTTTACATAAAAAATTTTTGAGAATTTCTGAAGATTTATTTTAGTTTTATAAGAGGAGGATAACTTTTATGGCACTAGGAGAAAAAATCAACGGAGAATTTTATTTTTTTTCCGCACACCGTTTTAATAGATAGCAATATAGTTTTAATTTTTTAGATAAACCATTACCTGAAAATCTTGTTGAAAAATATAAAGCCAACAAATTACTTTATGAGAAGATAAAATACGCAGAAAATGATGCTGAAAAATGGATTAAACTTTTATGTAAAGCCGCAATAGAAAATGATGATGATGAATATATTGTGAAAGATAACGTTGAATATCGACTTGGATCAAATTTAATGGATAAAAAATTATGGAAGCTATATATTGAATATCTTCGAGAACATGATCCAAAAGGAATGTTACAAGTATATTCAAAATACTGTCGATTCTTTCTTGATGATTCTGAAATGAAAGAAAAATATAAAAAAGAAGCTAAAACATATGGTCCTGTCTATGTTAAATGGAAAAATTTATTTGATTTTGAATCCCCTAAAGATGATAAAAGTGATAGCGAAAATGGTGAATCAGAAAATGAAAGTGAAGAGTCGAGTGACGTTGACAGTGAAAAATCCGAAATAGAAGGTCCATATTCACCGAAGCGGATGCGTCTTTCATCAACCGGTGACAACGATATAAGCGACAAAGATGTTGGAATTGGACAGTCTTCTGGTTATGTGGATAAAAAGAATGAATCCCCTGGTGATAAAAATCACAACATACAGCATCCTGAACTTGCAAATCTTTGTAAAAATTTTTACAGTGTTTGTAAACTACAAGATTTACCATTCAAAAATCCATTTATGACATATATTTTGGATAATGTTAATTCACGTGTATTAAAGTACCTACATCAATCATGCAAATATTTTTATGCTCGAAAGCCCATACCTGTTATTCATCGGCTTGTTAAGGTTTATCCAGACGAAACCAGCATTTGTCAAGAAAGTTTATTAATTGGTTGTGGCGACGAATATTTATCTTTTATAAAAAATGCATTTGTTAGTACCACATTTGATGCAAGAAATGTCTATGCAAGCAGCATTTCAGAAATCATCTCAAAGCTGTATCGATGTGATGCAAATTATATTTTTATTCAATGTCGATTATCATTTAGTGATTTAAAATTCTTAATTGAAAGTGGGTGTGTTGTTGTTTTTAAATGGACTCGAGATATGGATGGTACAGAAAGACGTAATGGTTCTTTCACAAAAAGATATGATGCTGA